>RYFJ01001808.1:0-97720 GCA_003991445.1 Oryza meyeriana var. granulata
ACGCGCGGGTGGCAGAGTCGCGCAGCAAGCAGCGACGTGAGGGACGGTGCGGTGGCGCGAAAAGCTTTCGGCTCCACGACGGTAGTTCACTTCAGTCGGCCTGCGGCCTAGGAAGGTGATCTAACAGGTTCAACTTCCTAAGGCGGCTACGCGTGCACCCCCAGGATGAAGTCGGCTCTGCACAGAGGAGAATCGGCGGTGGCGGCGGATTGACGGAGAGGAAGGAGACGACGTCGACCTCCCGGTACCCTGCGCTATTCCTGAATTCTTCGGGTTGCTTAGGGGTCTTCTGGGGGCAGGGTCCGACGGTGTTGGCGAAAGGCTCGGTCACGACTCGGCTCCGAGGCGGGCCGGAACGGCGAGAAATGACGGCCGGCAGGGGCTGCAAGAGCGATGGAGAGGCACGGCGTCTTGACGGCGATCCTAGGGCAACCAAGTATGAAAATGGGACAATCGAAGGTGTCATCAATGTTCTGGCTATAGGGAAGAGGATGGATTTTCACCAGAAGGAAACTCAGTTCGGTACGAACACTCATGGGCAGCGGAGGAAGATGATTCAACGCGCCGGTGATCTTTGGGGATTTTGTCGTTTTCTCGGTGAGAGCGTCGAAGAGGAGAAGGAGATAGATCATCACAGGTTGTTTTTTAATATCTGCGAAGTTGAGTCGGATGGTCGAGGTTTCCAGATAGTGTTATCTCAGTGTCCCTGTGAGCTGTGAGGGAAAGGAGAAGGAGGCAGCGACACCTGTGCCATGCAGTGCTGAGCTGCTCCAATCTCACAGTGCCTCTGGTGGGTCCACATGTCAGGGCCACAATGTTCTAGCCCATCAATTTAGCTAGATTTACTCTTGACTTGTTGGTCCTTGGAGTTAATTCTAATGGAAAAGAGAGGGTTGTGGGTAGGAATGGGGGTGAAAACTCCTGGTCAAGACTGGAGAGGCTTACAAGGTGGGCAGGTGTTGTTGGGTCCGCACTGGTCAGTGAAAAGATGAGAGGAGAAACTCCAGAACTAAGTCTTGCTAGCTGTCAAGCAAGGCAGTCTTTAACTAACTGTTTCACTAGATTAATGAGGAGCATAAATTGTGGGAACATTATGGAGGTAGAGGAAGATGTGTTTAACATGCTGACAATTTCAATGGTTAGAAGTGTTCTGGTTTGCCTTTTTGGTGAAAATGAAAGTAGGCAAGCACTGATCCAGTTTTCTGCAGTTTCATCACATTGTTTCTCCATGGCCTTGATCTTGTCATTTTGTGTTTTCTTTAGGAGATAATTAATCCAAAATTCCTGATGGATAGGGTTTCATGTTGGCACTACTTTGGCAAAACGGGCTCTGTCTATTTTCGAAGTCTTCATTTTCATTGTGATTTTAGAAGTAAATTTTAAGCTTTCAGCTAGTTCTAGCTGCTGCTGATTTGAGGGATTTCGTTGAAAGTATTTATAAGTGATAAAATTATGTAAAATTTACAGGGGCTTACTACATATCCTGACAGGTTAAGGAATTTTTGTAGGATTTTTAGATATATAGAATTAGAAAGTGAAACTAGCACAAAGAAAGGATTAGCTAGGGCTTACACTAATTACCTTAATTTTAGATTTAGGCTGTACAGCTCTCCCCCTAAAAAGAATCTCGTCCCCGAATTGCGACGGGTTGGAGAAGAGATAGGGGTAGCATTGCGTACATGGTCTTCGCGTTCCCATGTGGCTTCATCCTCGGAGTGATTACTCCACTGGACCCTTGAAAAATTTTATGGTTGTTTTCGGAGTGATACGCTCAGCTTCATCAATAAATGCGAATCGGATAAGCTCCCGATAGGAAAGATCGGGTTGAAGGTCTAGATCTTCCAACTTGGTTTTCTTCAGTGGAATCCGTACAGCATTGCTTCAGTTGTGAGACATGGAATACATTGTGGAAAGCTGAGAGTGACAGGGGAGGTCCAGCTTGTAAGCAACAGCTCCTCTGCTTTGCAAGAATGCGGAAGGACCTATAGTAGCGAGGTGCTAATTTCTTTCATTCCAAACCGATGGTGGTTTTAAAATGGAGTGACCTTGAGATATACGTGATCACCAACATTGAAGCTTAGTCACGCGGCGACGATCGGCATAGCTCTTTTGCGGATTGAGCTGTTCGCAAGCGTTCGCGAATAGTTCGCACTTGTTCTTCAGCTTGCACAATCAAATTGGACCAAAGAATGGTCTTTCTCCGGACTCGGACCAATTAAGAGGTGTTCTACATCTTCTTCCATACAAGGCTTCAAAAGGAGACATTTGAATGCTGGATTGATAACTATTGTTATAGAGAATTCTGCATATGGAAGGCACCTTTCCCCAATTTTTACCATAATCAAGAACACATGCCCTCAACATATCTTCTAGAATTTGATTTAACCTTTCAGTTTGGCTCCGGTTTGTGGATGATAAGCGGTACTAAAGAGAGTTTAGTACCCATGGCTTCATTGAGGCTCTCCCAAAAATGAGAAGTGAATTGAGGGCCCCTATCAGAAACAATCCTCGTTGGGACTCCATGGAGGCAAATGATACGTGAGAACAGTTCCGCCAATTTGCTCGTTTGATCAGTAAACTTATAGGAAGGAAGTGGGCAGATTTGGTGAGGCGATCAACAATTACCCAAATGCAATCATTCCCTTGGGTGACTTTGGTAAACCAACTATAAAATCCATACCAACTTCATCCCATTTCCATACGGAATAGGAAGAGGTTGAAGTGTTAGTACCTCCTAGTCTTAAATGTTCAGCTTTAACCCTTCGGCAGTTATCACACTCGGAGACATACCGTGCGATTTCCCGCTTCATTCGGGTCCACCAAAGTTTCTGGCGAAGGTCTTGGTACATTTTTGTACTACCAGGATGGATAGAAAAAGGAGAGTTGTGAGCTTCATCAAGAATAAGTTGCTTCAACTTTCGGTTTCTAGGCACAACCAATCGCTTCCCAAACCATAGAAACACCATTCGTGGTTCTTCTGTGAAACAATTGGCCTTGCCTTGTGAAATTTGGCGCGAATTCGTGCATCCCTTATCATTCTTTTGGGCTTCTTTGATTTGTCCATAGAGGGTTGGTTTGACTTCAAGATCAGCAAGGAAACCATGTTCAACCATTTCCAACCAAGCTTCTGAAATTCAGAACATAAAGTCTCATATTGGGGAGTTACGACAAGCAATTGCATTGCGGTTTCGGCTCAATGCATCGGCAACAACATTGGCCTTCCCGGTGATAGTGTAGGCCCATGTCATAATCTTTGATGAGCTCTAGCCATCTTCTTTGTCTAAGGTCAGATCTGATTGGGTGAAGATATACTTGAGGCTTTTATGATCGGTGTAGATTCACACGGTTGCGATAAGAAAATGCCGCCATATTTGAGAGCATGAACAACTGCGGCTAGCTCTAGGTCATGAGTTGGATAATTCACTTCATGAGGTCTCAATTAACGTGAAGCATACGCTACAACTCGGCCTTCTTGCATAAGCACACAACCGAGTCCTTGACGAGATGCATCACAATAGATGTCGAAACTCTTGTGAATATCTGGTAGGGCAAGTATAGAGCAGTAGTTAATTTTCTTTTAATATTTGGAACTTGCTTCACATTCCGCTGACCACACGAACTTCTCATTCTTCTTTAAGAGTTGAGTCATTGTTTAGCAATTTTAGAAAATTCTCGATGAACCGGCGGTAGTAACCGGCTAGACCGAGAAAACTTCGGATTTCGGTGGAAGTCTCAGGCTGTTTCCAAGTCAGCACATCTTGTACTTTGCTAGGAAGAACAGCAACTCCTTCTTCAGATAGCACATGGCCAAAAAGGTTACTTCTTTTAGCCAAATTCACATTTGCTAAATTGGCATAAAGACGAGCTCCCGTAATTTTCTAAGACAAGTTGAAGATGTTCTTCATGTTTTTCTTTGGACTTGGAGAATATGAGAAATATCATCAATGAAAATGACCACAAATTTATCAAGATACTCCATGAAAGTTGAATTCATCAAGTTCATGAAGTAAGCTGGAGCATTGGTCAAACCGAAGGACATGATGTATACTCATACAAGCCATAACGAGTAGAGAAAGCTGTTTTTTGGAATATCTTCAGTTCTGATTTTTAATTTGATGGTAGCCTAATCTCAAGTCAATTTTGAGAACACACGGGCTCAATTAATTGATCGAAAAGATCATCAATTCGGGAAAGTGGATACTTGTTCTTGATAGTGACTGCGTTTTAACGGACGGTAATCAACACACATCCGTAAAACTCTTGTCCTTCTTTTCCACAAATAGAACCGGGCATCCCCAAGGTGAGGAAACTCGGTCGAATGAAACCCTTGGCTAGTAACTCCAAGAGTTGCTTTTTCAATTCTTCTAACTCATTTGGAGCCATTCATAAGGTCTTTTTGATATCGGGGCCGTTCCGGGTAGTAAGTCGATAACAAACTCGACTTCCGATCTGTGGCATAACCTGGTAATTCCTCTGGAAACATCTGGGTATTCACACACCACTGGGACAACAGCAAGCTCAGTGCTATGGCACCCTTGAGAGTATGAAGTTGAGGCGAGGCATTGTTTGGAGCAAAGAGATCGATTCACCGGTATCATTTACAAGAGAGATAAGACGACGGCCCACAATCAATGACCCCTTGATTTTTGCGCAACCAATCCATGCCTAAGATGACATCTAATCCCTTGGTGTAGAGAATGATTAGGTCAGCACTAATTCTACCCCTTGAAACAATCTTCACGTCCCGACATATATATTTGGCGCTCTCATTTCCGAGCCGGGCTTCAATAATTAAAGGTGCTTGTAATTTGCTAACAAAAAGATCATGGCTGAAGCAAAACTTTCTGTAACAAAGGAATGTTGTAGTCCGGAATCAAATAACACATCAACTGGATGAGAGTTAATAAGTAGCGTACCGATCATAACATCCGGTGCCTGACTTGCCTCTTCGGCGGTGACATGGTTCACCTTGCCCCTTTTTGGACTGCTGGCCCCGAGGAGCTTGCCCTTGGTGGTGCATTCGGACGTACATGTGCTGGTCTTGGAGCATGCGCTGGTGCACCTTGGCCACGATTCGGGCATTGGCTTGAAATAGTGCCCCAAGCTGTCCACAATTATAGCAAGCAATATTGGAACCATCCAGCGGACGAGTGCCTTGTTGAAATCTACCCACGGAAGGTGGGAATCGTTGCTGTGGTGGACGGGGCTGAAAGCTTGTTGACGAGGAGGTGGAGGAAGCTTGGAAACGCGGAGGTGCAGACAGCCATACCCGAGGTCGTGGTGAACCTCCTGGAGCTGGAGACTGTGCAACCCTCTTGCGCTTTCGCTCATTCACAAGATTCTTCATCTTGCTTTCCACGACTACAGCTCTGTTGACAAGGTCCTGGAAGTCCTGGAAGATGTGTGCAGCAAGCTCGAGTTGCAGCTTTGCTGACAACCCACGCATAAAGCGATTCTGCTTGCGGGAGTCGGTGGAGACATCGTCCGGAGCATACCGAGCCAAGTGATTGAACTCGTATAGATACTCCAAGACAGTCTTGCGGTCTTGAGTGAGATTGAGGAACTCTTGTTGCTTGAGGTCCATGGTGCCCTTTGGGACGTGAGCCGCGTGAAAGGCTTCGCGAAACTCCGCCCACGTGACGATATGGCCAGCAGGTTGCATAGCGAGAATGTTCTCCCACCATGCACCCGCAGCTCCATGAAGTTGCTCGGCCGCTAGGTTCGCCTTGTCGGCTTCCGGGCAGCGAGCAAGGTTTAGCTTCCGCTCGATGGGTGCGGAGCAATCATCCGCATCTAACGGATCGTCGGAGCGGGAGAAGATTGGAGGTTGAGTACGCTGAAATTCAGCAAGTCCTCCAGCAGCTTGATGACCACCTTCGCCCGCAGTTTGGGCGAAATGAGCGGTAGTGGCAGCCGTACTTGCTGCGATTTGTTGGAGCGCGACATTTTGAGCTTGACGGTTGCGCTCCACAGCCATCAACACATCAGCCATGGTAGGTGGAGGCGGTGTTTTGGTCATTATGACGAGAACTTCAGGTGTCTCAGGAGGTTGAGACGAGTGTGAGGACGAGACATCCTACGGATATAAACAGAAAAGGATTATTAGCAAAGGAACCATAATAGGTGTAAGCTCTAGGGGAAGGATAACATATCAGCATGGTTAAGTTACGAACTACTATTACGAATGATATCGCCAAATGCACTGAAATGACGATATGGTTAGCCTAGTATGCCATGATGCATTTCAATAAGATCCAACGAAGAATTCAAGTAAACTCACACTACTCCTACAATCTGAACAGGAACCTCAAAAGTCAACGAGAAACAAACACTTCTGCGAAGGGGCAATTAGGACCGTAAACTACTCGTTGGCATCAAAGAAAGATCGAAGATCCAAATAAACCAGCAATCATATGGCCATGATAGATATCTAAGTACTTTTGTAGCGAGCGTCTCTCAGCTGGGAGTACCCTTTAATGATTTATTTGGTGTATTCTTCATGGTTACGTATTTTATTTTTCAGAAGACTAGATCTGGAATTTTTAGGACTGCTGGACAGCAGCCAATTCATGAATTTTTTAGAGGGGCTACAGAAGAGATAAAATTCTGAAAATTTGTGTGATGCTTCCTGATGTAGCTGGTAACTCCAGAAAAATTATCAAGGTCAGATAAGAAGTAGAACTCTCTGTAGAAAATCTTGAATAGGTGCTGGTCCAGAATTCCAGAACACGGGTCTTCGCATAGTTGAGCTTGAAACTTGAATGATTGGTCTTCCAGAATTTGTAGGAAATTTAGGGTAGGCTCAGAGGACAGTAAAGCACCATTTAGTTCACTGGTTTATAAAATTTTACACTGCATTTAGTAAAGTGAGAGTAATTTTGCTTACACTTGACATACCGGCTTCTTTTATCGAACTAATATTTTGAATGAGGGAAGCATAGACTTGATTTTACAATAACAATCACAGCAAGGTGAGGAGATAAAATGAGACTAAAAATGAGGATGAATACTAGAAAGGATGAGAAGCAAAAAGGATCACACATCCTAATGGTTTCCTGAAAATAGTTCGTTGAATCTTTCACAAATATTTTTGCAATCACCAAGCTAAGCTCTAGCCTACAGTCAGTACTGCTCTGATACCAACCGCTGTGGGCACCCGGAAGTGCATTATGAAGAGTAACTATTACGGCAACGCGAACTATCTAGATGGATGGGGTCTCAAATAAAAACCAAAGAAGTAACGGTAACCATCCATCCTCATCGCAGACTTGCCATAATCTTACCCACTCACAATACAAATCCAAAATGCCGAGAAGTGTACAAAGAGATAAATCATAAGGATAGCTTGCCAGTCCTCCCCGTCATACGCCCGTCAAACCACTCGATGTGGCGACAAACACCGATACGTACCCCAGAGGACTCGAACACAAATAGCTATCCCCCAACCATCTCAATTATACACAACTCATACTCGTGTTCAGCTAGTCCCCAGGAAAGCGACTAGCCTCACACTTTCATCGCAAGCAATTGATAAACATCACGAGTACTCTAGAAATAGATAGACGGCAGCAGAGTTACAACTATTACATAGAGGTTCACACCCTAATTCATCACAAAGTGACACAAAGATTTGCAGCGAATATAAACACAAAATAAGAACCAGTGGTGCCAAACCCATGCACAGGGCAACCAACTGGGGGTAGAGCTCAACTTCAACTACACATTATCCTCGCCACCCTCGGCGGGAATAATAGTAGATCACACCATCATCGTCGTTATCCTCACCTGAAAAGATGCAACGTGAGTACGAATGGTACTCCGCAAGACTTACACAATAATAATAGTACAAAGGAAGCATGTTGTTTCTACATCAAGGAAGAAGGCTATATTGATTTGATTTTGCACAAAGCTGATTTTATTGAGCAAGTAATACTTGAAACTATAAGCATTTTGTGAAATAACTCAATCTGAAATTTTAAGACAGCAAGTATATGGTTCTGAAATGGAACATAAAAGATCATAAATCATGCTTTAAGCATCATCCATGGGCCATCCTGCCCAAACAATTGTGCTACACTAGCACACCATTTTTCATGACTAAAGCAAGTCATAATTAACATTAAAAATCCCTTATATAACCCATCCATCCATGACTATCCTAAGTCATGGTAACCACATAACCCAAGTTGGATGCTAACATGACTAACTAACCATCAAGCGTTCGTCCTGTAACGTGGACACGGCTATTCGAATAGTTCTTACTCTGATCAGAGTGTACATCTTTACCCACACGATGTGATAGAAGCCAAACGGCTACACTCTAGTTGATTCGTACCTGCCGGTACCCACACTCTACACATTGAGTGCGGACTAGAGGTCACAAACAGAACCTTTTGCACGCTTAGCCCCAACACCTAAACCACGTCTGGGCCCCCGACAACTTAGTCGTGCGTGTGTGATGACTAAGGCGGGCTTACGTCGTGGAGGCACCTCCGGCACAGCCAGGCGCGCTCGAGGTCCTCCAACGGAAATCCCTCCTCACGACTGACGGACGGGCGTAGATGGCCACAGCCTCCCGTGCTACTGAGTTAAGCCGTCCCACTCCCGGCGTGTGGAAGTACGTAGGGTGCTTGAATAGACGTCAACATGTTCGGTCCTTAACGACCCAGACGGAGCTACGTGCATTGGGGAAACACCATCCCTTCATTGCCCTATCATCCGTCCAAGTCAAACATATTCTCAAATATTAATTAGAAGTTATTCTTGTCAGATTTTAACCCATCTATTCGCATTCAACTAATTTTGAACCGATAGCTCCATCTATCGGATTTGGCTAAGTTCTAGAATAAGCATGGCTAAGCATTCGTAAAATAAAAGTATCCAAAGTCCTTAATCAGTGGTGACAATGTATAAACATGGCATCAATAAACAAGGAATGAAATGCATACAATTAGGTAATATTAACTCTACCCATTTTCCATTTTAAATACACTGAAGCATGCATATAGATATTGTTTTCACAAACAAATCAATTTATTGAAAACATAGGTTCAATATGCTTAGACGCTTGCCTTGCTGCAGTGAGGGTCACACTCAGGCTCTGGGTTAATCTCCACGTACTCCGTATCCTCAGAATCTATCGATAAGAAGCAATATGCAAAAAAGAAGCAATTAAACATGTCTATGCAACATGATCAATTAATTATGAGATTAAATACAGTAGGTATGGTATGTCCTAACAAGATTTTAGGAGAAAAGAACCAAGTCATTTGCATCCCTGGATTGGGAGATACAAAAATGACAAGGTAGAAGGGCGGAAAACGGCAAAAAGCCGAAACTATAGGAGAACTCTAAGTGGAAAATAAGTGCTTGCCTTCTCTGGTAGGATTTTATGAGTGTGAGCATTTTCATGTGGAAATAAATATCTTCCTGGTTCCGACAAATTTGGTTTACTGAAATCCGATTTAAAATGATTTAGATATGAATTTTACAAGTTTTAACAAAAAGAAAGGTTAGAAAATTACTTAGGCCCTATTTTGGAGGTATTTTTATCAAATATAACTTTTCCACAGTAAGTTTACAATTTTCTATGTTTAACAGAAGTGGTTTCACATTTTTAGCAAATAGATGAATTTTCTAAAATTTATAAAGTTCAAGCCATAAAAAAGGTATACAAAAGATATTTCTATTTTTGAGAAAAATCTTACATAGAAGTTCTCATTTTTTTTATGTTACAAAAATTGAAGAGCACATTTTTATGAATTCACAGAAATTTGGTTTACCTCAAAAGGGGGTTATAATGGATTTATATAAATATTTCAAGTTCTTAAGCACAAAAATGAGTTATTATTGTTTCTTATTATTTTATAGGATTTTTTTGTACAAAAGTGGTAATATTTTATTAGACAGTATTAAGTTCACAGATTTACAAAACTAACAAAATTGTTTTTCACTCAATACTGAGTTTAAAATGACCAAGATATGAATTATAAAGGGTAGGGCCTGAGCGCCATACAGACAGAACAGAGTCAGGCGCCTAGGACAACAGAACGGACCGTCCATTCCCAGAGTGGATGGTCCGCGGGGTGAAACAGAGGAGGGCGCGAGCAGATAGAGCCGGAGAGCTTCTCGGCGGGTGACAGCGAACGGCGGCTCGGCTGTAGCCGGGCCCCAAAGAGAAAAGATAGAGGAGTTCACGGCGGAGCTAAGGGCGTCTTCTTGACACCTCGGGTTACCGAATCTCGCCGCGGCGAGCTCCAGCGGCGGGTCTTTTTCGGGCCGACGGACAAAAGAGGCTACGGGCTCGGGCTGGTTAAACTGATACATGCAGGCACTATCTTAGAGCTCTAGGAGTCTCACCAAGCGACGCGCGGGGTCCGGCAGAGTCGGCGCAGCAGCACGACGTCGAGGACGGCTCGTGGCGGCGGAAAGCTTCGGCTCCACGACGGTAGTTCACTTCAGTCGGCCTGCGGCTAGGACACGGTGTCTACCAGGTTACAAAACTTCCTGAGGACGGCTACGGTGCAAGGAATCGACGTCGGGCTCACCACAGAGGACGAATCGGCGGTGGCGGCGGATTGACCGAGAGGAAGAGACGACGTCGACCTCCCGGTACACTGCGCTATATCCTGATTCCTTCGGCTAGGGGGTCTTCTGGGGGCAGGGCGACGGTGTTGGCGCAAAGGCTCGGTCAGACTCGCTCCGAGGGGGCCGAACGGCGAGATGACGCCGGCGGCGCTGCAGAGCAGATGCGAGGCACGGCGTCTTCGACCGGCGATCCTAGGGCAACCAAGTATGAAAATGGAACAATCAGAAGGTGCTCATCATGTTCTGGCTAAGGGAAGAGGATGGATTTCACCAGAGGAAACTCAGTTCCGGTCGAACACTCACGGCAGCGGAGGAGATGACTTCACGCCGGTGATCTTTGGGATTTTGTCGGTTTTCTCGGTGGGAGCGTGAAGAGGATGAGGAGGAGGTTCTTTCTGGCGAAGTTTGAGTCGAGATGGTCGAGGTTTCCCAGATCAGTGCTTATCTCAGTGTCCCTGTGAGCTGTGAGGGAGAAGGAGAAGGAGGCAGCGACACCTGTGCCATGCAGTGCTGAGCTGCTCCATCTCCACAGTGCCTCTGGTGGGTCCCACATGTCAGGCAACAATGTTCTACCCATATTTAGCTAGATTTACTCTATGACTTGTGGTCCTTGGAGTTAATTCCTATGGAAAAGAGAGGCTGTGGGTAGGAATGGGGTGAAAACTCACTGTCCAAGACTGGCAGAGGCTTACAGGTGGGCCAGGTGTTGTGGGTCCCACTGGTCAGTGAAAGATGAGAGGAGAAAACTCCAGAAACTAAGTCTTGCTAGCTGTCAAGCAGGCAGTCTTTACACTACTGTTTCACTAGATTAATGAGGAGCATAAATTGTGGGAAAATTAATGGAGGTAGAGGAAGATGTGTTTAACATGCTGACCAATTTTCATGGTTAGAAAAGTGTTCTGTTTGCCTTTGGTGAAAATGCAAAGTAGGCACACTGATCCAGTTTTGCTGCAGTTTCACTTGTTTTCCAGTGCCTTGATCTTGTCATTTTATGTGTTTTCTTTAGGAGATAAATTAATCCAAAATTCCTGATGATAGGGTTCATGTTGGCACACACTTTGGCAAAAGGGCTCTGTCTAATTAGTCTTCATTTTCATGTGGTGAATTTTAGAAGTAAACTAATTTATTTCAGCTAGCTTCCTAGCTCTGCTGATTTGAGGGATTTCGTTGAAGTATTTATTGAAGTGATAAAATTATGTAAAATTTACAGGGGCTTACTCACATCACCTGACAGGTTTAGGAATTTTTGTAGGATTTTTAGATATATAGAACTTAGAAAGTGACAACTAGCACAAAGCAAAGGATTAGCTAGGGCTTAACACTAATTACCTTAATTTTAGATTTAGGGCTGTGACACTCATACTAACTAACAAGTTGGCTTCTCCAATGGCGATCTCATCTGCTTCAACGCGACGCCAAGCGGCTGGCTCTAGTTAGCCGCACACGGAGTCATGCCACACATCACTCAGCAACCACAATAATGACCAGCAGCGCCAACATCAAGACAACCGTCGGGATAACCAGGATGTCCGAGGCCGACTACCATGTGATCTTCGGCAAGACATCAACGCACGATGCCGCAAACACAAGAAAGATGAGCGTTGCCTACTAAAAGACGAGAATGAGTGCTTTGGCCTCCACCATGAGTGGTTTCATTGCCATAGTTGGAGTCGGAGTCCTCACATAAATGAAGGTGTACTAGCCTTTACCCACGCGCTGCAACAAGTCGACTGGCCGTCAGGCTTCAAGCCGACTGGAATTGAAAAATACGACGGGAAGACCAACCCCGAGTCCTGGCTCACAGTTTACACTCTGGCGATCCAAGCAGCTGGTGGAGATCACAGGGCCCTGGCTAAACTACCTCCCAATTGCTCTAACCGACTCAACGAGGACATGGATAACATGACTTCCTAAGAGATCAATCGGCTCCTAGGGAGAACTCTAGGAACGCTTCATCGCCAATTTCCAAGGAACGTACGAGAGGTCATCTTCTGAGTATGATCTGTATCAGTTGCATCAAAGAAAGAATGAGTCTCTTCGTGATTTCATCAAGAGGTTTTCTGAGAAGAGGAATTCAATCCCAATGATCAAGGACGAGGTTGTCATCGCCGCCTTTCAAAAAGGAGTCAAAGACCGTTCATCGCTAAATTCACTCGGAAGCCTCCCAACACTGTCAAGGCTTTGTTTAACATGGCGAACAAATATGCCGACTCGGCCAACTCTGTTGCTGAGGCCCTTGTTGACAAAAAATGCACCCCGACAGAAAGAGTGGAAGGACACCGACGACGCGGCCCCAACTAAAGCTGGGAACTACAAACGCAAGACGGATGACTTCATTGTGGCAATCGGTCACAACTGTCTTCGACCTCCTAGAACTGAAGAATATTAGAATGATAAGTGACATGTTCGGGGGCTCACAAGCTCAAATGCAAGGACGGCATCCCCACAACCAACTTGTGCAATACCAAATAGCTAAGTTGCTTTCTGATAAATAGTTTTTCCTTTATATGATATTCCTCACTCAACATCGCCAATGCCGTAGCAGCTTACACCTAATAGGTGTATATTTTGCGCATTTTCTGTTTTTGCTATTAATGATTGCAAAAGTATTTGAGTAGCATAAATTCCGATTTGTGAAACTTTGCTCTATGAAAGACGAACTCAAGTCTCCCAAAACACGTGTCTGGGAAAGAGCCATGAGCTGACTCCCGACGCTAGGGAGCTATGACTAGTCGGGCAGAGTGTTTAAACGTAAGGGGTCAACCACACAGGGAAATTAATATTAATAAGAGGAACACATATTTACATCTATTGTAAAATACATAAATTTTCTTCAGGTGATTGTTTTCTTCATCAAATGCTACTCATCCGATATGTTTATAATGCAGGGCCAGTTCCGGATATGCGTAACAGGAACTCAGGCTACTAGCCTATCTCCTACGCTCGGGGGTTGGACCAGTTTGCCATGATCCACTTGGAGTGCGACGTTTCAAGAATTACTTGTAATGCTCCACGAGGGCTATTGTCTGAGTACTCGCGCCAGTCGGGACTCGAATGTCACCTTTACTTTGGTATGCTCCATGGGGGCTAATAACCAACCTTTGGCACCAGTTGGGGCTTCGGTACCACTTGGCTGGGTAGGGTACGCCCCATGAGGGTCGCCAGCTGAATCCTATGCTAATGCTAGGTTCGGGTACCTTATTGGGTCACAACTCTGCTGGGTAAAGTACGCCCCATGAGGGTCGCCAGTTGAATCCTATGCTAATGTGAGGTTTGGGTACCTTATTCGGCTAATAACCGACCTCTGGCACCAGTCAGAGCTTGGGTACCACTCTGCTAGGTAGGGTACACCCCATGAGGGTCGCTAGCCAAATCCTATGCTGATGCAAGGTTTGGGTACCTTATTTGGCTATAACTCTGTTGGATAGGGTACGTCCCATGAGGGTCGCCAGCCGAATCCTATGCTAATGCGAGGTTCGGGTACCTTATTCGGCTACAATTTTGTCAGGTTGGGTATGCCCCAAGAGAGTCGCCAGCCGAATCCTGCGCTAGCACAGCATTCAGGTACCTATCTAGCAGAAACATGGCAACAAACCACTACTGGAGCTTTCAGTCGGGAGCAGCATCAAACTCGGAATCTACGGAGGTGCTCATTATTTTTCATGACTGGGAGACTCCAATCGTTCAATTTTCACTGGAAGACGAACTTCCTAAAGATTACAACGAAGCCGAGTAAATCAAGCGACGGAGCAAAACCTTTATCATAGTCAGAGAAGACCTATATCGTCGAAGCGCATCCAGAGTTCTCATGCACTGCATCATACCTGAGGAGGGCAAGCAGATCCTGCAATATAGCTACTTGGGCATATGTGGCAACCATGCTGCATCCAAAACATAAGTCGGAAAGGCTTGCGGACAAGGATTCTTCTGGCTGATTGCGGTTACCGACGCTGAAGTACTCATCCTGACATGCGAGGGATGCCAATTTTATAGGGCTACGCTGGGTAGGTTGGTTTAGGCTGGCTTATTCAGTAGTAGGCCAAAGATATGAGTTCTTAAATAGCATGCCCTATTAGGTCGTCCGTTGGTCACGTTAAAATCATGATGTAGGTGCTATTTTATAAGAACCCATTAAATAATCAGATACACTTCACGCTAAGCCTACAGTCGTATGTATACATTCGGGTATCTTGATTATTTACTAGGTATTGAGGATACATCCTTATAAGGATCGATAGCTGGTGTCCATCAAATTTGGAGATGTAGGTATCTCTCAAGTACACTTGACCATATATTAGGTTAAAATTCAAAAAGTGGTACTCGGCTTACATGCTTAGCCAAAAATTGCCCTGAGCAAAAATTCTTCTAAGTGACATGACGCTGAAGAGTCTAATTTCTGGGTAGTATACTATTTGGAATAGGCTAAAAGGTTAAAGATCTTTGACTTTATGTTTAATTGTTTCACAATTAAGCATAAAGTCAGGGGCTACACCTAATAGGTGCGCTTATTCTGCGCACACTATTCATATTTTTCTATGAAGCCCTTCATAGCCTCATGGCCAACTGACATGAAGCAGGACTCGGGAGAAGAAGCACTCGGACAAGAGTACTAGGGAGCAATGCACTCGGGAGTTCTTCACCGTGGAGGATGAGCACTTGGCATCAGCTGTGACTCAACTATGAAGGCCTCAGGGGCTACTGTGTTGGCCATGGGCCCTGGGTATCTAATGAGAAGCATTTGGGCTACTCGGACAGAGGATGGGCCTAGCCTTGTAATTAGGCATACAATAGGACTCGGCATACATAACCTTTTACGACAAGGAAATGATATAGTCCTAGTCGGGCACGTTGTATTCCTAGAAGGAAATCCCTCAGTCGGAGTCTGACTGGGATTTCTACTATGTAACCTTGTCCCCCGGTATATAAGGGGAGGAAGGGCGTCCCCTAAGGGCAAAGAAGAGAAGTAGAGCAATCTCACTAGAGAAACCTCAAAGGCAAAACACCACAATTGGACGTAGGGTGTTACCTCATCTCAAGGGCCTGAACCAGTATAAATTGTTTTATGTTCCTTTGTAATCCATCAAGTTTAGGTCTCACGAGTAGCCCCATATTATTATTGCCGATACAAAACATTGACACGAGGTACACAATACAAAGTTGTTTAATATCAGAGTACACATGTGGAAGCGATAACATAGTATAAAATTATTACATGGGTGACCAAAGGCCCAACATGCAAAGATAAATAGATAAAGTTCGCAACTAGAAGAGCTGAGGACTAGGCCCATAGGCACTAGACGGTAGGAATGAGCTAGATGTCGAAGCCTTCATCTCCAAGGTACTCTTCATCTGGATGGGGAATAAATAGAGCAAGACTGAGTACTTCCAATGTACTCAACAAATCACACCCGGGAAAATGCACATATAATGCTAAGGGAGTACAAAGGAATTTAAGAGGCTATTTTGCACTAAACCGCATTTTTATTTTATTCAATAACCTTTAAAGCAATTTTAGGAATATGCTTCTATCTCTAATACCAAATTATCTCCACTATTGCGTATTCCACGCTTAACTTGTTGTTGCCTAAACTTAAGGCCATCCAGACCCATCCCGGTCAACCATCAAATTTTAATCCATTATCTCATATTTCCATTTTAACAAAAGAAACCTCTAACTTGGGTACATTGCTAGGCTTGCCCATAACCGAGGGCACGGCTATTCGAATAGATTATACTCTGGCCAGAGGTGTACATCTTTACCCACAAGACACAACTCCCTCACATGTTCCCACGTGCCCCATACCACCATGGTATGTGGAACGAAAGTCATGACATAACCCTTCACCTAGGTCAACCATAGACAAAAACACTAACACCGAGCCCCGTCTACGGCCAGAACCCTGGGACAGGTAGAGATGCTCCATGCCCCTGGCATCTTGATCCTGGATACCACGTGACCTTCATTTGCTAGAGACGTTAGTCAATAACCGGACTTCATCCACCTCTATGCGTGTTCCTTTGTCTAAAGCTGATCTAAGCTATGACTTAAGCCTTACCCATTAGACATGTGGTAGTATGGTTATACTTTGCAACTGAGGCTCAAAGACCAGTCCTTATGACGGCCGAGGTGCAACTAACAGAACCAACCATGCACCTCGAGCCCTATTCAAAATAGAGTTTTGGGGAATTTTGAATAGATAAGATCCATAATTAGGCAAAACCAGCCATTTCCGCATTTATCATTATTTACTTTGTTATTTCCCCCATTTATCTCAAAAAAGGACTAAATTGTTCCTAATTACAGCATGTGCTAAGCATAACCTAAGATAGCTAGTTTGCATCACATATATACACACAAAAACTAGCTGGTTTTCAGTTATCTAGGGTTGTCAAGGAATAATACCAATAATAAGGATATAACAAGGATTTAGGAGTAAGCTATGATAAAACATTTGTCGATGCTTTGTATTGGCAATAATAATATGGGGCTACACATGAGACCTAAACGTGATGGACTACAAAGGAACACGAAACGATGTTATCCTGGTTTAGGCTGATGAGATTGTGGGGTAATACCCTACTTCCAGGTGTTGTGTATTGCCTTTGAGGTTTCTCTGATGAGACTGTGGTGTCTTCTCTAGTGAGATCATTCTGCCCCAGGTGTCTCTTTGTCTCCCCCTATATACCGGAGAGGTAAGGTTACATGATAGGAATCCCAGTCGGACTTGACCAAGGGATTTCCTTCTAAGAATACAACGTACCTAGCTATGACTATTCCCTTTCCCCTGTCCTGCAAGGTTACATATACCGAGTCTTATTGTATCCCTAATTACAGGATTAAGCCCATTCTCTATCTGAGTGGCCACAAAGCTTTCCATGAGGTACCTGGGGCCCATGGCCTCCACAGTAGCCCCTGAGACCTTCATAGTTGAGTCACAGCTGATGCCGAGTGCTCATCCTCCTTGGTGAAGATTTCCTGAGTGCCTTGCTCCCGAGTACCTATTGTCCGAGTACCTCTTCTTCAAGTCCTGCTTCATATCAACTGGCAACGAGGCTATGAACGGCTTCATAGAAAAATATGAATAGTGTGCACCGAGTAGGCGCACCTATTAGGTGTAGCCCCTGACTTTGTGCTTAATTGTGGAACAATTAAACATAAAGTTAAAGATCTTTAACCTTTAAATCTTTTTCTCGAGTGATATATTTCTCAGGAATTGGATTCTTCAGCATCATATCAGCTGGAAATATTTTTGCTCAAGGCAATTTTAGCTAAGCATGTAAGTCGAGTACCACTTCATGGGTTTTGACCCAATATGTGGTTAGGTGTACTTGAGAGATACCTGCATCTCCAATTTAATGAAGACTAGCTCGTGATCCTTATAAGGATATATCCTCAATACCTGGTAAATAATTCAGATATCTAAACACATGTGTCCTGCAATTAGACTTACCATGAAGCATATCTGATTATTTTAATCGGTTCCTGTAAAATAGCATCTATACTATGATTTTAACACAGACAGCCATCAGCCCAATAGGACATGCTATTTAGGAACTCATATCTTACAGCCCATTACTAAGCAAACCGGCCCAGACCAGCTTACCCAGCGTAGGCCTATAAATCGGTGGGGGAGAGAAAAGATTCCCTTTTCTTCCCTAAATCACCAAATGCTTCAGCTTCTCACAAACACGCCAAACT
The DNA here is from genome assembly GCA_003991445.1 of Oryza meyeriana var. granulata. Lineage (NCBI taxonomy): Eukaryota > Viridiplantae > Streptophyta > Magnoliopsida > Poales > Poaceae > Oryza > Oryza meyeriana. The sequence goes on from RYFJ01001808.1 coordinate 18,287, forward strand.
TTGCACTCTCCACTCCGCCTAGGGTTTTCTGTAGCTCGAGCTCCCCTTCAGAAATCCACAAAGATCTTCGTCTTTGCTTCGATTCCCACCACCCAGGAGCCTCTCCCCCAGTTTTTCAACTCGACGATGCCGAGAGCGCCGTTTGACATCCCCAACATGCCATCAGGATCGTGGCCTACATCCGATGCCTGCTCGATGAAGCTTGCGCTCCTAGAGAGGAAGAAATGTCTTTAGCCCAAGGAGCTTATCAACTGGCGCCCCACCGCTGGTGAGTCTATCCCGCGCCACTGGTGAGTCTATCCCCTCTCTATGTCCCCACGAAATCATGGTTTTTGGCTCTTTCTTCAATGTGGATTCGCTCTTCCTGCCTCTGATTTCCTCTGTGGTCTCCTTGACTACTACAAGATCAGGCTCATCCACCTCAACCCCAACTCTATCCTCCAAATCTCTATCTTTGTGACTCTTTGTGAGGCCTTCCTAGGGATCGATCCCCATTTCAATCTTTTCCGCTTCCTCTTCCATGTTAAGCCACAACCCTCCAAATCCAAAATCCAGGTAATAGGGGGGAGTAGGCCTTGAACTCCGTAATGAGATGAAGAAGGCCTACTTGCATGTTCCCTAGAAGACCTTGCTAAAGGGATGGCACTAGGAGTGGTTTTACTGCTCCAACCTTGAGCCCTCCTTGCCACCCTTCAGTGGAAATCCAACCACATTACTGGAGAGCTGGACTGCTCTGCCGTTGCAAGCGGAGATGGTCCAGGTGTAGCTGCTGGTGGAGAAAATAGATGCTCTAAAGAACAAGGGGCTGATGTAACGCCCTGAAAATCGCCTTAATTAAAAATTATCGTGGGTAAATGGAAATACAAGAATACACTAGAAAATTTTTGTTTGAGAAAAGAGTTTGAATAAAATTTTGAAATTTCCAATATTAAAAATCCCAAGGTTAAATTTTAAATAAATACTTGGATGCTTTTATATTCCAGGGGTTCTGTCGGAGTATTTTAAGCATTTGAGTATTTACAATAATAAATTCTTCGTGTTTCATGGTGGTATTTACTTGTGGTAAATTCCCCATGATTTAATAAGCTCTCTGAAATTTTCTTGGATTTTTCGGAGCTACAGAATTAATTTTAATGCTATAAAGATCACTAAAGTAATTAAATAAATATAAATAAATTCCTTTTCCTTTCCCCTGTTTGGGTCGTTTCTGATTCAGTCCTTTGAAGTCTCCCCGTTCATCATGAACTCTGACTCCCTTTTTCCTCTAGGGTTTTGTGTCGTTCCCAGAACCCTAAAGTCACCTCGAAAACCTAAATTCGGAGTTACCGGACTTATTCATTTTTGAAACTCTAGAACTCTTTTGGACTCCCAATCCAAGATCCTTTATATTTGAAATATTTATATTTCCTTTTGAGATAAATCCCAGATATTCCCTTAAACTCTTTTTCCGTCGAAACAAATCCAAATCTCCAATTGTGTTAGATTTCTCCAAATTCCGGTTCCAATAAAACATCCTCGTCAATTCCCTAATCCTAAAATATTTTACTTGGAATATTCCATTTTCCTGTTCCCGGGAAAATATTATAATTTCCCGCATCTCCAAAATATCCACATATTTTGGGAAGTTCAATTATGCTTGAATAATTCGAACTATTGATCTCTGCAAAATAATTCCCAATTTTATCGGATTCCCGAATTATTCCGAGATCCGGTTTCCCCAAATATTCTTTGATAAAATACCCTTCTTTTTCGAATCCCGCCAAATATTCTCCCTTTTGAATTCCCCAAAATATTCATCTATTTTGGACATATAAATGTTTCCCAGAAAATCCCCTCTAGTTCCCAACCCGATGAATAATCCGATATTTGTTTTCCCAAATATTCCTCGAATATCCCGATATTCTACTCCCCAAATTTCCATCGGGAAAATATTCTTCATTCTCTGAATCCCACAATATATTCCGTCTCCCGGACCCCCACTACATATATTCTTTTTCTAATTACTTCCAAATACTGTTTGATTCCCAATATATATATTTATATGTATGTATATATATATGTATGAATGTATATACCCTCAATATTCCAAATATTTGTTTCACCCCAAAATTCCTTTGACTCGACATTTTAATCATCTCTGGTAATCCGAGGTTTTCCCCAAATCCCAGATTTGACAAAATATCCTTGAGCTTCCAATTTCTAAAATATCCCATATATATATGTATAGATTCTGATTATCAGAATATTCCGACCTCTGAATATTTCCACAAATCTTCAATTCAGAAATATATCTCGAATTTATAAATTCCAATTTTCCAAATTTGGAATTTTATCAGAAGACCCCTCTCCTTTCTCCTTTTTCCCCTTTCCTCTTTTCTTCCTTCTTCTGTCCTTCTTCCTGGTCGAGCTCCCGGCCCAGGCCGCCACGCCGCACCCCGAGACTCCCTGCCCGGCCCGCGCCTCTCGCTCGCCCGTGCCCGCGCCCTCTCCTCGGCCCGGCCTGCGCCCCGGCGCCGCGCCTCCCCTTGGCCTGCGCCCGACCTCGGCCCAAGCTAGCCGCCGGCCCAAGCCAGCGCCTGCGCCTCCTCTCCGCGCCTGCCGCCGCCGAATCCACGCGCGCCGTCGCCCGTGCTGCCCCGGAATCCTCTCCCCTATAAGGCCAGCCGCCACGCGCTATGCGTGCCCTAGTCGCGCCGCCCCTCTGCTGCTCCCGTGCGCCGTCGCCGCTCTCCCCGCCAGCGCCGCGCCGCTGCTCCCGCTTCTGCACAGCGTCGTTGCCTCGCTTCCCGTGCGCCACCGTCGCTCCTGCTGTTGCCCCAGCGCCGTTGTCGCTCAGCCGCCGCTGCCTTGCAGCTGTGCGCCGCCGCCCAGGCCGTCGCCCCTGCTCCCGTGCGCTGTCGCCGCCATCGCGCTGCCTTGCCGCCGCCCTGCCGGCTGTCTCTGCCTTGCCGCCGACAGAGGTCGTCGTGGTCGTCGTCATCCCCATCTACCGCCCGTCGTCGGTGAGCATCCACCCCGTCGTCCCCAATGCCCCATCTGCTTTTCCTCCTTCGACGCCTCGGATCGGGAAGCCGCCTGTCGTCGTCACGTCGTCCCTGGCATCTCCGTCTAGCGTCGCCGTCGAGCTGCCGTCCTCCTCCAGCCGTCGTCGCCGTCCCCTCTTCGTCGGTTTCGCCGCCTGCCGCCGTCCCTGCATCAAGCCGTCCTCCACCGCCGCCTAGGCCGCCGCCTCCCCCTCTGGCCGTCGGCATCGCTGTCGCTCGACTCCTAGCGCCGCTGTGCCTGCTCTGCTCCCCAGTCGCGGATGCCGCTGTGCCCAGTCGTCGCCGTCGCCGCTGAGCACATTAGCGCAGCCTTCATCTTCTCCTACCCCTGGATCCGCTCTCTCCCTCTCTGTTCCTCCCGATATAGCGGCTCCCCGTCCGGCATCGTCGCCGTCGTCGTCGTCTTCGATCCTCGCCGCTAGTCAGCTCCAGACCTCCCATCGCCGGTGAGAATTCGGACCGAAGCCGTCCTTCGTTGATTCATCGCTGCCATCGTTCTTTTCCAATCGGCATCGTCGCCCTCCTCCTCTGCCTCCTGTTCGTCGTCGCCGTTGCGAGGTAGTCGTCATCGTAGTCTATCGCCAAGCGCCGCTACATCCCCCGCTGTCGTTGTGCCGGCCGTCGCCCGCTCCCTCCTGGCTGTCCGCCGTCGCGTCGCCCGGGTCGCTGCTCCGTCGCCGGTCTGCCGCACCGCCTTCAGGCCATCTTTTCCGCCACCTGGTGTCGTCGCCTGCTGTCACCATTCCTGCTGTTGCCTGCAGCGCCACCATCGCTACGCCACCTCATCCCATCCCTGCTCTACTCCCCATCTGCCGTCGGTCGGCGTCATCGTCTCCGGACCTCCCCGGCCTTGTGTTCCCCTTGGCGTTGTCCGTCCTCCGTCCTCGCGGCCGAGCCGCCATCGCGCCATGGCTGGGCGCAGCCCCCTTTGACCCCGACATGTGGCCCCATCGGCAGTGTCTCTCTGCTATGTGTGGACCCCACATGTCAGCACTTATCCAAAATAATTATTCTAATCCAAAAATCTAGAGAATATTCCCGAGAATATTCTTTTCCAATTCTTTTCGGAATTACTCCGAATTCAATATTCCAAAAGCCGTATCTTTTCCGTTTGAAGTCCGAATCGACCCGTTTCTTCCTAAATTCATTTAAAATCATAATTTACTTGTTTATGTATTTTTATGTATTGTTTATTGGAGTTTCTTAGGATTATTATTGTTTTACGTGTAGTTACGTATATTGCCATTTCGGAAGACTTCGGAGTCTGCGGAAGAGTTCAGAAGAGCAATTGAAGACGTTTTGCGATTGCAAGGCAAGTCACATGACAATCTCCTTGAGCATGTTGATCCCGTTTGCGAAAGCTACTTTTATTTTAAAGTTATTGCATGAAATGCTTTAGAATGACATTATTACGGGTAATTATTTAATGGCCAATATTCCTTGATATTTATGGCCATTTTGGTTATTGCTATCTATACCTTGATACCTTGGGTGAATAATACTGACTAGCTGGATGTTTAAATATTTATCTGGCTAGATTATTTAGGAGTTGCTTAGCCATGCCTAGAAACTGTAGTATCATTTTATATGGGAAACTATTCATTCATTCTGATTAATTAATGATTAATGGTGATATTTTCACGACGCTTGGTCGTGGTTGATTAATTCACTATGTCAACTAAAACTTGACTGAATGGTGGGTTGTGAGCACCAGGGTTGTGTTTGTTGCTAGCGGTGCTCATGACAATTAAGGACCGGTTCGCAGACTACTTGTTGCGAAGCAACACTCGTGCTAACCACAAGCTAGTATGGGCTAGCAGGAGTTTGAAGTGTGCCGAGTTCAATAGGAGGCTCCAGGGCGTGTTTGTGGCTGGTATAAGTCCACACATGGCAGTGACAATAAGACCATGCTTCGGGCGTCGGACCGTCTTGCGGGGAGGGCATTGATCACCCCTACCGGAGACCGGAGGTTCGGCGGGAGGCTCTCCTATTGTGCGAGTTACATGAATGATCCTGTCACAATTCCTTTCCAAGGTACCGTGGTGGTACTTAGGCGCACATTGATGTGTTGAGGTACCGTGGTGGTATCGAGGGGCACAGTGATGTGTTGTGGAGTTATGTCTTGTGGGTAAATTGGTACATCTCTGGCCAGAGTAAAACTATTCGAATAGCCGTGCCCACGGTTAAGGGCGAGCCTAGCAATGTTTCTGTGATTAGTCCCACACTACTCATTAATAAAAATAAATGATGGAATATGGATAGCTCCTGGTTGGAGAAGTGATGGTTTGGGCCTAAACTGCGTTGGAGCGCTATTCAGTGGTTGATTCAATACTGATTAATAATTAAACTATACTGTTTTTAATGATTTTAAATGCAAATGTTTTAAATGCTGTTTTACGCAAATAAGCCATATTATGCCTTTCCTTTGGTATCCTGTTGCATTACATTGCATTCCCTAGTGTGGCTTGTTGAGTACGGTGGGTGGTACTCAGTCTTGCATTATTGCAATCTTTAGAGTGAAACCTTGCGAGGAGGAGAAGATGGTGTTTGGCTTATACCCCAGTTGAGCTGCCTGTGGCTTGGTGCTGAAGCTACGCTAGTTGCCGTTCCGCTGCTGTTTTCTCCTGTGTGAGGACTAAGTGCCTCTGTTGTAAGTATTTATCGTTATTTCGTATTTGGTTATGTTTATCAAATTGTCAATTTGTGTACCTCGGCTGATTCCTGGACGAGGATTTACTGCACAAATTAGCTTTGGAAATTCTAGTGAATTTCTGGGCGTGACAGCTGACTAGGCCCTGGGTGGCCAGGACCTTCCAGAATCATCAGATTCAACCCCTGAAAGCCAGGATTCACCTCGGCTATGACTATCAGGGGAAGAAGGATCCAACTCGGGAGTGCACCAACTTCGTCAACAAGGATGTCGTCACCGACACCTTGCTCGGTTACTTCATCAATGGACTCATCGAGACTCTAGATGCCAAGAGAGCCCCCAAGCTGTACTGCCAAGACAGGCCCCGGCCGACGGTAATATCTTGTCTTCTCATTGTCTTTGATGCTTGTGTGCGATGTGTAGTATGAACATTGTCCAATTGAATTTGCCTTGATGCATGATACTTGCAGGAATTTGCCAAGTTCACCTCGAACCCACCTAGCCGGCTAGCCAGTGAGTCTAGAAAGTGGCTGGCCAACCCCTCAGCAGTCCAACCCAGCCCCAAGAGGGCTGGGAAATATGGCGATGCAAAGCCCTGGATGAGTGCCTCATACTCGGCAACATTGTGAGATGCTTGGAAATGTATCTAAAGGACATATTTGAGTTTTTCTCTAGTGGGTGACGTCAGGACAACACCAGCCCCTGCTCCACCGATCCATAGAGAATCGTCGAAGTACATCGTCCAGTATTCTAACTTGTCTGTAGATGTAGCCATCTAAACTTCTGTCCACTTAGCCACAAAGTTGGCAAGTGCTTGTGACTTGATTGTTGTCTGTGACTGAAAGACAATGTCAAACGCCATCAACTCAAGCGCCCATTTAGCAATTCTACCAGTGGCTTCGCGATTGTGTAGGACGTCCCAAGTGGATACGATGTGATGATTGTGACTTGATGCGACTAAAAGTAGTGCACCAACTTTCGGATAGTTATGAGCAAGCCATATAGCAGCTTCTGGACTTGGGGATATCTCATCTTGGATTTGCCTAGGACTTTGCTGACAAAGTAAATTAGCCTTTGAACTTTTTGTATGTGCACTAGCTCTGCCCGCTCAACTACCAAAACCGTGCAGACTACCTGAGTAGTTGCCACCAGATACAGCATGAGTGGTTCCTAGGGCATCGGTGACGCCAACAAGGGTGATGTGAGGAACTTTTTGAAGTCTTCGAATGCTTGTTGGGCTTTTGGCATCCATTGAAAATTGTCGACTTCCTTTAGTAATTTGAAAAAGGGCATACCCCGTTCGCCAAGTCGGGAAACGAATCGGCTGAGTGCCGCCATGGAGCCGGTTAGCTTCTGTACATCCTTCTAGCTAGTTGGGGGTGTCATGTTCATTATTGTGTTGATTTTCTCTAAATTTGCTTCAATGCCGTGTTGTGAAATGATGAAGCCGAGTAGCTTTCCCGAAGGAACTCTGAAGACGCACTTTTTTGGGTTCAGCTTCATCTTAAATCTTCGAAGGCTTTGGAAGGTTTCTTCGAAGTCAGCGATGTGGTCTTCCTTGACTTTAGTCTTGATTACCTCATCATCGACATATGCCTCCATGTTGCGCCTCAATTGAGTGTGAAGACACCACTGGATAGCACGTTGATATGTTGCGCTAATGTTTTTCAACCCGAACGGCATAGTGACATAGCAGTATGTCCCAAATGGCGTGATGAAAGAAGTCTTCAGACAATCCTCCTCCTTTAAGCTTATTTGATGGTATCCAGAGTAATAGTCGAGAAAATTGTAATTCACATCCCGCAGTTGAATCGAACACCTGATCTATTCTTGGTAGACCAAATGGGTCTTTGGGACACGCCTTGTTTAAGTCGGTATAGTCGACGCACATGCACCATTTACCATTCTTTTTAAGGATCAGAACTAGATTTGCCAGCCAATCCGAGTGGTAGACCTCTTTGATGAACCCAGCTGCTAGGAGCTTGGTTATCTCCTCCCGAATAGCATCTTTGCAGTCTTGTGTGAAGCGTTGTAGTCATTACTTGACTGGTTTGGTGTCGGGCTTGATGTTTAGGGAATGCACGATCACCTCTCTTGGTACACCAAGCATGTTGGAAGGCTTCCAAGCAAATATGTCCCTGTTCACCTGGAGGAAGGTGATGAGCTCGTCTTCCTATTTGGGGTCGAATCTAGTCCCAACAAACGCAGTCTTGGTAGGGTCAGAAGGGTATAGGGGGATCTTTTTTGTTTCTCAATCCACTGAAATTCCCGACTTGGTTGCTTTCTTCGCCGGGACTTGATCATCCTCGTTTGCAGTTGTTACAGCTAGTCGGATATTTCTTCGTTCGACTTTCGCTTCATGAGATTGGGCCAGCTCGCAACTCTCCTTGTCACAGGTGGAGGCTTGCTTAACATTGCTGCACAAGGTAAGTACTCCTGCTGGTCCTGGCATCTTGAGCACCATGTATGTATAATGGGGCACTGCCATGAACTTTGCTAATGCAGGCTATCCAAGTATAGCGTGATATACAGTCTCGAAGTCGGCTACCTCGAAGAAGATGTTCTCGGTGCGGAAATTCTCCTGCGTGCCAAAAGTAACTAGCAGAGTGATCTGTTTGAGTAGAGTTGAAGAGAGGTTGGGGATTACCCCATGGAAGGGAGCTATACTCGGCCGCAGCTCGGATCTTGGTATCTTCATCTCGTCGAGCATCTTGGCAAACAAGATGTTGAGAGCGCTTCCTCCATCGATGAGAACCTTCTTCAGTTTGACGCTTCTGACTGGGTCTAGGACGATTGGGTAATGTCCTTGATGCGTTACTCGATCGGGGTGATCCACGCAGTTGAACATGATTGCTGTTTCTGACCATTGTAGATATTGGGGGGCAACTGTCATGACCGAGTTTACTTCTCGGGCAGTTAGCTTCTATTTTCACTTGGACTTGTATGCAGATGGCCCTCTGAATATGTGGTTGAGCTCAGCTGTTAACGCCAAAATTTGGTACGATTCGTATCGGACTCGGTTAAGGAAAGAGATTGTGTTAGCCGGTGGAAGCTAATCCAGAAGAAGCCGAGTACAGGAAGGAATCGTGAAGACCCGGCATGGCAGTTAATTGCCTTATCTACTAACTAGGTAGTTCTAATAAATTTTAGGAAACCTGATCTCATGTCCGATCAGGGCTTGTTAATTTTCCTTTTATAGATAGGAAACTCCTATTCGTATCCGATCAGGACTGTATCAACTCGGGGTATAAATACGTATGCCCGGGTACCATGTAAACTATCTCACAGATCAATACAACTTCGGCGCATCACCACCCTTTTCGACGGGTTCTTGCTTCTCGAGCCGGGCTGCATCGGTTAGGTCCAAACTCCTGCGAGAGGGTAAGTCTCGTTACCCCGACTATCTTATCGGCTAGGACTTCCTCGGTTAGGTCCGATATTCTAGCTGATCTACGGTAGTCAGCTTACCACGGTGTATCTATTCTATCTATGGCTGCATCAGTTAAGTTTGATCTCTTAGTCCGAGTGGATATATCACATCACGCGTGCATAGATCGTATCGGCTTACTAGGAGCAATTTATCATCAGTTTGTGCTGCATCGGATAGGTCCAACCTACTAAACTGCTAGTGATAAATCGTTCCTGCTAGGTCGATAGTTTTTATGCAAGCGTTTTATCGGGATGTATAGCCGATAAGTTATCTTTTACTATATAAAGCCGACTGCATTGTCTTGATTATTATTTCAACTATGTACACTATCATCGACATTCCAGCCGATGCACATGTTCTATTGGCAGTCGGCTGGCTTTTTATTTGCTTATATTATCATCGATTCTATCATCGGCTTTTTAGCCGATGCGCAAGTGCTGTTGGTAGTCGGGCACGCGTGAGGACCCGGGCGCGAGCATGGGCGAGGACCTGGGCACGGGCACGGGCGAGGGCCCGGGTACAGGCGCGGGCAGAACTTTAAGTGCAGCGCTAACAATCACTATTGCAATCGGCTGAAGATTAGTCAATTCATTTATTCTGCCTATTTATTTTATCATCGGCTTACAGCCGATGGTCCAGTATACAAGTTCTATCGGCAATCGGCTGGTAGGATTCTTATCGGCCGATTGAATCACTGATCTAATTTTTTCTATCTCCTTGTCAATTGCTGGGTCAAATTGACTAGCGCGCCTGCAAACCTCAAATTTAGGACCTGCACTGGAGTTAAGCAAATCTCCTAGGCCTTTGCATGTCTCTAGGCGCCGAACCAGGTCGTCAGCCCCCGGCGGTTTTCAACGTCAACACGTTTTTGGCACGCCTGGTGGGACACAGAACTTTGACATGGCTGGAAAGGAGGTCAGCACAGACAATATAATCCCAGTCACAATGGAAGACTTGACCGAAGAACAAAGACAACAAGTGGAGCAGAACATTGCTGAATTTCAGAAGCTTTGTCTAGAATCCTTTGGTATGACAGATCAAGGGCCGATTCAGAAGTCACGATTACCAAAACTTGTTCTGGTTGGTGAATCGAGCCATACATCGCCTGCAAGTTCACACAAGCTACTTCAAGAGATGGTTAATGAAGCAGTTCACCATGCGTTGATCAATGAATCTGGGATATTGGTGGACACATTACAGAGTTTGATCAGGAAGGCGGTGGAGCCGATTCAACTGGCTGGGGGGCAACAAGATGGAATTCCTCAAGGATATCATCAAACTACATACTATGGGGGGCATCGACAGAGTCATCCAGGAGCTGTCCCTGAGTATAATTATCAGAGAGAATATCAAAGGCAGAATCGGCTACCAACTCCACCTTTGTATTATCACGTCGAAGATCCAAGGGAAGAAGATTGGATAGCAAGAGTCACAGAGGTGGTGAGAGAACAGTTTGGTTTAAAACCGAAGAAGGAAACATTTATGTATCGGCCTCCATATCCAGATTGGTTTGATAGAGTTTCATTGCCGCGCCGATATAGAGTACCAGACTTCTCCAAATTCTCAGGGCAAGATGATGTATCTACAGTGGAGCATGTCAGCCGATTCTTGGCTCAGTGTGGAGAGGCATCAGCTAAAGAAGCTTTGAGAGTTAGATTTTTCCCATTGTCGCTATTCGGATCGGCCTTTACATGGTTTTCTTTATTGCCACCTAACTCAATTCGAGGTTGGGCCGATCTGGAAAAGCAATTCCATAAATATTTCTTTACTGGGATTTAGGAGATGAGTTTAATAGATTTAACATTGGTAATACAGAAGCCGGGTGAATCAGTCACAGAATATATCCAGCGGTTTCGTGATGTAAGAAGCCGATGTTATAGTTTAAGTCTGGATGATGCACAGCTAGCCGAGTTAGCATTCCAAGGTTTGTTGGCTCCGATCAAGGAAAGATTTTCATCACAAGACATTGATAGCCTAGCACACCTAGTACAGAAGGTATTGGCTCATGAAAGCCGATTTCAAGAGGCCATGGAGGAATTGCGGAAGCCCAAACAGAAGAATTTCGAAGTTTGATAACAAACTCCGAAATTGGGGGGCATGTGTTAACGCCAAAATTTGGTACGATTCGTATCGGACACGGTTAAGGAAAGAGATTGTGTCAGCCGGTGGAAGCTAATCCAGAAGAAGCCGAGTACAGGAAGGAATCGTGAAGACCACGGCATGGTAGTTAATTGCCTTATCTACTAATTAGGTAGTTCTAATAAATTTTAGGAAACCTGATCTCATGTCCGATCAAGGCTTGTTAATTTTCCTTTTATAGATAGAAAACTCCTGTTCGTATCCGATCAGGACTGTATCAACTCAGGGTATAAATACGTATGCCCGGGTACCATGTAAACTATCTCACAGATCAATACAACTTCGGCGCATCGCCACCCTTTTTGACGGGTTCTTGCTTCTCGAGCTGGGCTGCATCGGTTAGGTCCGAACTCCTGCGAGAGGGTAAGTCTCGTTACCCCGACTATCTTATCGGCTAGGACTTCCTCGGTTAGGTCCGATATTCTAGCTGATCTACGGTAGTCGGCTTACCACGATGTATCTATTCTGTCTACGACTGCATCAGTTAAGTTTGATCTCTTAGTCTGAGTGGATATATCACATCACGCGTGCATAGATCGTATCGGCTTACTGGGAGCAATTTATCATCAGTTTGTGCTACATCGGTTGGGTCCGACCTACTAAACTGCTAGTGACAAATTGTTCCTGCTAGGTCGATAGTTTTTATGCAAGCGTTTTATCGGGATGTATAGCCAATAAGTTATCTTTTACTATATAAAGCCGACTGCATTGTCTTGATTATTATTTCAACTATCTACACTATCATCGGCTTTCCAGCCGATGCACATGTTCTATTGGCAGTCGGCTGGCTTTTTATTTTCTTATATTATCATCGATTCTATCATCGGCTTTTTAGCCGATGCGCAAGAGCTGTTGGTAGTCGGGCACGCGCGAGGACCCGGGCGCAAGCACGGGCGTTGACCCGGGCGCGAGCACAGACGAGGACCTGAGCGCGGGCACGGGTACTGGCGCGGGCAGAACTTTAGGTGCAGCGCTAACAATCACTATTGCAATCGGCTGAAGATTAGTCAATTCATTTATTCTGTCTATTTATTTTATCATCGGCTTACGTGTGGGCACTCCAGAAGTGCATTATGAAGAGTAACTATTACAGCAACGTGAACTATCTAGATGAATGGGGTCTCGAATAAAACCCGAATAAATGCGGTAACCATTCATCCTCATCGCAAACTTGCCATAATCTTTACACACTCACAATACAAATCCAAAAATACCGAGAAGTGTACAAAAGAGATAATCATAAGGATAGCTTGCCAGTCCTCCCCGTCATACGCCCGTCAAACCACTCGATGGTGACGACCAAACACGATACGTACCCCAGAGGACTCGAACCACAATAGCTATCCCCCAACCATCTCAGTTCTACACAACTCATACTCTTGTTCAGCTAGTCCCCAGGAAAGCGACTAGCCTCACACTTTCATCGCAAGCAATCGATAAACATCACAAGTACTCTAAATATGGATAAACGAGTAACAGGGTTATAAATATTACATAGAGGGTTTACACACCCTGATACATCACAGAGTAGCGCAAAAGATAGCAGCGGAATATAAACATAAAGGATAAGACCAGTGGTGCCATACCCATCCCACAAGGCAACCGACTGGGGCAGAACTTCACTTCAACTACACATTATCCTCGCCACCCTCGGCGGGATAATAGTAGATCACATCAGTGTCGTCAATGTCCTCACCTGAAAGATGCAGCGTGAGTACGACAAGTACTCAGAAGGCTTATACGATAATAATAATACAAAGGAGAGATGCTAGCCTCTACATCAAGGAGTATGGCTATGTCAAGCTGATTTTGCATAAAGCTGATTTTATTGAGCAAGTAATACATTTAAAACATAAGCAATTGTGAAATAGCTCAATCTGAAAATTTAGGACAGCAAGCTTATAGTTTTGAAATAGAAGTAAAAATGAGCACAAACCATGTTCTAATCATCATCCATGGGCCACCATTGCCCAAACAAATATGCTACACAAGCATATCATTATCCATGACTAAAACCAAGTCATATTTATCATCAAAACCTTTTATATAAACCCATCCATTCATGACTATCCTAAGTCATGATATAACAACATAATGCCATAACCACATATCCCAAGTTTGATGCTAACATGAGTAACTAACACATCAAGCGGTCGTCCTGTGACCGTGGACACGGCTATTCGAATAGTTCTTACTCTGATCAGAGGTGTACATCTTTACCCACACGATGTGATAGAAGCCAAGCGGCTACACTCTAGTTTGATCCGTACCCGTCGGTACCCACACTCTACACATTGAGTACGGACTAGAGGTCATAACAAAACCTTTTCCACGCTTAGCCCCAACCACCTAAACCACGTCTGGGCCCCCGACAACTTAGTCCCACACACAGGGTGACTAAGGCAGGCTCATCGTCGCGGGAGGCACCTCCGTCCCTAACCAGGCGCGCTCGAGGTCCTCCAAAGGAATACCCTTCCTCACGACTGACGAACGAGCGTAGATGGCCACAGCCTCCCGTGCTACTTAGTTAAGCTGTCCCATGCCCGGCATGTGGAAGTACGAAGGGTGCTTGATTAAACATCAACATGTTCGGTCCTTAACGACCCAGACGGAGCTACATGCATCGGGGAAACACCATCCCGTCATCGCCCTATCATCCATCCAAGCCAAACATATTCTCAATTATTAATCAAAAGTTATTCTTTGTAGATTTTAACCCATCCATTCGCATTAACTAGTTTTGAACCGATAGCTCCATCTATCGGATTTTTCTAAGTCTAGAAATAAGCATGGCTAAGCATTCGATAAAATAAAAGTATCCCAAAGTTCTTAACCAGGGGTGACAAGGTAGAAGTATGGTATCAACAATCAAGGAAAGGAAATGAATACAATTGGGTAATATTGACTCTACCCGTTTTCGCATTTAAAAAGACCGAAACATGCATATAGATATTGCTTTCGCAAACAAAACAATTCATTGAAAATATAGGTTCAATATACTTAGATGCTTGCATAGATGCTTGCTCTAGATGCTTGCCTTGCTGCAGAGAAGGTTCACACCCAACCTCTGGATTAGTTTCCTCGTACTCCGAAACCTCCGAATCTATCGATAAAAAGCGAATATGAAAATAAGACGCAATTAAATATGACTATGCAAAAATGATCAATAAATGCTGAGATAAATACAGTAGGTAGTGCATGTCCTAACAAGATTTTAGGAGGAAGAACCAAGTCATTTGCATCTCTGGATTGGGAGATACAAAAATAACAAGATAGGAAGGCTGAAAAAGGCAGTTTTGTAATTATTTATATTGCAACCTTAAGTTATTATATTTAACTGATATTTTCTATTAAGATTTCAATAAGGCAAGCATTTTTATATAAAAGAGCATAACCTACCGGTTCCAACAAAATTTGGTTCACTGAAATTTGATTTAATATGATTTAGTTGTGAATTTTACAAGTTTATCAAAAAGAAAGGTTAGAAAAATACTTAGGCCTGTTTTGAGAGGTAGTTTTGTCAAATACAAGTTGTCCACAGAAATTTGGTTTACCTCAAAAGGAGTTATAATGGATTTTATAGAATTATTCCAAGTTTCTAAGTATAAAATAAATTTCTTTTGCTTCATTTTATTTTATGGGTAAATGAGTTAAAGTGACAAAGATATGGATTTACAAAGCTGAGCTATTTTTCTGTTGGAAAAATATTTCAGCTTAACATTTTTCTTCTTTTTCTTTTTCTCTCTTTCTCTCTTACAGGTGGGGCCTGAGCGCCATAGAGACAGAACAGAGTCAGGCGCATGGGACAACAGAACGGACCGTCCGTTCCCAGAGTGGATGGTCCGGCGTGGCGAAAAGCAGAACCGGGGACAACGGATCGGACCGTCCGAACACGGAGAGGATGGTCCGGTGGGGTGAAACAGAGGAGAACTGAGCCGGTGAGCTTCTCGGTGGCGGCGACGGCGAACGGCGGCGTTTCGGATGGCGCAACCAAAAGAGGAAGTGAAGAGAAGTCTCGGGCGAAGCTACAGGTGGTCTTCTCATCGCTGGCAGTGGCCGGAACAGTGCTACTGGCGAGTAAAGGCGGCGATGCCGTTCGGGTCAGTGATGCAGAAGAGGCCACGGGCTCGGGATGCACATGCATGCAAGCAAACAGCTAGAAACCTTCGAAAAGGAAGCTCCAAGGACTACGCTGAGAGTCCCAGGAAGCTTACCGTGGCTCTAGACAAGGCAGACGGGATCCCACGAGCTCTGGCGGCGGCAACGGCGATGGCCAAGCTTCGGCTTCACCGTGGTTGGCTCGATTTGCTGCATGCGCGGTGGAAACAACACATGCAGGCGGTTAAGAAGGTCACGAGGATGCTACCAGTGCGAGGAATCGGTCTAACTCTCACCGGGGAGGGAGGAATCGGCGGCGGCGGTAGCTTCTTCTCCACGGCCGGCAGCACGGACAGCAGCAGCTTCAGCAGCAGCAGCAACAGCACACGGCAGCAGCAGCAGCAGCAGCAGCTTGGCAGCAAGAAGAAGGAGAAGAGGGCTGAAGGAGCTCTCTCTCTCTGCCCTTGGTTTCTTGGCTCTGGGATGGAGTGGAGCAGCAGACGACACAGATGGGAGAGGCAGAGGTGAGCTGTAGGAGGAAGACACGCAGACATGGATGATACACGCGTCGTTTGCCCTTTTTGTGGCCGATCTGGAGCGCTCCCTCCTCGTGGCCAAACTGGACAAGGTGCTGGGCGAGCTAGGGTCACTGCCAGGTGGGTCCAGGGCGTGATGGTCTGTGGGAACGTGAGGGAGATGGGTAAACTCTCACGTACAGAACGGTTTCAGTGTTTTCCAGGGTTTTACAGATTTATTTTCCCCCTTCACTTAAAAAAAATCAAATTGACCAAGCAAAATTGGTGTTAAAAATGTGGTGATTTTTGTGTAGCTAGTACAAACTACCTAGGTTCCATTTTCTAAAGTTTCACACAAAAATTCGAAATGGTTTGCTCACAGAAATTCAACCAAAAGGAGCCAGGCTGAAATTTGTTTGAATTTTTAAGGGGTCTAAACTAATGAAATAAATTCTGGAAAAATTATATTAATTCATGATAAATAAACTAATATTTGAATAAATTATCTCCCATATATACTTCTGTTCGATTTGATGCACTTTTTAGTAGTGTTTTGTTTTTGCCGATTTAGGATTCAATTATTGAGGGTTTAAATGTTGCAAACTTAATCCTGCAGGAAGTGACAATGCAAAAATTTATGTTGTGCACTCTAATGATGGAAAGGAATAACACTAATTACCTGAAATTAAATCTAGGGTTGTGACATTGTGGCCGATGTTCCAGTATACAAGTTCTATCGGCAATCGGCTGGTAGGATTCTTATCGGCCGATTGAATCACTGATCTAATTTTTTCTATCTCCTTGTCAATTGCTGGGTCAAATTGACTGGCACGCCTGCGAACCTCAAATTTAGGACCTACACTGGAGTTAAGCAAATCTCCCAGGCCTTCGCGTGTCTCTAGGCACCGAACCAGGTCGTCAGCCGCCGGCGGTTTTCGGCGTCAACATCAGCCTGGGGATCTTGATAGTAATCGGCTATGCCTGAGTCTAGCTTGTCTTTGTCTTTCTGCTCGCTAGACGCTGATGTTTGCTCAGAAGCAAACTTATTGAGCATGAAGCAGTTTTTGGCTGCATGTTTCCCCTTTGAGTGGAAAGGGCATGGCCCGTTCATGACCTTTTGGTAGTCGTCTGTCCTTAGGGGTCACGGTTGGCTGCGTTGGACAGCTGCCATGATGTTGTCCGACTTAAATTTTCGATTGCCGGACTTAATCGGGGCGGCGTCATTGGTGTCCTTCTACTCCTTCTATCAGGGCTCCTTTTTGTCGTCGAGGGCCACAGCAACAGCGTCAGCCGAGTCGGTGTATTTGTTCGCCATATCAAATAGAGCCTTAACAGAGATGGGAGGCTTTCGAGTGAATTTGGCGATGAACGGGGTGTCCTTTACTCTCTTGCGAAAAGCAGCAATGACTACCTCGTCCTTGATCTTGGGAATTGAGTTGCTCTTCTCGGAAAACTGCATGATGAAGTCACGGAGGGACTCGTTCTTCCTTTAGTGGCACTGATACAGATCGTACTCGGAAGATGGCCTCTCATATGTTCCTTGGAAGTTTGTGACGAAACATTCATGAAGTTCCCCCTAGGAGCTGATTGACCGCCTAGGAAGCCCCGTCAGCCATGTCCTTGCCGAGTCGGCCAAAGCAACTGGCAGGTAGTTAGCCATGGCCTTGTGATCGCCTCCAGCCGCTTGTATCGCCAATGTGTACACTGTTAGCTAGGACTCCGGGTTGGTCTTGCCATCATACTTCTCTATACCTATCGGCTTGAAGCCAGATGGCCAGTCAACTTGTTGTAGCTCGTGGGTAAATGCCAGAACTACTTTGTCCGGGTGAGGGCTCCTACTCTGACTGCGGTGATGAAACCGCATGTGGTGGACGCCGAAGCACTCATGCTCATCTTCAAATCGGCGGTGTTCATCCTCCTCACATTCTCGACATCAAGAGTTGATGTCATGATGGAGGTCTCGCCATAGTCGTCCTCGGATGTTCTGGTTGTCATGGCACTCTTCATGGTGGTCTCGCCGTCGGTCATTGTTTCAGTTGCCAAGAGACGTATGGTGCTACTCCGAGTGATGCTGACTTGAGCCAGCTGCTCGGCATCGAGCTGACGCAGACGAGATTGCTGCATCTGAAGCTGTCTTATTTGATGGTATGAGCGTGTCTTCAGACTGCTGTCATTGTTGACATGCTGCAGCGGTGATTATTGCCTTGATCCTTGCAATAGTAGGGGTTGCCTGGTGGTCTGGCCTGAACTACAAGGTGTCTAGTAATGTTGCGGCGGCCACAATATTCTACTATGGGGTCATGAAGACGTATGGTCGCATACTCGGGTTTGGAGGATCTCTTGTTGAGCAGTCCGCCCGGCCTTGCGCAAGTTGTCATTGTGAGCGTCCCACTAGGCTTGCAGGCATCATGCGTCTTCCTCCTGTTACTCACACAGTCGGCGAGCTTCCTCCTCTTGTTGGTCGCATAGTCGGCGTGCGTCTTGTGTGGGGGTTGAACCCTTGGATGCCATGAACACTTCGCGTGGTGGAGAGAAGCTTCCCGAATTGCTCTTCGACTGTGAGTCGGAGTCAAAGTTGTTTAGGAGGGTAATTACAACTCCAACCTCCCTAGATCCGATCTCAAGCGGCTCTGGGCTATATCCGAGTCGAATTCCAGGGGATTGGGTCTGCCGAATCAGATTGAGATTGAAAATATCTGTGTCATTGCCAAGTCTGAATGGGAAATTGATTATCTCCTCCTCCTGTAGCCCGATCTCGGCCGGCTCGAGGCCTAGTCTGAGTCAAACATCAGGAAAAAGAGTTGTCCCTGGGCTCGTAGGTCTTGGAAATTGCCGCAGCAAGTCACCGAAGACGGCTGCAGCATTGAGTAGGCTAACTGGCGCGAAGGTGGCTTGGTTCCTAACCGATTGGGTCGAATTCGAGTCGGTCAGGGTGAGGTTGCCAAAGTTGTCGGCGATGAAGTCAAGGCTCCCAAAGTTGATTGTTTGCCCAAGGAAGAACTTGACGCTGTCGACTCTAGTGATTGAATCCATCAGGCTTGATGATGGTGATCTTGACGAAGCCCCTACCTAGTGCACCAACTGTCTATGCTTTGTATCGGCAATAGTAATATCGGGCTAGTCGTGAGACCTAAACTTGATGGACTACAAAGGAAAACGAAACGATTTTATCCTGGTTTAGGACCTCAAGGTGAGGTAATACCCTACTTCTAGCTGTTGTGTATTGCCTTTGAGGTTTCTTTGATGAGATTGTGGTGTCTTTTCTAGTGAGATCGTTCTGCCCCAGGGGGCTCTTTGCCTCCCCTTATATACCGGAAAGAAAGGCTACATGATAGGAATCTCAGTCGGACTTGACCAAGGGATTTCCTTCTAAAAATACAACATACCCGGCTAGGACTATTCCCTTTATCTTGTCATACAAGGTTACATATGCCGAGTCCTATAGTATCTCTCATTACAGGATTAAGCCCATCCTCTATCCGAGTGGCCACAAAGCTTTCCATGAGGTACCTACGGCCCTTGGCCTCCACAACATTATTATTGCATGAATTTTTATAAAGCATAATGCAATAATTTAAATATAAATAAATTTATAAATTCATGGGTATTCAACATGAACAAGGGTGTGGGTATGACTTGCCTTGCTCGCAACCAAAGTCTTCAACGACAACCTCGAGGTAAAGCAGAGAATCAGGTACAGTGGAGTCTACATGACATACGTAAAAGAAAAATGGCTTTACTCTAAGAAAATGGGTAAAAACAGTAGAAATAAAGCACACCATTGGGTTCTAGACATTTTAAGGAAAAGTTAGATACTTGAACGGGTCAATTCTGAGTTCGAATGGTCAAGATATGGCCGTTTGAAGTTTAACTGCAATTTAAATTGATATTTATCCATTTCTTGATTTACTTTTCTTGAGAAAAACCATTTTATTGTGTCAGCACCGGGGAGAGGGGTGTGGAGGCCATGGGCCCCGGGTACCTCATTACCAGTATATGGGCCACTCGGATAGAGTATGGGCCAGATCATGTAATTAGAGATAAGATAGCACCCGGCGGGCTTTACCTTGTATAATAAGGAAACATAGTCTTAGTCGGATAGGTCTTTATCTCTAAGAAGGAAATCCCTTGGCCGTATCCGGCTGGGATCCTTATCATGTACCCCTATCCCCTAGTATATAAAGGGAGGCAGGGTGCCCCATGAGGGCATGGAAGACCATTGATCACAAACCACCTCAGAGGAATAACACCTCAACTGGACGTAGGGTATTACCTCACATCGAGGGCCTGAACCAGTATAAATCTTCTCTGTGTTCCTCTGCAATCCACCGAATTCACCTTCGCCGAGTAACCCTATAGTTTTATTGCCAGTGCAAAGCATCGACAGTTGGCGCGCCAGGTAGGGGCTTCGGCGAATTCTTCATCAGCAAATTCGATGGATCCAACAAACGGAGTTGACGGCAACAAATCCTCCCCCGGAGACAAGATTTCCTTCGGAAGCTTCGATTTCGTTGCCGACTAGATTGGAAACCTTACCTTGGCCGGAACAGATCTAATCCAGCCGGCCGAGAAGCCAGCCGACGTAGCGCCAGTCGGCCCACAAGACGCCGCGATCTCCTTCCACGACTTACTGCGGCAGTCCTTCACATCGCCAAGCATCGGGACAACTCTCTCCTTCGGCGTCTGACTTGCGCTAGGCCTTGAGCCAGCCCGGGTTGGGTCGAGAAGGGGAGAGATCGTCAATCTCCCACGCGGACTCAGCGATGCTGTGGATTCACATCCCGCACCACATACCCGATCTCCTGCAATTCAGTTTGGACACGGCCAAGTGCCGTTTCAGATTGGATCTAGAGAGGTTGGGGTCGTTCTCACTCCGATAAACTACTCGGAGTCCGACTCCAAGTTGGATAACGGTTCGAATGCCAGTTCAGACTCCAGTCTGGCGAGTTTTCTCCTCCCCCGCGAGATCTTCATGGCTTCAACACCACCTTCCGAGGTGCGCCGACTACAGGAGGAGCAACAGGAGGAGGCACGCCGACTACAACAACAGGAGGAAGCTGATTGCGAGGCTCGCAACGACGGGCTGCGCAGAGCTGGGCGGGCAGCCCAGCAGCAGATTCTCCAAACTAAAGTCAGCGATCACGACGTCTTCGTCACGCCACAATAGAATGTTGTGGCCGCTGCAACTCTGCTGGACATGCTCCAGCTCGGGCCTGATCACCAGGCCACCCCAACTATCGCCAAAATCCAGGCGATGATCACGGCTGCTGCTTGCCAACAGCAACAACAGCAGTTGGGCGACACCCTAGTACCGACTAACTGGTCGGGATCTCCAGCAGCGGGCTCGTCCACGTCAGCCCGGCGTCGGGCGGCCGGCTCAAGTCGGCCACGCGAGGAGTCTAGGCAAACTACACTCGGCAATACCAATAACAACAACCGGCGCCATCACCAATATGATCGCCGGCCTAATCAAGACCTCTGAGAGCGCCTACAACATGACCTTCGCCATACTATCCGCGCCCGGTAGCCACGAACGACAAGAAGATGAGTGCCGCCGACTGGAAGATGAAAACGAGCGCTTTGGCCTCCATCACGAGTGGTTTAACCACCGTGGTCGAAGCCCGAGCTCCCACGAAGACGAAGGCATCCCAGCTTTCACTCGGGAGCTACAGGACGTCCATTGGCCGACTGGCTTTAAGCCCACTGGGATTGAAAAGTATGACGGCAAGACAAATCCCGAGTCCTAGCTCACCGTATATACCCTAGCAGTTCAAGCTACTGGGGGCAAAACAAAGCCATGGCTAACTACCTCCCAGTCGCGCTAGCCGACTCAGCGAGGACATGGCTAACAGGCCTCCCAAGGTGGTCGATTGGTTCTTGGGGAGAACTCAAGGATCGTTTCATCGCTAACTTTCAGGGGACCTACGAGAGGCCGTCTTCAGAGCACGATCTTTATCAGCTGCACCAGAAGAAGAACGAGTCTCTGCGAGATTTCATCAAGAGGTTTTCCGAGAAGCGTAATAAGATCCCAATGATCCGCGACGAGGCTGTCATCACCGCCTTCCGCAAGGGAGTAAAGGACGCCCCATTCATGACGAAGTTCACTCGAAAACCACTGCCGTCTGTCCAGGCTCTGTTCGACATGGCCAATAAATACGCCAACTCGGCTGAAGCGGTCGTAGAGGCCCTCGACGAGAAGAAGGAGACCCAACAGAAGGACCAAAAGGCGAAAGCTGACAACGAGTCATCTCAAAACAAGTCTGGCAGCCGCAAGCGGAAGTTGGACAACGAGGTGGCTAACATGGAGCGCACTCGGTCGCGGTCCTAGGGGAATAACGACTACCAGAAAGTCATGAGCGGGCCATGCCCCTTCCACCCCAAGGGCAAGCACGCAGCCAAAGATTGCTACATGCTGAAGAAGTTCGCCTCCGAGCAAGCTTCATCATCTGGCGCTGACAAGGACAAAGACAAGCCAGATCAGGGTCCGGCCGACGATTTCCAAGACCCTCAGGCCGAGCTCAACCACATCTTCAAAGGGCCGTCCGCGTACGAGTCCAAGTGCAAACAAAAGCTAACAGCACGCGACATCAACACGGTCTCTACGTCGGACACCCCCTAGTACTTGCGCTGGTGAGAGATGGCCATTACTTTCAATCGCGCAGATCACCTAGATCAGGTTTCTCACCGGGGACGTTATCCACTCATCCTGGACCCGGTCCTCAGACACATCAGGCTGAAGAAAACCCTCATCGACGGAGGCAGCACGCTCAACATCCTATTCGCTAAGACTTTGGACGAGATGAAGATTCCTCGTTCAGAACTACGGCCGAGTACTGTGCCCTTCCACGGGATAATTCCCGGCCTGTCATCAACTCCACTCAGGCAGATAACCTTGCCGGTAACCTTCGGCACGCGGGATAACTTCCGCACGGAAAATGTCTGTTTCGAGGTTGCCGACTTCGAGACCGCGTACCACGCGATAGTCGGACGACCGGCACTCGCCAAATTCATGGCGATACCGCACTACACATACATGGTGCTCAAGATGCCTGGCCAGCAGGAGTCCTCTCCCTCCACAGTGACATCAAGCAAGCCTTCACCTGCGACAAGGAGAGCTGCGAACTGGCTCAATCACAAGAGGCGGCAATCGGGCGTGATAGCATTCGGCAAGCCGTCACAACTAAAGTCGAGCAGGATCAAGTTCCGGCCAAAAAAGCAGCGAAGTCGGGAATTTTAGCGGACTCTGACACGAAGAGGATCCCCCTCGACCCTTCCGACCCCTCCAAGACTGCTCTAGTCGGGACCGGACTCGACCCCAAATAGGAAAACGCGCTCGTCACCTTCCTACAAGCC
This sequence comes from Oryza meyeriana var. granulata, assembly GCA_003991445.1. NCBI lineage: Eukaryota > Viridiplantae > Streptophyta > Magnoliopsida > Poales > Poaceae > Oryza > Oryza meyeriana. The sequence continues at coordinate 41,516 of RYFJ01001808.1, forward strand.
AATAAAGATATCTTTGCATGGAAACCGTCCGACATGTCGGGCGTACCTGTTAACGCCAAAATTTGGTATGGCTCTATATCAGATTCGGTTAAGAAGAAAATTACAGTTAACTAATGGGAGTTGATCTAGAAGGGACCGAATCCGGAAAGAAGCCGTGAAGACCACAGTATGACAGATAATTACTTTATCTATTAATTAGGCAAGTGTTGTCGTCTATTTTCAGGAAACCTGATCTCGTGTCTGATCGGGTCCTGTTAGTGTTTCTTTTTGTAATTAGAAATCGTGTACCGTGTCCAATAAGGACTCATATCAACTCGGGGTATAAATATGTATGTCCGGGTGCTTTGTAATATATCTACATCCATCAGATCAATATAATTTCGGCGCATCGCCACCCCTTCGACGGGTTCTTGCTTCTCGAGCTGGGCTGCATCGGTAAGTTCGACCTCCTACGAGAGGGTAAGTCTTGTCACCCTAGACACCGCATTGGCTAGGACTTCCTCGGTTAAGTCCGATATTCTAGTCGGTTCACGGTGGACGGCTTACCACGATATATCTATTTTATCTATGGTTGCATCAGTTTAGTTTGACCTCATAGATCGATTAGGTATATCACATCACGCGTGCGCAGATCCTATCGGCTTATTGGGAGTGATTTATCATCAGTTTGTGCTGCATCGGTTGGGTCCGACCTACTAAACTGCCAGTGATAAATCATTCCTGCTAGGCTGATATTTTGTGCGCAAGCCTCTTATCGAAATGTATAGCCGATAAGTTATCATATAGTTCATCACGATCGCATTAGATCTATCGGCCTATCAAGGTCTTGTTATCGTCACCAGTCTGTGCTGCAACGGTTGGGTCCGATCTACTAGACTGGTAATAATAACTTTACTCTTAATAAGCCGATGGGTTTTATGCGATGTTTTATCGGAGTGTTTAGCCGATAAGTTATCTTTATATCCAGCCGATTTGTCCCAAACATTTAGAAAATCGCTGCTAACCCTGGCGCGAGCACGAGCGAGAACTCGGGCACGAACAACAAGCAAGTACCCGGACGCGAACAGCAGGTAAGGACCCGGGCACGAGCATAGGCAAGGACCCGTGCACGGGCACGAGCACAGGGGAGGACCCGGGTACAGGCACGGACAGTAAGCGAAGATCCGGGTGTGGGCACGAGCAAGGGCCTGGGCACGGGTGCGGGCAGCACCTTTGAGGCGACACTAGCAATTATAATTGCAATCGGCTGAAATTTATTCAATCCATTTATTTACACCTTTTGTCTATTTATCTTATCAGTTTATAGCTGATTTTCGAGCATCCCTTCGATGATCGGCTGGTTTGATATTTGTTTATTATTATGTTACTGCTCATGCCATCATCGGCTTCCAGTCGGTGTAGGCCACCGGCCGATGAGACGAGTCAAGATCGGCTTCCAGCCGATTGGCTCATTGATCTAATATTTTCTATCTTCTTGTCAATTGCAGGGTCAAATTGACTGGCACGCCTACGAACCTCAAGATTTTAGGACCTGCACTAGAGTGAAGCAAATCTCCTAGGCCTTCGCGTGTCTCTAGGCGCCGAACGGCCCCCGGTGGTTTTCGGCGTCAACACATTTTTGGCACGCCTGGTGGGACACTAAGTTTCAACACAAAGTTTCAATCCAAAGTTTCAAGATGGCTGGAAAAGAGATCAAACAAGACAATATGATTCCGGTCAACATAGAAGATTTAACAGATGAGCAAAGACAGCAGGTTGAGCAAAACATGGCCAATTTTTAGAAGCTTTGCTTGGAATCCTTCAGCATGACAAGACAAGGGCCGATTCAGAAGACGCAGTTTCCAAAACCAGTTCTGTTTGGTGAATCGAGCCGCACACCACCTGAAAGTCCACCAGTAAAACCCTTACAAGATATGGTAAACGAAGTAGTGCATCATGCACTCATCAATCAATCCGGGATCCTGGTGAACACGCTTCATAATCTCATAAAGAAGACGGTGGATGGATCAATTATCCAAGAGCCTACTCGAGGTCCTGTCTATCTCCCGCCAAAGATGGAGCCCAATCAAGTTACTTATGGGATAAACAGAGATGTACCGGAGAACCTGTTTACACAGAACCAGGCTGGGAGGCAACAGGATATTCCTGCTGGATACCATCGGTCTGCTTATTATGGGGGATATCAACAGAATTACCCAGGTGGCATTACCGATCCAGGTAGTTACCAGAGAGAGTATCCTAGACAGAATTGGCAACCAACTCCACCTGTACAGTATCAACTGGACAACCCGAGAGAAGAGGATTTATCGACAAGGGTTGCAGAAATAGTAAGGGAACAATTTGGGATCAAGCCCAAGGAGCAAACATTTATGTATCGGCATCCATATCCCGAGTGGTTTGACAGAGTGCCATTGCCACACCGATACAGGGTTCCAGATTTTTCCAAGTTCTTAGGGCAAGATAGCACATCTACAGTAGAACACGTCAGCCGATTCCTGGCACAGTGCGGAGAGGCATCGGCTGAGGAGGCTCTGGGAGTTAGGTTTTTTCCCTTGTCGTTATCTGGATCGGCTTTTACATGGTTCTCCTCGTTACCACCGAATTCAGTTCGGGGATGGGCCGATCTAGAAAAACAGTTTCACAAATACTTCTTTGCTGGAATTCATGAGATGAGACTGACAGATCTAACATCGGTTAGGCAACGACCAGATGAAACAGTACTGGAATATATTCAGCGATTTCGGGACGTTAGAAACCGATGTTACAGTCTGAACCTGAGCGATGGACATCTAGCCAACTTGGCTTTCTAGGGTCTTTTAGCGCCAATCAAAGAGAGGTTTTCATCATAGGAGTTCGAGTCCCTGGCGCACCTGGTACAAAAGGTATCGGCTCATGAAAGCCGATTTCAAAAGGCGAAAAAGGATAAATATCAGAGAAGGGTTGCTCAGGTACAGGTTTATTCATCGGACTCAGATGATGAGGGATCCGATGTTGAAGTCGGATTGGAAGAGTGGGCTAGGAACAAAAAATCAGTATCATGCCCGTGGGTCAAGGATATCGGCAAGGAGAATGTTGACGCCGAAAACCGCCGGGTGTGCCAAAAGCTTGCTAACGATTAGGTTCGGCGCTTAGAGACACGCGAAGGCCTGGGAGATCTGCTTAGCTCCAGTGCAGGTCCTAAAATATTTGAGGTTCGTAGGCGTGCCAGTCAATTTGACCCCACAATTGACAAGGAGAATATTAGCTCAGGGATTCAATCGGCCAATAAGAATCCTGCTAGCCGATTGCCGAAGGAATGCTTGAGCATCGGCTGAAAGCCGATGATAAGACTTTGTCCGGGCCCCAGCTGTCCGCGCCCGGGTCTCGTACCCGTGCCCGGGTCCTCGTGCCCAGGTCCTCACTCGTGCTCGTGCCCGGGTCAGTAGCAATTGCACATCGGCTATCGGCCGATACGGACTGATGTAGTCTCCTTGTAGCCGATGGCCGATGGCACCTGTGTATCGGCTAGGAAACCGATAACGCTATAAGCAAATAGATAAGCTGTCAGTATAACATGTGCATCGGCTAGAAGCCGATGATAAAATAGATAGGCAGAATAGTAAGCTAGCCGACTGCCAAGGAAACACATGTGCATCGGCTAGAAAACCGATGACAATATAGATGACCGAAATAGTAAAGATAATACAGTCGGCTTTATAAAAAGATAACCTATCGGCTAAGCACTCCGATAGAAAGTCGCATATACACCGATCGGCTCGACAAGGATAAATCTATTATTATCGATCTAGTAGTTCAGACCTAACTGATGCAGCACAGATCGATAATAGTAAAGGAACCTCAACAAGCCGATAAACCTAATGCAACTGTGATGTAATAAGATAACTTACCGGCTATACATTCCGATAAGACGCTTGCGCAAAAACCATCAACCTAGCAGGAACGATTTATCGCTGGCAGCTCAGTAGGTCGGACCCAACCGATGCAGCACGAACTGATGATAAATCGCCCCCAGTAAGCTGATAAGATCTACGCACGCGTGATGTGGTATACCTGATCGGCCTAAGAGGTCGGACCGAACCGATGCAGCCGTAGACAGGGCAGATACACCTGGGTAAGGGGTGACGAGTCTTACCCTCTCGCAGGAGTTCGGACCTAACCGATGCAGCCCCTCTCGAGAAGCAAGAACCCGTCGAAAGGGTGGCGATGCGCCGAATTTGATTGATCTGTGTGGATAATTTACAAGGTGCCCGGGCGTACGTATTTATACCCCGAGTTACATGAGTCCTTATAGGACACGGAACAGGACTTTCCTAACTAGAAAAGGAAAACTAACAGACCTGATCGGACAAGAGATCAGGTTTCCTAAAAGATAAAACTATCTAATAGATAAGATAAATAACTGCCATAACGTGGTCTTCACGATTCCTTCTCAAATCCGATTTCTTCTGGATTAATTTCCTCCGGTTGATATAGCTTCTATCTTTACTGAATCTGATATGAGCCATGCCAAATTTTGGCGTTAACGGAGGAGCGATATGATTTTGACATTAATAAAGCTGATAAAATCTTTGATCTACTGCTACAAGAGAAGCAGATACAACTGCTGCCAAATCACGTGATTCCATCAGCCGAAGAACTGAAGAAGAAAACATATTGCAAGTGGCACAATACGATATCACATCACACTAACGAGTGCAAAGTTTTTCGGCAACAGATTCAATCGGCTGTTGAGCAAGGAAGGATCAAATTCAAAGACAAAAAGCCGATGAAAATCGACGGACACCCGTTCCCCGTGAACATGGTTTATACGGGATCGTCGTCAAGGACTCAAGCCGATGAAGGAAGGCATGTGGATCATAGAAAATCAAGGATTACTTCATTAGGCATGATAGAAAAATATTCAAGGTATGAAGAACAGTGGATTGAGTCAAATAGGGAAAGATATAATCCGCATTGGGATTGTCCGTTCTTCCGATTCTGCTGGGATCAAGGGATGAGATTGCCATCGATTGAAGATTGCCCTGAGTGCGATGATCTGAGGTTTCAGTGGGATCAACAGGAAAGTTTTTCGCAGGACCGGCCACCTAGGAGACGGGTATCGGTACATAGCCGATTAGGGCCGATTCACGAAGAATTCTTGGAAGAAAATAAAGAGGAGGTGCATGAAAAACAAGTCCAAAATCCTCAGTGGTGTCGTAGCGGAATATTCATGAAGAATCAGAAGAGAAGAGCACAACGGCTACGACATCGAGAGCAACAGGAAGAATATAGGCAAGATCAAGAGGAAGCCGATCATCGTCACAAGAGAACCAAACAAGTATGGCGAGTGAAGAGGAAAGACGATGAAGTTGATGCATCGGCTCCAATAAATATGGTTTTCTTTTTGCCTCGAGAATACAAGGCACCCTCATCAGACGAAGAAGGCAATGAAGAAGTTTTCGCTCAACTAACGTTGCAACCCGATCAAGCCATATTTGATAAACTTGAGGAATCAGAGCATCGGCACATAAAACCATTATATATCAAGGGCTATGTGAATGGGAAGCCGATGATGAAGATGATGGTTGATGGGGGAGTGGCTGTTAATCTAATGCCTCATGCTACATTTCGAAAATTGGGGAAGACTGCCGAAGATTTGATCAAGACAAATATGGTGCTAAAAGACTTCGGTGGGAATTCATCAGAGACGAAAGGCGTGTTAAACGTGGAGTTGACAGTGGGAAACAAGACATTACCTACCACGTTTTTCGTTATTGATGGAAAAGGATCGTATAGTCTGCTTCTTGGCAGGGATTGGATTCACGCGAACTGTTGCGTGCCCTCGACGATGCATCAATGTTTGATACAGTGGCAAGGAGATCAAGTCGAGGTGGTCCTAGCAGATCGGTCAACCAACATTACAATGACTGATTTGCCGGTCTGGGAAGCCGATGGTGTTGATTGCTTGTCTGGAAAAACATGGGAAGGAGATTATCTTAAGGTTACCAGCCAAGGGATATAGCCGATTCAGCAAGTCGGCTCCGAATTGTTACTCTGATGGGCTCCATTGAAGATTTTGAGGGGAAACTAGGACAAGGGTTTACGTCGGCCGATGATTTAGAGGAGATCGACATAGGACCAGGAGATAAGCCAAGGCCGATGTACATAAGCAAAAAGTTATGTCCTGAACTTCGAGAAGAATTGATAACACTGTTGAAGGAATATCGGGATTGTTTTGCTTGGGAGTATCATGAGATGCCAGGATTAAGCTGATCAATTGTTGAACATCGGCTACCCATTAAACCAGGATATCGGCCGTTCAAACAGGCTCCAAGGAGATTTAAGGCAGAATTATATGAGCCAATCAAAGCGGAAATCACAAGGTTATATGATGCCAAGTTTATAAGGCCGTGCCGATATGCTGAGTGGGTTTCTAATATCGTCCCGGTAGAAAAGAAGAATGGAAAGTTGAGAATATGTATCGATTTCCGGGATTTGAACAAAGCTACCCCCAAGGATGAGTACCCAATGCCGATAGCAGATTTGTTGGTGGATGCAGCATCAGGACACAAGATTATTAGTTTCATGGACGGCAATGTAGGATATAATCAGATTTTTATGGCGGAGGAAGATATACACAAGACTGCGTTTCGATGTCCTGGAGCTATCGGCTTATATGAGTGGGTAGTAATGACATTCGGGCTAAAAAGTGCCAGTGCGACTTATCAGAGGGCGATGAATTATATATTTCATGATCTCATCGGCTTGCTAGTGGAAATTTACATTGATGATGTGGTGGTTAAGTCTAAGAGTGAGGAAAGCCATAGAGACGATTTGCGGAAAGTGCTGGAAAGGGCCAAGAAATACGGGCTAAGGATGAATCCCAATAAATGCGCTTTTGGTGTATCGGCTGGACAGTTTTTGGGTTTTATGGTTCATGAGTGAGGAATTGAAGTTAGTCAACGGAGCGTCAGAGCCATTAAGACTACAGAGACGCCAAGCAACAAGACAGAGTTACAGTCATTGATCGGCAAGATTAATTTTGTAAGGAGATTTATATCAAATTTGTCAGGAAGGATTGAATCTTTTACTCCGTTGTTGAAGTTGAAAGCCGATCAAGTGTTCGTGTGGGGGGCAGATCAGCAGAAGGCATTTGATGGAATTAAAAGTTATTTGAGTTCCCCACCAGTTCTAATTCCGCCGCAGAAAGGAGTGCCGTTCAAGTTATACTTATCAGCCGATGAGAAATCCATCGGGTCTGTTTTAATTCAAGAGTTTGAAGGCAAGGAGCGAGTCGTGTTCTATCTAAGTAGAATGCTTTTGGATGCTGAAACAAGATATCCTGTGGTGGAGAAATTTTGCCTTTGTCTGTATTTCTCGTGCACAAAGTTGAGGCATTATATCCTATCGGCTGAATGCACGGTGGTTTGCAAGGCCGATGTGGTAAAGTATATGTTGTCGGCTCCAGTTTTGAAAGGGCGAGTTGGTAAATGGATCTTTGCCTTAACCAAGTTTGACTTAAGATACAAATTGGCTAAAGCAATCAAGGGACAAGCGGTGGCCGATTTCATTGTGCAGCACAGAGGGGATTATGAGAATTATGTGGAGCTGATCCCATGGACTTTGTTTTTTGATGGATCGGTTTGCAAGCATGGATCTGGTATCGCCCTGGTCATTGTATCGCCTCGGGGGGCAAGTTTCGAGTTTGCTTTTACAATTAAACCTTATCGGACCAATAATCAGGCAGAGTACGAGGCGGTGTTGAAAGGACTTCAACTTTTAAAGGAGATCGGAGCCGATATCATAGAGATTGTTGGTGATTCTTTGTTGGTGATCAAGCAGCTGTCTAGGGAATATGAGTGCAGGGATGATGTTTTGAGATCATATTATGAGGAGTGTACAGATTTGTTGAAGGATTTTAAGATAGTATCAATAGATCATATTCCTAGGGAGCAAAATTTAGAAGCCAATGATCTTGCACAGATTGCTTCTGATTATCAGCTGAATAAACAGGTTGAGGTTGAAATAGCCGATAATGATATTCGGGACAAAGCCGATGATTGGAGACAGGAAATAATTGGTTATCTACAAAATCCGTCACAATCGGTTTCTAGGAAGCTTCGGTATAAAGCTACTAAATATGTGTTGCTTGATGGGGACTTATATTATCGGACTTTTGAGGGAGTTCTGCTAAGATGCCTGAATTTGGAAGAAGCTAAAGTGGTTATGTGCGAAGTGCATGAGGGCGTTTGTGGGACTCATCAATCGGCTCATAAGATGAAGTGGTTGCTGAGAAGAGTAGGATATTTTTGGCCGATAATGCTGGAAGATTGCTTCAGGTACTATAAAGGATGTCAAGATTGCCAGAAATTTAGAAATATACAACGAGCACCAGCATCAGCTATGAATCCTATCATTAAACCGTGGCCGTTCAGAGGATGGGGAATTGACATGATCGGCCAGGTTTTTCCTCCATCAAGTAAAGGACATAAGTTCATATTGGCAGCGATAGATTATTTTACAAAGTGGGTAGAGGCAATTCCTCTGAAGAAAGTTACGTCCAAGGAAGCAATCGAGTTTGTAAAGGAGCACATAATTTATCGGTTTGGGATTCCTTAGATGATAACTACTGATCAGGGATCTATTTTCGTGTCCGATGAGTTTCAACAGTTTGCTGCCAGTATGGGGATCAAGTTATTAAATTCATCGCCTTATTATGCTCAGGCTAATGGGCAGGCGGAAGCTTCTAATAAAAGTTTGATCAAGTTGATTAAGCAGAAGATTGATGAACAGCCGCGAAGATGGCATACTACGTTAGCCGATTCGTTATGGGCATATCGGATGGCGTGTCATGGATCTACCCGGGTGCCACCTTACCAACTGGTATATGGACATGAAGCAGTTTTGCCTTGGGAGACTAACATCGGTTCTAGAAGGATTTCTTTGCAAAATCAATTGGCAGCCGATGATTATTATAACTTAATGACAGATGAACTTGAAGATTTGGCTCAGAATCGGTTAAGGGCACTGGAGAGGATCAAGGAAAATAAAGCTAAGGCAGCTAGGCATTATAACAGAAAAGTGGTGAATAAATCGTTTACTGAGGGAGATCTTGTGTGGAAATTGATTTTGCCGATCGGGTCCAGAGATAATAAGTTTGGAAAGTGGTTGCCTAATTGGGAAGGACCCTATCGGATTAATCGTTGTGTGCCTGGTAATGCCTATATACTAGAAGATCTTGGGGCGACGGAGTTTGCTAAAGCGCTTAATGGAAAAATCTCAAGAAGTACTATCCGAGCGTTTGGATTAACTCCTGAATCGACTGGATGCGGCTGATTTCTAAAACAGTTCAGAAAGCCGATGTTTTTGCATCGCCTAAAGATAGCCGATATTAATTGATATCACCTTTAGATCAAACAGACAAAAAATACTAAGGGACAATTGAAACAAGCAACAGTGCCGATTAGATTATGTTACAGCAAAAGATGATCGGCGTGTTCCGGAGCAGCATCAATAGTGTTAAGGTTTTACAAAAAGTTCTGAATTGTTTTGATCGCGCGGAGGCGGATCTGGTCAATCTCATTGATAGCACGAATGTTGTCTTCATCGGAGCCCGGGATGATCTTCAAATTTTTGCGCCGATGAACGACTTGACGCACCGTTGCTGCGACCTTGGCCTCTTGGTCTTGTATAGCTTGTGGTAGGCCGATGAGCTGGGATTCTGTTGTTTCAAGATCCTTACGAACTTTTTCAAGTTCTGCCAGCAAATCGGCCTCCTTTTTCTTCAGTTGGTCCAACTTGGATTGGAGCTCTTGAGGGGCGGTTACCATATCATCAAGCTTTTTCTTCTCTGTTTGGGCTGACAGCTGATCGGCTTGGATATCTTGGGTTATCTTCTGTTGGTCAGCACGATCGGCTATGCGCTATCTGAGCTTGATGAGTTTGAATCTGTGAGATTCTAGATATGCCGCGGGAGTCAGTGCGTCGATGAGCTCTTCGGGCAAATGATGTTCAATATCTGCGAGTCTTGCCCGGATCGGCCCGCAGTCTTCCACTAGCGCGTCGATCGGATTTTCTAGCCGACTGATGATGCTTGTTAAGTATTCACGCACATTGGCTAGGAAGGATGGTTTGGTTGCCGCGTTGGTGGCTGTTGCTTCTTTTGCCTCTAAGTACTTGCCGATGTCAAAGGAGAACAAATCGGCTAAGGACTGTAAATTGACATCGGTAAAAGAATCAGTGAAGAGTTAAAAAATGAAGTATGGATAGAGAGATTACCTGAGGAAGGGCATCGGCAGCTTGGGTGGCATCGGCTTCAAGCGGATGAGTAAGTTGTTCTTCAGAATGGCCGATGTCAGGCGATGTAGTAGGAACAGCCTCATCAACGGCTTGGGGGTTGGGTGCTGAGATTGGGGCGGCTGGAGAAGTCATCGGCTCGGTGCTTGGAGGGATGTCAGTAGAAGGTTGAGGTTCAGGGGCCGATGACTTGAGCTGAAAATGAAACTGATGAGAAAGATGGGAAAACAGATAATGATATCAAGACTTAGCACATACCCAAGGAGATGAGGGGGCCGATGTTGTTTGGGGAGTAGGTGGCGTCGTGACCATGACATCGGCATTGTTTTTCTGCTTCTTGTGAGAAGGGCGATGCGCCAACTTTTTGCTCTTTTGTCCTGTCGGCCGGGGCGCCTAGAGGAGAGCTGATGGAGAAGGAGCATCGCGCCCTAAGTTCGGAGTGGCCGATGGGGATTGATACATGATCGGCCGACTACTAGTGCTTGTCGTTGGGGGCTCGACGTGGGCGGCCTGCAAAATTAAGAGTGAGGGATGATCAGAGATGGTGATTAAGGTTTATGGGTGTTACCTTGTCATCGGATTCGATGTAGTCGGCGTTAAGGCGAGAACAGTAGTGGATGACAGCTAAGTTGAATAGATGTCTCCTCCATTCTGACCACCATCGGGCAAAAAGTGTGTGTTGGCAGTACATACATTCACCTCGGTGGCGGCGCCCAGGGGAAGAGATTCTGTTAAGGTCCGCATCCGATCATACTCTAAGGCATTGTTGACGTTGCCCCGGGCTTGAAGTTTATCGACGAAGAATAGGCTGATCGGAAGTTGACCAAGACCAAGCTGATGGGAGCCGACCGATGGATGGTAGAATTCATATGATGGTTGCGATCGGCCCAGAGAGAAGCCAGTCAGCAGCAGACAGGGGGTAACAGCCGATAGAAATATGGCCTTCGATTCATCGTCTTCTAGAGCATTGAGTGGGTTGAAGTTGGAAGGCATTTCGAATGACGATGCATCGTTGTATGCAAACCAAAGTGTGGCCTCCCTGGTGAAGCCGTAATAAAACACCTTGAACCATTGACTAAGTCCAGCGGGTGTTATCTTACCACCAGGAAGAGCCGATGTAGCTTCGCCCATGGAGATACATCGGCGGTAAGTAAGTTCCTGGTCTTCTGTATGATCGGCTGGAAAGGATTGGTCAAGAAAAGAGGTCTCAGAAAAGGCCTTGGAGGTGTAGACGTTGAGCCATAACTGCACAAACCACCAAGGACCCCCGATGTGGCCGATGGGCTGGCCGGCCGATAGCTTGATCGCTACTTGATGTAGCAGCTAATAGGTGGCGCCAAGGAGGTATTTCCCCAAGGGGATTTGTTTCCGATCGGCCAGACACTCTGCCAGACATTGCATGTTGGTCGTTGGGCCGAGGGTTGCACCACCAAAAACAAACCGTTCTAGCCACAAGTTCAAAAAGGCGACGTGTTCCCGATGGTCGACTGGTCCAGTTCCTTTATTGTGGATGGATATATACCTGGACCAGCCACCGATATTCTTCGCTTGAAGCTGATGAGCAGGCTTGAATCGGAGCCTGAAGGGATCGATGTAATTCGTCGTGTCAAGGCAAGTGAGCATAGTCACATCCATCAAGGTGGGGGTCATCGGCCCGTGACCGAACATGAAGGCATTAAGAGCATCTGACCAGAAATATGAAGCCGATGCAAGCAGAGGTTCGTTCTTTTCCATATCGGCCAGAGAAAGGTTGATGCAGTGGCCGATGTTTGATTCCTCCCAGAGGGTTCTCTTCATAGCCGATACTCTAATATACCAGTCCCTCCACCCAGGAAGCTTGCTCGGCCATGATCTGAAGCTATTGGTTCAATCACTGACTAACATGGCAGAGTTCTTGAAAGGAATACGTTGGGTCTCGGCGCTGATGAAATCTGTGGGATCCTCGTTACCCATTGGGCCGTGATAGAAGAAATCCGGGTAATCGGCGGCTGGGATCAGAACTTGATTCCTAAGGTGCTACAGTAAACAAGAACACGACGAAGAACAGGTAAAGAACATGGCAGATTGGATTCATCTAGGCTACAAAGTCAGAAAAAAACAGTCGGGTAGAAAGATTACCTCGGGGACTGCGGATGCTGATGCCATTGCGCCGGGAGGAGAAGAGCGGGAATCAGCGGTCGAAGAAAGGAGATGCGACGGTTCGTCTGAGTTCGCCGGAGTTCGTCGAGGTTTTGGAAGATGAAGCGGTAGTGCTCTGGTGATGTGAAAGCATAAAAAGGGCTAGGGAGACGAAGCGGTTTATAGAGGTATGATGACCGGGCGGGAATCGAGGCCGTTGTCACTGTTTCAAAAAATTAAGGCAAGTGGGCTACCTTGGGCCGCCTCGGTATGGAAGGAATCTGAAGGCCTAAAGTGAAAGAATTTCAAAGTCCTATAGAGAACTCTGAAATTGGGGGGCATGTGTTAACGCCAAAATTTGGTATGGCTCTATATTAGATTTGGTTAAGAAGAAAATTACAGTTAACTAACGGGAGTTGATCCAGAAGGGACCGAATCCGGAAAGAAGCCGTGAAGACCACAGTATGACAGTTAATTACTGTATCTATTAATTAGGCAAGTGTTGGCGTCTATTTTCAGGAAACCTGATCTCGTGTCTGATCGGGTCCTGTTAGTGTTTCTTTTTGTAATTAGGAAATCGTGTACCGTGTCCAATAAGGACTCATATCAATTCGGGGTATAAATATGTATGCTCGGGTGCTTTGTAATATATCTACATCAATCAGATCAATATAATTTCGGCGCATCACCACCCCTTCGACGGGTTCTTGCTTCTCGAGCTAGGCTGCATCGGTAAGTTCGACCTCCTGCGAGAGGGTAAGTCTTGTCACCCCAGACACCGCATTGGCTAGGACTTCCTCGGTTAAGTCCGATATTCTAGTCGGTTCATGGTGGACGGCTTACCACGATATATCTATTTTATCTATGGCTGCATCAGTTTAGTTTGACCTCATAGATTGATTAGGTATATCACATCACGCGTGCACAGATCCTATCGGCTTACTGGGAGCGATTTATCATCAGTTTGTGCTACATCGGTTGGGTCCGACCTACTAAACTGCCAGTGATAAATCGTTCCTGCTAGGCTGATATTTTGTGCGCAAGCATCTTATCGAAATGTATAGCCGATAAGTTATCATATAGTTCATCACGATCGCATCAGATCTATCGGCCTATCGAGGTCTTGTTATCGTCACCAGTCTGTGCTGCAACGGTTGGGTCTGATCTACCAGACTGGTAATAATAACTTTACTCTTAATAAGCCGATGGGTTTTATGCGATGTTTTATCGGAGTGTTTAGCCGATAAGTTATCTTTATATCCAGCCGATTTGTCACAAACATTTAGAAAATCGCTGCTAACCCGGGCGCAAGCACGAGCGAGAACCCGGGCACGAACAACAAGCAAGTATCCGGACGCGAACAACAGGTATGGACTCGGGCATGAGCACAGGCAAGGACCCGGGCACGGGCATGAGCATAGGCGAGGACCCGGGTACAGGCACGGACAGTAAGCGAAGATCCGGGTGCGGGCACGAGCAAGCGCCCGGGCACGGGTGCGGGCAGCACCTTTGAGGCGACACTAGCAATTATAATTGCAATCAGCTCAAATTTATTCAATCCATTTAATTACACCTTTTGTCTATTTATCTTATCAGTTTACAGCCGATTTTCGAGCATCCCTTCGATGATCGGCTAGTTTGATATTTGTTTATTATTATGTTATTGCTCATGCCATCATCGGCTTCCAGTTGGTGTATAAGTGCTACAGATCATGTCGGCCACCGGCCGATGAGACGAGTCAAGATCGGCTTCCAGCCGATTGGCTCATTGATCTAATATTTTCTATCTCCTTGTCAATTGCAGGGTCAAATTGACTGGCACGCCTATGAACCTCAAGATTTTAGGACCTGCACTGGAGTGAAGCAAATCTCCCAGGCCTTCATGTGTCTCCAGGTGCCGAACGGCCCCCGGCGGTTTTCAGCGTCAACAGTACCAAGGGAGGTGGTCGAGCACACCCTCAATGTGAAGATAGACGTCAAGCTAGTCAAGCAACGGCTGCGGCGCTTTGCTCAAGACCGCAAGGATGCTATTCGGGAGGAGATTACCAAGCTCCTCACAGCCGGGTTCATCAAGGAGGTCTATCACCCGAATTGGCTAGCAAACCCAGTTATAGTCTGGAAGAAAAACGGTAAATGGCGCATGTGCGTCGACTACACCGATCTCAACAAGGCGTGCCCCAAGGACCCATTTGGTTTTCCTAGGATAGATCAGGTGGTCAATTCCACGGCAGGGTGCGACCTACTCAGCTTTCTCGACTGCTACTCGGGATACCATCAAATCAGCTTGAGGGAGGAAGACTGCTTAAAGACATCTTTCGTCACGCCGTTTGGAGCGTACTGCTATATCACAATGCCGTTCGGTTTGAAGAATGCTGGAGCAACCTATCAACAGGCCATTTAGCGGTGTCTGCACACTCAGATTGGGCTCAACGTGGAAACCTACATCGACGACGTGGTGATCAAGACCAAGTCTAAAGAAGACCTCATCGCTGACCTGGAAGAAACCTTCCAAAATCTTCGACGATTCAAGATGAAGCTGAACCCAGAAAAGTGCGCCTTCGGTGTGCCATCCGGAAAGTTACTCGGCTTCATCGTCTCGCATCGCAGCATCGAGGCCAACTCGGAGAAAGTCAACGCCATCAGGAACATGGCACCCCCGACTAACCTCAAAGACGTCCAGAAGCTGACAGGCTGCATGGCGGCACTCAGCCGGTTTATTTCCCGACTGGGCAAACGGGGTATGCCCTTCTTCAAGCTCCTCAAAAAGGCAGACAACTTCCAATGGACTCCGGAAGCCCAGCAAGCCTTCAAAGACTTTATGCAATTTCTCACATCACCTCCCGTGTTGGCATCACCTCTGCCCCAAGAACCGCTAATGCTATATTTGGCGGCAACTACTCAGGTAGTCAGCACAGTGCTGGTGGTTGAGCGATCCGAACAGGGTCACATTTAGAAAATACAATGGCCAGTCTACTTTGTCAGCGAGGTCCTTGCCGACTCAAAGACGAGATATCCACAGGTCTAGAAGCTGCTATATGGCCTACTCATTACAGTCCGGAAGCTGGTGCATTATTTTCAAGCACATCAAGTCACGGTGGTCACAGCGTTTCCACTCGGGGATGTCCTTCATAATCGTGAGGCCACCGGCCGAATCGCTAAATGGGTACTCGAGTTGATGGCGTTCGATATCACCTTCCAGCCACGGACAGCAATTAAATCACAAGCTCTAGCCGACTTCATGGCCGAGTGGATGGAAGTTCAACTGCCTACATCAACAACAAAGATAGAGTATTGGACAATGTACTTCGATGGTTCTCTACGGATCGGCGGCGCTGGGGCTGGAGTCATATTGACGTCCCCCACTGGCAAAAAACTGAAGTACGTTCTACAAATCCACTTCCCGGCCTCCCACAATGTTGCCGAGTACGAGGCACTTATCCACGGGCTCCACATCGCCATATCACTCGGCATACGTCGACTGGTTGTGCGTGGGGATTCCCAACTCGTGGTAAACGAAGTCATGAAAGACTAGACTTGTCTCGACGACACCATGGCGGCATATTGTCAAGAGGTCCGCAAGCTGGAAAACAAGTTCGACGGGCTGGAAATAACACATGTCCTGCATCAATACAACGACGCGGCAGACGAGCTGGCAAACATGGGATCCAAGCGAGAAGTAGTTCCGACTTGAATCTTTGTCGAGCAACTCATGGAGCCATCAGTCAAGAAGAAACCGGCGCCGGAGCAATCGGGAGGCGAACCTACCCCGGCCACAAACGAGGTGCTGCACATATGTCAAGACTGGAGGACTCCTGTTGTCAAATTTCTCCTGGATGATGAACTCCCAGAAGATCACAGTCAAGCTGAGCAGATAAAGCATCGAAGCAAAAGCTTCCTACCTGTACCAAAGGAGCGCATCCGGTGTCCTCATGTGTTGCGTCACCACCGAGGGGGGCAAGCAGATCCTGCAATCGATTCACTCGGGCATATGTGGCAACCATGCCGCATCCAGGACGTTAGTCGGAAAGGCTTACCGGCAGGGATTTTTCTGGCCCATAGCAGTAACAGACGCCAAGGACATTGTTCGCAAGTGCGAGGGTTGCCAGTTCTACGCAAGACAAACAAATCTCCCAGCCCAGGAACTCCAAACCATCCCTATTTCTTGGCCATTCGCAGTATGGGGGCTCGACATGGTCGGGCCCTTCAAGAAAGCGCCAGGAGGGTTTACACATCTATTCGTCATGGTGGATAAATTCACCAAGTGGATTGAGGCTAAACCCGTTGCAAGAATTATAGCGGCATGAGCAAAGGACTTCATCATGAGTATACTATACCGATTCGGGGTCCCTAACCGCATCATCACCGACAACGGTACTCAGTTCACGGGCGGCGTATTCCAAGACTTCTGCGATGATTTTGGCATCAAGATCTGCTACACATCTGTGGCACACCCGCGGAGCAATGGGCAGGTCGAACGAGCCAACGGTATGGTCTTACAAGGAATCAAGGCTAGAATATTTGACCGGCTACAACCATATGTGGGCCGGTGGGTACAAGAACTCCCGTCTGTTCTGTGGTCTCTCAGTACCACGGTTAGTCGGGCAACAGGGCATTCCCCTTTCTTCCTGGTCTACGGTGCCGAGGCTATGCTACCGACAGAGTTACAGTTCGGCTCTCCGCGAGTCCGGGCTTACTCCGAAGACGTTTCAAACAATACCCGACTGGTCGAGCTAGATTAGTTGGAAGAAGCAAGGGACACCGCAACAATCCAGTCAGCAAGGTATCTTCAAGGCCTACGTCGCTACCACAATCGCAATGTCCATGGCCGTGCCTTTTTGGTCGGGGATCTCGTTCTGAGGAAAATACAAACCACCAAAGACAGGCACAAATTATCCCCAATCTGGGAAGGGCCATTCATTATAGCCGAGGTCACGCGGCCAGGCGCCTACCGACTGAAGACCGAAGACGGTGTCCTCATCAACAACTCATGGAACATAGAACAGCTACGTCCTTTCTATACCTAAGTTTTATACTTTTTCATGTGTATAGTTTCTCTGACTCACTACGTCGCTTGTATCAACCGAGTAGTGAGTCGGGGGCTACATGTATATATGTGTTCTGTCAATAACATACGAGCTTATCCTACTTCAGTTATGAAGCCTTACTACGACTGTCACGTTTGCCCGAGTACAGCTTCTTACGTTGAACGTTTTTATTAAATTCTGACAGACTAACTCGGCGCAGACTACACGGTCAAGTAAAGCTAATGACGACTGACTGATAAGCTTGGCGGCATTGCACACATATTTTCACATGTTTTTTCACAAAAGTATATACATACCGACTACATAATATGTTGCCCTTAGAGACCCAGGTCTCGAGTAATTACCTCAGCAGTTGGCTTCGCCTGGGCAATCAACTCCAGCGCCTCCTCGGGTGTCTTCTCCTTGGCAAACCCCTCCCCAATGGCTTCAATGTCTGCCCTCGGGTAGATGGATTTGGTCATCGCCAGGGTTTGGGCCACACCAGCAACAACATGCTCATCCGAGTACTTCTTCAAGGCACTCGGTGCATTCTCAAGACGTGCCTCTATTTGGGGGATCCTGCTGCAACTGGTTCCCACGGGGCTGGGATCTATGAGGTCAAGGAGCCCTTCCACGGACTCGACGAGGGCTTCCTGTGACTCCCTGATCACTCTTATCTCCTCTGTGTAAAACCGATACTGGGCCTGGACATTGGCTCTCATGTCTTCTCAGGTCCGCCGGCAAGTAAACTTGTCAGACTCGGCTGCAGACGGAATGACTAATGGATTGGCTAAGTTCACGATCAGGTTGAGGACTTACTTTCATAGTCAGCCTCCCACCCGGCCACGGTCTTCTCCAGTTCAGCTTTTTTCCTTACCGAGCTTGACGACGGCCTCTTTCAACTCGGCCATCTCCTGATCAAGCTCGGCGTTGGCCTTTGTCAGGTCGGCCTTGACCTTCTCAAGCTCGGCCCTAGCTTCTTCGGCTTCCTTCAGCTGGGATTCCCTCTCTGTTCGGGTCTTCAACTCTGCTTCGAGGGCTGCACGACAGATTAGCCAAGAGCTCAACCGTGCAGTCATGACATAACTGGGCAGTCGGGAACAACGCAGCTGGATGAATACGTCGATGGTTCAGTCGGGAAGGCGCATTCGGGGAATTTAGCTCTGATCTTTCCGGCTAGGGCCCAATTGTCCTCCCTGAGCTGGTTGGCGCCACTCTTCAGCCAGGCTTCCCTCCCCGCGTGACGCTCCTCCATCTCGGCCTTCAATGCCCGGAGCTGCTCCAATTCTGCGAGGTGGGGAGCCATTTCGACCAGGATCTCTGTCATTGCCTCATTGCGGTCAACAAGCTTCTGCTCAGGGTAAAAAACAAATCAAGGATGGAGTCAGACGTCAAAACGAGAAGATCACCACGACTCTACCACAAGAATCATACCCCGACTCCCTGGGACCTGCTGATAGTGGCGTGAAGCAAGCTTTCGCATTCCCTTCTCGCGACAACTTCATCAAGCTTGAAGCTCTTCGCGGTCCCGTCGAGCGCCGTCCAGGTGAATGTCCAGGGCATCCTACATTGAGGAGCTTCAATCCGAGGCAGGTTCGGGATCTCTGGCGGCGGCGGCGGCGACGACGACGATGATGATGACGGCGACGGGGTCCCGGCCCCCATGCCGCTGTCCCCTGCGGCCTCGGGGACCGGCTCGGGGGCTCCGACAGCGGCCTCCGCGACAGGCGACGCTTTAGGGGCTGGGGCCTCAACCTTAGCGACTGCCTCTTGGTTGGGTGGTGACGGCGACCTTGTAGTCAGGACCACCTCAATCTCCACGACTGGGCTAGCCACCGGCTCAGCGGGTATGTTCGCGGCTGCCGGCTCGGCTGGGGCAGGCTCTTCAAGGGGAGCGGTCGGATCAGTCTCCTTGAGATCGATGTCGGCTCGCTTCCTGCATGACGAAATAAGACATCGAAACACTACTGCAACATGCAAGAATTCCAGAAGATCCGGAGCAGCATACCCTTGGAGAACTTCAGTTTCCTGCCGGGCGACCCGGGTCCTGGCGGAGCGCTACATCCGGTTGTTAGCCCGGCCGGCGAATTGGTCGGCGCCACGGTCGGTGGCGGCATATCAGCTCAAGTCGGCCTCGGTTCTAGTGCGGCTGGCTTGGACGCCCCCGTCCTCGGCGGTGTCTGCTCTAGCCGGCCCCTCGGCGGTGCTGTTGTCGGACCTGGCAATGTTGGGCTCAAACCCACAGGTCTCAACCTTGGACTTGATCGCCTGGGCGCCGCGGCGACGGTGTCCTTTATCTTTAGGCTTCCTGCCACAGCGCGCGGCGTCATGGCCCCCTCGCCCCGATACAGAATGGGCTTCTTCCCCGCTCTCTTGGAGTCGGGCTGGGTAGCAGAGGGGCTCCTCGGCCTTTTCTTCGATGCAACGGCCGACAATGGGCGGGAGTCTTCATCGAACTCTTCGTGCCACTACAAATGAGTCAACAAAATACATCATGCAGTGCTGAACAATCACAGTTCCACAGGCATTCATCACAGAAGAAGATTAAAGGTTACCTTGGTCCGAGGCCGAATGAAGCTATAGGCCGCGACCCGGCAATTATCGTCTTCGGTCGCGATCACCCCCTCGGAGAAATAACCGAACAGGGACTCGGTCACTACGTGCTTGCTGGCTGACTCGTTGCTTACTCGGTCAGGATCATTTTTGCCCTTAAAGGCCCAGCCAAATGCGCTCCTCAGCTTCAACGGCTGGATGCGCCGAGTCAGGAAGCGACGAGACACCCAACGTCCTGTCAGGCCAGCCTTCTTGAGGTCATCTAACTTCACCAACAATTGATGTGCCTGGCCCATCTCCTCAAAGGATGGCTCTGCTGACCAATTTGGTGAAACCACGGGCGGCAAGCCGGTAAATGGGCGCAAAGAGGGAGCCAGATCTGCGCAATAGAACCATTCCTTGTGCCAGCCTTTCAGAGAAGATTTCAAGGGGATATCAAGATATGTCTTCTTCCCATCGTTCCTCAGCTGGAGACCAGCCCCCCCAATCACACTAATATTATTCTTGGAGGGTTGGGGTTTGATGTGGAACAGATGTCGGAAGAGAATAAAATGGGGTTCAACACCCAAAAAGCATTCACAGAGAGTAACAAATATGGAGATCTGAAGAATCGAGTTGGGGTTAAAATGCACCAACTCCAGCCCGTAGAAGTCAAGGACGCGGCGGAAGAAATCGGAAGATGGAAGGCTCAAGCCCCGATCGAAAAAAGAGGCAAAAACTACTGTTTCACCAGGTTGGGGATTTGGGACCGACACACCCTTAGCTGGCCGCCAGTGAATCACCTCTTGGCTGGGCAACTTCAGTTGACTCTCTAGCAGCTTCAGCTTCACCGAGCAGCAATCTGAAATCGGCCAAGCACTCTCCGGCACACCCGCAAGATCCGAAGCTTTCGGCATGGCTGGAAACGGCAAGATTTGGGGGAAAACGAATCGGGGGCTTGGAACAAACGAAGAGGATTGGAATTGCCCGAGTTCAGGTGGGGAATAGCAGCAGCTCACCCTAGCCGAGCGGGAAGCGAAAAGTTGGGCGCGAAGGTGGAAGATGAAGCGATTGGCTGATTTGGGGAAGATGAAGGAATCTTTTTCTCTCTCCCCGCTTTTTATAGAGCCAATGCCGACTAGATGGGCTTGGGCCTACACAGTTAGCACTGGGCCACCAAGATATGAGTTCCTACAGTAGCATGCCCCACGTGGGCCGCCCGCAGGCTGAGCTGAAATTATAGCGCTGGTGCTACCAATAGGAGCCGATGAGGTAAACAGATATGCTTCATGAGAGCCTTATTGCTAAACACATATGTTTGGGTATCTGCTTTATCCACCAGGTCTCGAGGATATATCCTTATAAGGATCACAAGCTGGTCTTCATTAAAATTGGGGATGCAGGTATCTCTCTCGGGTACACCTGATCACGCAGTGGATTTATTTTCATGCAGTGGTACTCGGCCTACATGCGTGGCCACCAGTTGCCATGAGCAACATTATTCCAGCCGATATGACGCTGAAGAGTCTAACTTTCGAGTAGTGCACTACTCGGGAGAGACTATAAATCCCTTATTCCCGCTGACATGATGCGGAGGAGTCTAACTTCTGAGTGGGACGCCACTCAGAAAAGACTATAAACTCCTTATTCCAGCTGACATGACGGTGAAGAGTCCCATATACGAGTAGCATCCTACTCGGCAAGACTATAAACACATATTCTGAGTGACATGAAGTCGAAGAGTCCTACATACGAGTAGTTCCCTACTCGGCAAGACTATAAAGCTTATTCCGGTTGACATGATACTGAAGAGTCTCATATACCAGTAGTAATCTACTCGGGAAAGACTTCCAGGTTAAAGATCTTTGACTTTATGTTTAATTGTCTTCGCAATTAAACACAAAGTCGGGGGCTACACCTAATAGGTGCGCCTATTCGGCGCACACTATTCATATATCTCCAAGAAACCCTTCATAGCCTCATTGCCAGCTGAAATGAAGCAGGACTCGGGAAGAAGACTTACTCGGACAAAGAGTACTCGGGAGCATCGCACTCGGGCAATCTTCACCGTGGAGGATGAGCACTCGGCATCAGCTGTGTCTCAACTATGAAGGTCTCAGGGGCTACTATGGAGGCCATGGGCCCCGGGTACCTCATTACCAGTATATGGGCCACTTGGATAGAGTATGGGCCAGATCATGTAATTAGAGATAAGATAGCACCCGGCTGGCTTTTCCTTGTATAATAAGGAAACATAGTCTTAGTCGGATAGGTCTTTTTCTCTAAGAAGGAAATCTCTTGGCCGTATCCGGCTGGGATCCTTATCATGTACCCCTGTCCCCTAGTATATAAAGGGAGGCAGGGCGCCCCATGAGGGCACGGAAGATCATTGATCACAAACCACCTCAGAGGAATAACACCTCAACTGGACGTAGGGTATTACCTCACATCGAGGGCCTAAACCAGTATAAATCTTCTCTGTGTTCCTCTGCAATCCACCGAATTCACCTTCGCCGAGTAGCCCTATAGTTTTATTGCCGGTGCAAAGCATCGGCAAGGGGCTTTGGCATCGACAGCTAGGCCCCACTAGTCAGTGCCCTGGGTGACTGACTAGTGGGCCCCATGGTTCGGCCGCGGGTGCGGTGCGCTGACGCGACGGCCACGGCTGGCCGGGCGCCAGCTGTGCCCCAATGGCGAAGAGGGGTGGAACAGCAAGTGGGCAAGGAGACAATTCTCACCCTGGGGAAAACGGAGACAGGCGGCAACGGGAATGGCCAACAGCGAGGAGGAGGCAGCGGAGGTCTTTAGGTTCACAGGGTCGATGGCGTTCCGGCGGGCTCTGAGCTTGGCGAGGTGGTGGTTGGGGTTCGCGATGATGGGACAAAGACAACGGCGTCAACAGCGAAGCTCTGATCGACGATGGGGCGTGGTTGAAGGCGGGCGGTGGCGACGGAGCTCAACAATGACAGTGCGGTGGCAAGAGAGAGGACTTGGGGCTCTTTTTTTATGCACGGGAGAGGAGCCGGGGAGCCGCGGGGAGCTTAGGAGCCGACATTAATGGCGGCGGCGGAAACGGCCGGGATTAACACTTCCAATTGAAGCCGATTTAGGGTGAAATTGAATGGGATTTGTGAGGGGGAATGAAGGGGGTGAATGAAGATTGATTTCCCCTCAATCAATTCAGGATTTGATGGAACGGGGTGAGTGGATTTGATGATTTTAGCCGTTTGGGTTTCAAGAGGGAGAGAGAAAGGCAGGGCGCGAGGTAAGGGATGACCCTGACATGTGGGCCCACCTATCAGTGGCTCAAGGCGCGGTGCGGCCGAGCTGGGCCGGGCCAGGCGCGGGTCCGGGGAGACGGGGGCGAAGTAGGCCGAGTGGGCCGGCATGGGGGGAGGGAGAGAGCTGGCCCAAAGGATTTTCGGGGTTTTCTTTTTAGTTTTTCTTTTTATAAAATTCCTTAAAGTGTTTTTATTGCCAAAAATTATTATTTGAGCTTTGAAAATTCTAGTAAAAATTGAGAATGCTTTTTAGGACATGAGGAATTTAAGAAAAATACCCACACGCCAAATTGAATTTTATTCTAGAGAATTTTTATTTTTTTCTGTGGAGGCTATGAGCCCTGGGTACCTCATGAGAAGCATTAGGTCCACTCGGACAGAGGATAGGCCTACCCTTGTAATTAGGGATACAATAGGACTCGACATACATTACATTGCACGACCAGGAAAGGATATAGTCCTAGTCGGGCATGTTGTATTCCTGGAAGGAAATCCTTTGGTCGGAGTCCGACTGGGATTCCTACCCTATAACCTTGTGCCCCGGTATATAAGGGGAGGCAGGGCGCCCCCTGAGGGCAGAGAGAGAATCAGAACTCATACAATCTCACCAGAGAAACCTCAAAGCCAATACACCACAACTGGACGTAGGGTATTACCTCATCTCGAGGGCCTGAACCAGTATAAATTGCTCCGTGTTCCTTTGCAATCCATCAAGTTTAGGTCTCACGAGTAGCCCCATATTCTTATTTGCCGGTGTAAAACATCGACAATTGGCGCGCTAGGTAGGGGCATCGGCGAGATCATCTTTGACAAGCCTGATGGATCCGATCACCGGAGTCGACGGCATCAACTTCGTTCCTAGGCAAACAATCACCTTCGGGAGCCTCGACTTCATCGCCGATGAATTTGGCAACCTCACCTTGTCTGACTCGGATCCGATCCGATCCGATCGGCCAGGGACCAAACCAACTCCGCGCCGGTCGGCCTACGTCACGCCACAGCAATTTTCGACGACATGCTGCAGCAACCTCCAACTTGTCCGAGTCTAGGGACAACTCTTTCTTTTGCTGTTCGACTCGGACTTGGACTCGAGCCATCCGAGATCGGGCTAAGAAAGGAGGAGATTGTCAATCTCCAATTCGGACTTGGCGACGCTGCAGATTTCTTCAATTAGCATTTAATGCGGCAAACCCGATCCCCTAGAGTTCAATTCGGATATGGCTCTGAACCGCTCGAGATTGGATCTAGGGAGGTCGGAGTCGTCATTACCCGCCAACTATCCTAACTCCAACTCTCAGTCGGACAACACTTCGGCGAACTTTTCTCCACCACGTGAAGTCTTTATGGTGTCTAAGGGTTCCACTCCCACTTAGGAGGCACGCCGACTACGCGATCAACAAGAAGAGGAGGCCCACTGATTGCACGAACAATAGGAGGAAGACGCAAGACGCCAGTAAGCTGAGCATGATACTCACAACGACGATCTGCACAAGGCTGGGCGGATGGCTCAACAGCAAATCCTTCAAACCTGAGTCGGCAACCACGACATTTTCGTAACTCCTCAATAGAACATTGTGGCCACTGTAACTCTACTGGATACACGGCAGCTTGGGCCTGATCACCAGGCCACCCTGACGATAGCAAGGATAAAAGCCATGATCACCACTACTGCATGTCAGCAGCGTCAACAGTCGGGTGACACTCTCATACCGACCAACAGGTCAGCTTCTCCAACGGTGGTCTTATTTGCCTCAACACGACGCTAAGCGGCCGGCTCCAGTCAGCCGCACACGGAGTCATGGGAAGCCCTCGTCGGGTCCGTGAAAGGGCTCCTTGACCTCATAGATCCCAGCCCTATGGGAACCAGTTGCAGCAGGATCCCCCAAATAGAGGCGCGTCTTGAGAATGCACCGAGTGCCTTGAAGAAGTACTCGGATGAGCATGTTGTTGCCGGCGTGGCCCAAACCCTGGCGATGACCAAATCTATCTACCCGAGGGCAGACATTGAAGCCATTGGGGAGGGGTTTGCTGAGGAGACAACGCCCGAGGAGGCGCTGGAGCTGATTGCCCGGGAGAAGCCAACTGCTGAGGTAATTACCCGAGACCTGGGTCTGTAAGGGCAACATATTATGTAGTCGGTATGTATACACTTTTGTGAAAAAACATGTGTAAATATGTGTGCAATGCCGCCAAGCTTATCACTCAGTCGTCATTAGCTTTACTTGACCGTGTAGTCTGTGCCGAGTTAGTCTGTCAGAACTTAATAAAAACGTTCAACGTAAGAAGCTGTACTCGGGCAAACGTGACAGTTGTAGTAAGGCTTCATAACTGAAGTAGGATAAGCTCGTATGTTATTGACAGAACACATATATACATGCAGCCCCGACTCACTACTCGGTTGATACAAGCGATGTAGTGAGTCAGAGAAACTGTACACATGAAAATTATAAAACTCAGGTATAGAAAGGACGTAGCTGTTCTATGTTCCATGAGTTGCTAATGAGAGTACCGTCTTCGGTCTTCAGTCGGTAGGCGCCTGGCCGCGTGACCTCGGCTATAATGAACGGCCCTTCTCAGATTGGGGATAGTTTGTGCCTGTCTTTGGTGGTTTATATTTTCCTCAGAACGAGGTCCCCGACCAAAAAGGCGCGGCCACGAACATTGTGATTGTGGTAGCGACGCAGTCCTTGAAGATACCTTGCCGACTGGATTGTTGCGGTGTCCCTTGCTTCTTCCAACTGATCTAGCTCGACCAGTCGGGTGTTATTTGAGTCATCTTCTGAGTAAGCCCGGGCTCGCGGAGAGCCGAACTGTAACTCTGTTGGTAGCATAGCCTCAGCACCGTAGACCAAGAAGAAAGGGGATTGCCCTATTGCCCGACTAACCGTGGTTCTGAGAGACCAGAGAACCGATGGGAGTTCTTGTACCCACCGGCCCGTGTATGGTTGTAGTCGGTCAAATATTCTGGCCTTGATGACTTGTAAGACCATACCGTTGGCTCGTTCGACCTGCCCGTTGCTCCGCGGGTGCGCCATAGATGCGTAGCAGATCTTCATGCCGAACTTTTCGCAGAAGTCTTGGAATACGCCGCCCGTGAACTGAGTACCGTTGTCGGTGATGATGCGGTTAGGGACCCCGAACCGGTATAATATACTCATGATGAAGTCCTTTGCTCGTGCCGCTGTAATTGTTGCAACGGGTTTAGCCTCAATCCACTTGGTGTATTTATCCACCGCGACAAATAGATGTGTAAACCCTCCTAGTGCTTTCTTGAAGGGCCCGACCATGTCGAGCCCCCATACTGCGAATGGCCAAGAAATAGGGCTGGTTTGGCATTCCTGGGCTAGGAGATTTGTTTGTCTTGCGCAGAACTGGCAACCCTCGCACTTGCGAACAATGTCCTTGGCGTCTGTTACTGCTGTGGGCCAGAAAAATCCCTGCCGTTAAGCCTTTCCGACTAACGTCCTGGATGCGGCATGGTTGCCACATATGCCCGAGTGAATCGACTGCAGAATCTGCTTGCCCTCCTCGGTGGTGACGCAACGCATGAGGACACCGGATGTGCTCCTTCGGTACAGGTCTTCTCCGACTAGTAGGAAGCTTTTGCTTCGACGCTTTATCTGCTCAGGTTGACTGCGATCTTCTGGGAGTTCATCGTCCAGGAGAAATTTGACAACAGGAGTCCTCCAGTCTTGACATATGTGCTGCACCTCGTCTGTAGCCGGGGTAGCTTTGCCTCCCAACTGCTCCGACGCCGATTTCTTCTTGACTGATGGCTCCATGAGTTGCTCGACAAAGATTCCAATCGGAACTCTTCTCGCTTGGATCCCATGTTTG
Source organism: Oryza meyeriana var. granulata (assembly GCA_003991445.1). Classification (NCBI taxonomy): domain Eukaryota; kingdom Viridiplantae; phylum Streptophyta; class Magnoliopsida; order Poales; family Poaceae; genus Oryza; species Oryza meyeriana. The sequence goes on from RYFJ01001808.1 coordinate 68,583, forward strand.
CCAGCTCGTCTGCCACATCGTTGTAATGACGTAGGACATGTGTTATTTCCAGCCCATCGAACTTGTTTTCCAGCTTACGGACCTCCTGACAGTATGCCGCCATGGTATCGTCGAGACAAGTCCAGTCTTTCATGACTTGGTTTACCACGAGTTGGGAATCCCTGCCCACAACCAGTCGACGTATGCCGAGTGATATGGCGATGCGGAGCCCGTGGATAAGTGCCTCGTACTCGGCGACGTTGTGGGAGGCCGGGAAGTGGATTTGTAGAACATACTTCAGTTTTTCGCCAGTGGGGGACGTCAATATAACTCCAGCCCTGGCGCCGCTGATCTGTAGAGAACCGTCGAAGTACATTGTCCAGTACTCTAGCTTTGCTGTTGATGTAGGCAATTGAACTTCCGTCCACTCGGCCACGAAGTCGGCTAGAGCTTGTGATTTAATTGTTGTCCGTGGCTGGAAGGTGATATCGAACGCCATCAACTCGAGTGCCCATTTAGCGATTCGGCCGGTGGCCTCGCGATTATGAAGGACATCCTCGAGTGGAAACGCTGTGATCATCGTGACTTGATGTGCTTGAAAATAATGCACCAGCTTTCAGACTGTAATGAGTAGGCCATATAGCAGCTTCTGGACCTGCGGATATCTCGTCTTCGAGTCGGCAAGGACCTCGCTGACAAAGTAGACTGGCCGTTGTATTTTCTGAATGTGACCCTGTTCGGATCGCTCAACCACCAGCATCGTGCTGACTACCTGAGTAGTTGCCACCAGATATAGCATTAGCGGTTCTTGGGGCAGAGGTGACGCCAACACGGGAGGTGATGTGAGAAATTGCTTAAAGTCTTCGAAGGCTTGCTGCGCTTCCGGAGTCCATTGGAAGTTGTCCGCCTTTTTGAGTAGCTTGAAGAAGGGCATACCCCGTTCGCCCAGTCGGGAAATAAACCGGCTGAGTGCCACCATGCAGCCTATCAGCTTCTGGACGTCTTTGAGGTTAGTCGAGGGTGCCATGTTCCTGATGGCGTTGACTTTCTCCGGGTTGGCCTCGATGCCGCGATGCGAGATGATGAAGCCGAGTAACTTGCCGGATGGCACTCTGAAGGTGCATTTTTCCGGGTTCAGCTTCATCTTGAATCGTCGAAGATTTTGGAAGGTTTCTTCCAGGTCAGCGATGAGGTCTTCTTTAGACTTGGTCTTGATCACCACATCGTCGACGTAGGCTTCCACGTTGCGCCTGATCTGAGTGTACAGACACCGCTGAATGGCCCGTTGATAGGTTGCTCCAGCATTCTTCAAACCGAACAGCATGGTGATGTAGCAATATGCTCCAAACAGCGCGATGAAAGGTGTCTTTAGGCAGTCCTCCTCCTTCAGGCTGATTTGGTGGTATCCCGAGTAGCAGTCGAGGAAGCTGAGTAGGTCGCACCCAGCCGTGGAATCAACCACCTGATCTATCCTGGGAAGACCAAATGGGTCCTTGGGGCACGCCTTGTTGAGATCGGTGTAGTCGATGCACATGCGCCATTTACCATTTTTCTTCTGGACCAGAACTGGGTTTGCCAGCCAATCCGGGTGATAGACCTCCTTGATGAACCCGACTGCGAGGAGCATGGTAATCTCCTCCCAAATAGCATCCTTGCGGTCTTGAGCGAAGCGCCGTAGCCATTGCTTGACTGGCTTGGCGTCTGTCTTCACATTGAGGGCGTGCTCGATCACCTCCCTTGGTACGCCCAGCATGTCGGATGGTTTCCATGCGAAGATATCTTTATTGGCTTGTAGAAAGGTGACAAGCGCGTCTTCCTATTTGGGGTCGAGTCCGATCCCGACTAGAGCAGTCTTGGAGGGGTCGGAAGGGTCCAGGGGGATCTTCTTCGTGTCAGAGTCCGCTGAAATTCCCGACTTCGCTGCCTTTTTTGCCGGAACATGGTCCTGCTCGACTTCAGTTGTGACGGCTTGCTGAATGCTATCGCGCCCGACTGCCGCCTCTTGTGATTGAGCCAGTTCACAGCTCTCCTTGTCGCAGGTGAAGGCTTGCTTGATGTCGCTGCGGAGGGAGAGGACTCCTACTGGCCCAGGCATCTTGAGCACCATGTATGTGTAGTGTGGTATCGCCATGAATTTGGCGAGTGCCGGTCGTCCGAGTATCGCGTGGTACGCGGTCTCGAAGTCGGCAACCTCGAAACAGATGTTTTCCGTGCGGAAGTTATCCCGTGTGCCGAAGGTTACCGGCAAGGTTATCTGCCTGAGTGGAGTTGATGACAGGCCGGGGATTATCCCATGGAAGGGCGCAGTACTCGGCCGTAGTTCTGAACGAGGAATCTTCATCTCGTCCAAAGTCTTGGCGAATAAGATGTTGAGCGCGCTACCTCTGTCGATGAGGGTTTTCTTCAACTTGATGTTTCTGATGACCGGGTCCAGGACAAGTGGATAGCGTCCCGGGTGAGAAACCCTATCTGGGTGATCTGCACGATTGAAGGTGATGACCATCTCTGACCAGCGCAGGTACTGGGGGGTGTCCGTTGTAGAGACCGTGTTGATGTCACGCGCTGAAAGCTTCTGTTTGCGCTTGGACTCGTACGCGAGTAGCCCCCTGAAGATGTGGTTGAGCTCGGCCTGAGGATCTTGGAAATCGTCGGCCGGACCCTGATCTGGCTTGTCTTTGTCCTTGTCGGCGCCAGATGATGAAGCTTGCTCAGAGGCAAACTTCTTTAGCATGTAGCAATCTTTGGCCGCGTGCTTGCCCTTGGGGTGGAAGGGGCATGGCCCGCTCATGACTTTCTGGTAGTCGTTATTCCGCTGGGGCCACGACCGAGTGTGCTCCATGTTGGCCACCTCGTTGTTCAACTTCCGCTTGCGGCTGCCAGACTTGTTTTGAGATGGCTCGTTGTCAGCTTTCGCCTTTTGGTCCTTCTGTCGAGACTCCTTCTTCTCGTCGAGGGCCTCTGCGACTGCTTCAGCCAAGTCGGCGTATTTATTGGCAATGTCGAACAGAGCCCGGACAGACGGCGGTGGTTTCCGAGTGAACTTCGTGATGAATGGGGCGTCCTTCACTCCCTTGCGGAAGGCGGCGATGACAGCCTCGTCGCGGATCATTGGGATCTTGTTACGCTTCTCGGAGAACCTCTTGATGAAATCTCGCAGAGACTCGTTCTTCTTCTGGTGCAGCTAATAAAGATCGTGCTCTGAAGACGGCCTCTCGTAGGTCCCCTGAAAGTTAGCGATGAACCGATCCCTGAGTTCTCCCCAAGAACCGATCGACCGCCTTGGGAGGCCTGTCAGCCATGTCCTCGCCAAGTCGGCCAGCGCGACTGGGAGGTAGTTAGCCGTGGCTTTGTTGTCGCCCCTAGTAGCTCGAACTTCTAGGGTATATACGGTGAGCTAGGACTCGGGATTTGTCTTGCCGTCATACCTTTCAATCCCAGTGGGCTTAAAGCCAGTCGGCCAATGAACGTCCTGTAACTCCCGAGTGAAAGTTGGGATGCCTTTGTCTTCGTGAGGGCTTGGGCTTCGACCACGGTGGTTAAACCACTCGTGATGGAGGCCAAAGCGCTCGTTTTCGTCTTCCAGTCGGCGGCGCTCATCTTCGCGCCGTTCGCGGCGTCGGGCGCTGATAGTGTGGTGAAGGTCATGTTGTAGGCACTCTCAGAGGTCTTGATTAGGCCGGCGATCATACTGGTGATAGCGCCGGTTGTTGTTGTTGGTGTTGCCGAGTGTAGTTTGCCTAGACTCCTCGCGTGGCCCACTTGAGCCAGCCGCCCGACACCGAGCTGATGTGGACGAGCCCGCTGCTGTTGATCCCGACCGGTTAGTCGGTACTAGGGTGTCGCCCGACTGCTGTTGTTGCTGTTGGCATGCAGCAGCCGTGATCATCGCCTTGATTTTGGCGATAATTGGGGTGGCCTGATGATCAGGCCCGAGCTGGAGCGTGTCCAGCAGAGTTGCGGCGGCCACAACATTCTGTTGCGGCGTGACGAAGACGTCGTGATCGCCGATTTTAGTTTGGAGAATCTGCTGTTGGGCTGCTCGCCCAGCTCTGCGCAGCCTGTCGTTGCGAGCCTCGCGATCAGCTTCCTCCTGTTGTTGCAGTCGGTGAGCCTCCTTTTGTTGCTCCTCTTGTAGTCGGCACACCTCGGAGGGTGGTGTTGAATCCATGAAGATCTCGAGGGAGAGGAGAAAACGCGCCAGACTGGAGTCCAAACTGGCGTTCGAACCGTTATCCGACTTGGAGTCGGACTCCGAGTAGTTTATCGGAGTGAGAACGACCACAACCTCTCTAGATCCAATTTGAAACGGCACTTGGGCGTGTCCAAACTGAATCGCAGGAGATCGGGTCTATTGTGCGGGATGTAAATCCGCAGCGTCGCCGAGTCTGTGTGGGAGATTGACGATCTCTCCCCTTCTTGGCCCAACCCGGGCTGGCTCAAGGCCTAGCGCAAGTCAGACGCCGAAGGAGAGAGTTGTCCCGATGCTTGGCAATGTGAAGGACTGCCGTAGTAAGTTGTGGAAGGTGATTGCGGCGTCCTATGGACCGATTGGCGCTATGTCGGCTGGCTCCTCGGCCGGCTGGATTAGATCTGTTCTGGCCAAGGTAAGGTTACCGATCTGGTCGGCAACGAAATCAAGGCTTCCAAAGGAAATCTTGTCTCCAAGGGAGAACTTGTTGCCGTCGACTCCGTTTGTAGGATCCATCAAATTTGCTGATGAAGAATTCGCCGGGCCCCCTACCTGGCGCGCCAACTGTCGATGCTTTGCACCGGCAATAAAACTATAGGGCTACTCGGCGAAGGTGAATTCAGTGGATTGCAGAGGAACACAAAGAAGACTTATACTGGTTCAGGCCCTCGATGTGAGGTAATACCCTACGTCCAGTTGAGGTGTTATTCCTCTGACATGGTTTGTGATCAATGATCTTCCGTGCCCTCATGGGGTACCCTGCCTCCCTTTATATACTAGGGGACAGGGGTACATGATAAGGATCCCAGCCGGATACGGCTAAGGAATTTCCTTCTTAGAGATAGAAACTTATCCGACTAAGACTGTTGTTCCTTATCGTACAAGGTAAAGTCTGCCAGGTGCTATCTTATCTCTAATTACATGATTCGGCCCATCCTCTATCCGAGTGGCCCATATGCTGGTGGTGAGGTACCCAGGGCCCATGGCCTCCACAGGTCTCTACAGCAGATGCCCCTAGTATCTGCGCTGGTCAGAGATGCCCATCACATTCAACCACACAGACCATCTAGATTGGGTTTCACACCCGGGACACTACCCACTCGTCCTGGACCCGGTCGTCAAAAATATCAAGTTGAAGAAGGTTCTCATTGACAGAGGCAGCGCGCTCAACATCCTCTTCACCAAGACCCTGGATGAGATGAAGATCCCTCGTTCAGAGCTGCGGCCGAGTACGGTGCCCTTCCACGGGATCATTCCTATCCTATCTTCAACACCCCTCGGGCAGATAACTTTGCTGGTCACCTTTGGCACTGGGATAACTTCCACACAGAAATTATCTGCTTCGAGGTTGCCAACTTCGAGACTGCGTACCACGTGATAGTCAGACGACCGGCGCTCGCCAAATTCATGGCGATACCGCACTATACCTACATGGTGCTCAAGATGCCTAGGCCAGCCGGAGTTCTCTCCCTTCGCAGCGACATCAAGCAAGCGTTCACCTATGACAAAGAGAGCTACAAGTTGGCTCAGTCTCAAGAAGCGGCAGTCGGACGCGATAGCATTCAGCAAGCCGCCACAACAGAAGTCGAGGACAATGAAGAAGATCCCCTTGGACCCTTCTAACCCCTCCAAGACTGCTCTAGCCGGGACCGGACTCGACCCAAAATAGGAATACGTGCTTGTCACCATCCTCTAGGCAAACAAGGATATCTTCGCTTGGAAACCTTCCGACATGCCTGGGGTACTAAGGGAGGTGATCGAGCATGCCCTCAATGTCAAGACAGACGCCAAGCTAGTCAAGCAATGGCTATGGCGCTTTGCACAGGACCGTAAAGATGCTATTCGGGAGGAGCTAACCAAGCTCCTCGTAGCCGGCTTCATCAAAGAGGTCTACCACCTAGATTGGCTGGCAAACCCAGTCCTGGTCCGGAAGAAGAATGGTAAATGGCACATGTGCGTCGACTACACCGACGTAAACAAGGCGTGCCCCAAAGATCCATTTGGTCTACCGAGAATAGATCAGGTGGTGGATTCAACCGCGGGGTGCGAACTTCTCAGCTTTCTCGACTGTTACTCGGGATACCACCAAATCAGCCTGAAGGAGGAGGACTGCCTAAAGACACCTTTCATCGCGCTGTTTGGAGCATATTGCTACATCACCATGCCGTTCGGTTTGAAAAACGCTGGAGCAACGTATCAACGAGCAATTCAGCGGTGTTTACACACTTAGATCGGGTGCAATGTGGAGGCATATGTCGATGACGTGGTGATCAAGACAAAGTCCAAAGAAGACCTGATCGCCGACTTGGAGGAAACCTTCCAAAACCTTCGAAGATTCAACATGAAGTTGAACCCGGAAATGTGCGCCTTCGGTGTGCCATCCGGCAAGCTACTCGGCTTCATTATATCGCATCACGGCATTGAGGGTAATCTAGAGAAAATCAACGCAATCATGAACATGGCACTCCCGACTAGCCAAAAGGACGTCCAGAAGCTAACAGGATGCATGGCGGCACTCAACCAATTTATCTCCCGACTACGCGAACGGGGCATGCCCTTCTTCAAACTACTAAAGAAAGCAGATAATTTTCAATGGACTCCTGAAGCCCAGCAAGCCTTCGAAGACTTTAAGAAATTTCTCACATCACCACCAGTATTGGCATCGCCTATGCCCCAAGAGCCATTAATGTTGTATCTAGCGGCAACCACTCGGGTAGTCAGCATGGTGCTGGTGGTCGAGCGATCCGAATTGGGTCATATACAAAAAGTTCAACGGCCAGTCTACTTCGTCAGCGAGGTCCTTGCTGACTCCAAGATGAGATATCCGCAGGTCCAGAAGCTGCTCTATGGCCTACTCATCACTGTCCGGAAGTTGGTGCACTATTTCCAGTCGCATCAAGTCACGGTGGTCACATCGTATCCACTCGGGGACATCCTGCACAACCGCAAGGCCATCAGCCGAATCGCTAAATGGGCGCTCGAGTTGATGGCGTTCGACATCACCTTTCAGCCATGGACAACAATCAAATCACAAGCTCTAGCCGACTTTGTGGTCGAGTGGATAGAAGTTCAGACGACTACAACAACAGACAAGCTAGAGTACTGGACAATGTACTTCGACGGTTCTCTATGGATCGGCGGCGCCGGTGATATGACCACGCCATCAAGCAACATGTTACAACCTCCAATTCAAGCTACACCGACTCGAGTATCACCTACATCGACACCAGCCCAAGTCTTTGATGGACTGATTACACGAAGTCGAGCAAAGCAACTACAACAAGAGGTGAACGCGCTACTTTGTGAAGTTCATTTTAATATTAATGAGAATTATATACGGCCTAAGTCATGCACATTGCTATTGCTCAAGTTCACCAAGGAGGATGACAAGATCACACAAAGAGATGATTACAGAGAAGGATCACACATGGAATTTGCTTATAACAGGGCAATGCACTCTACCACTAACTTGTGTCCTTTTGAAATTGTATATGGATTTAAACCTATTGCTCTGATAGATTTGTTGCCCCTTCCATTGCAGGAGAGAACCAACATGGAAGCCTCCAAGCATGCTGCATATGTAAAGAAGATACATGAGAAGACCAAGGAAGCAATTGAACTAACGGCTAAACGCAAGGCTGCAAGTATGAACAAACATAGGAAGGAAGTGTTATTCGAACCAGGGGACTTGGTGTGGATACATTTGCGCAAGGATCGCTTCCCTGATGAGAGCAAATCCAAATTGTTGCCATGAGGAGATGGTCCATTTCGTGTTCTTGCCAAGATCAATGATAATGCATACAAAATAGATCTTCCAGCAAGTTATGGCGTGAGCACAACCTTCAATGTTGCTGATCTGTTACCATTCACAAGTGAAGACGCTTTAGAGTCGAGGATGACTCCTTTTCAAGGGGGGGAGGATGATATGACCACGGCATCAAGCAACATGTTACAACCTCCAATTCAAGCTACACCGACTCGAGTATCACCTACATCGACACCAGCCCAAGTCTTTGATGGACCGATTACACGCAGTCGAGCAAAGAAACTACAACAAGAGGTGAACGTGCTACTTTGTGAAGTTCATTTTAATATTAATGAGAATTATATACTACCTAAGTCGTGCACATTGCAATTGCTCAGGTTCACCAAGGAGGATGACAAGATCACACAAAGAGATGATTAAAGAGAAGGACCACACTCGAACCAGGCCAGTCCGGCAGAACAGTCCGAAAGAAACATTCATAACTTTTGATTCCCAAAAGCTATCAAGGTCCATGAGGACTTGTTGGAAAGCTTATCAAGTCTAGTTTCAAGCTCGGGTGGTTTCAACTGATTAGGACCCACCAATTGTGAGATTTGACTAAATTAGTGAAGGCTGGTCAGAAGTCCAACAGTCTTTCTGATGTCCAACTTCCCATGCAAAACTGTCCCATGTTTTGTGGTGCATACTGCACAAGGTGTGAAATCTTATCAAGTTAGCTTTCCAACGAAACCAACGGCACATCATTTGGACTTCCCAAGGTGGAGTTATTGCCAAAACACTGAAGACTGCGCAGAAGACCAACAGCCACGCGGGAACTAATCAAGAGCTCATTTCGTGGAGGCCCTTTCACAAAGTCTATCTTTTCATCTTCATTTTGTGTTCATACCTATCTAGGAGGGCTGTTCCTAGTATAACTATCCCATTGCTTCATAGCAAACTCAGACTTTTGATAATCGAAATACAGAACCCCTTTGTTCAGCTGTGTGCTAACAAATATTGAGAGTGATCTCTACCCCTTTGCTCTTGTGATTTTCTTCGCGGGATTACAAAAGCGGTGGCTTCATCCGCTCCCAATTGTTGCTCCTACTCCCTTCAAGGTCCGCCTTGATTGATTGTAGGTTGTATTGGTTGGTTCGTTGAGAGTGTGGTTGGGCGAATCCTCGATTCAGGTTGCCGGTTAAAGACGGTGGTTGGCTTCGAGTTTTATTTGCTAGGTTGCACTAGTTATCGCTGCTTGCAGCAAGTTATTTTGGCTTCTTTGAAGCTAGTTATCTAGTGAATGATCCTATGTCGTGAAGATCGGGACATCGTGACGTATCATCTGGTATCAGAGCTTTCGTTGTCACGGTAGGATTCTTTACCCTTAGCTACATATATTTTGTGTTTGTCCTATCCACCAAAAAGCCACAAAAATATTTTGCCATAACCCTTTGTTTCAATCTGATTTTCTAGTGAGTTTTGTTAAGTTTCCGTCCATTAGAGTCTTTGCTTTAGCTGCTGATCATATTATCCGTTGCGTGTCTTTTGTGCCTCTTGCATATATCTGAAAATCCCTAAAAAAAACTGAATCCCGTATCATCCTTCGTGTAAACTTTGATCCTATCAAGTTATAGCCACTGGTTGTTTTCTATTTTCATATTAAGTGTGCAAGTATTATATCTGATCCCTGTGTTTAGTTCTATTTAAAAAAAAGTGTGTCAAAAAAAAGAAGAAAGAAAAAAGTGCAAAAAAAAAGAGTTGAGAAAAGTTGTGAAAAGAAAGTTGAAGATCAGTTGGTTTATGTGCACAATTGCTGAAAGCTCTCACATCAAGTTGTGCAACCAGTTTGCTATTTTTGTTTGATGCAAAATTTTGGTTGGGTGTGATTGCAACACTTGCATCCCAATCATACTCCTTGTTTGCATCAACTCTGAAATTTCTTTGTGTGTGTGTTATCCCTTTACATCTTTCATATCTTGTGGTCAGCACTAGGCAGAGAACTTCTAGTTTGGATTGTTATTTAACTTTACAACAACTAGAATTCAGATTTTATTCCTTGTGTATCACTCCCCACCAAGCTCCACATACAAGCCATCGTAATCGGTACTCTGGTCTTGTATTCGCCTAACCATCACTTTCTGTTACCACCACACTTTGCTTTTCTGTAACCCGCAGGGACTTCATAAGAGCTTCGGTTGGTAAGAGAGGTGAGGTTCTGAGAGCTATCAAATTGTTATATTCCACAAATACCTATTGTCTGTATTTAGCTAACCTTATAGGAAGATGGATGGAGTTAAGATAGAAGATTGTGTTACTGTGGCACAATTTAATGAACTAAGGCAGAGCATGGAAGAGAAGCAAGATAGGTTGGCACAAGATCTTCAGGCTCTTATGGCTGAAATCAGAGAACGTCGCCAACCTCATGACGGTGCAAGCAACCATGGTGCAGATGGGGAAGAAAGTGAAGGAGGAGCTGCTGTTAGAAGAGCAAGAGAACAAGAAAGGAGGAACCGAGGTGTTGCACATGGTAGAGGAAGAGGATGAGGTCGAAGAAATGATAATGATGATGAATTTGAAGATGTGGATGATGATAACCATTCACAACATCGTTTTGGTTGCCGACGTCATAGAGGAGGCAACCATGAGGAGAGGTTCGGAAAGCTGAAATTTACCATGCCAAAGTTTGATGGAGGATCTGATCCGGAAGCTTATTTCACATGGGAGTTGAAGGTGGATAAGATCTTTCGCTTGCATAATTATTCAGAGGAGAAGAAATTGGCAATGGCATCTCTTGAGTTTGATGGGTATGCTCTGATATGGTGGGAACAACTTCTCCGTGATCGTGAAGATGATGGAGAAAATCCGATTGCAACTTGGGATGAGATGAAGAGAGAAATGAGAATTCGTTTTGTGCCAAAGCACTATTAGCGTGATCTTTTTGATAAATTGCAGAATTTGAAGCAAGGAAGTTTCTCTATTGAGGAGTATTATAAAGAGATGGAGAAGGCTATGATTAGAGCCAATGTGTATGAAGATGAAGGGCAAACTATTGCACGTTTCATGGCTGGATTACATCGCAGTATTCAGCATACTGTTGAGTTTCAGCCGTACTGACATCTTATTGATTTGGTACATCAAGCAACCAAAGCTGAACGTCAACTGCAGCAAGATGCTAAGAACAGCAAGTCCTTTTCATATGGTACGAGGACTATGTCGGGAGGAAGCAAGTCAATCTCGAGGTTTGCTGTTCCACCCTCATTGGCGAAAAGCTCAAGTGGAGGCTTACGTTCTAATGTTCAAGGTGTTTTTAGTGGGAAGAATGCTGCTGCCCCAAGCATGAGCTCTAAACCAGCAGCATCCACCACTACTTCAGTGGGTTCTACAGCCAAGAGTAGTGGGATTCAGTGCTTCAAGTGTGGAGGCCGTGGGCATGTAATCAAGGAGTGTCCAAATAATCGTGTGATCATTGTGAATGATAATGGAGAATATGAATCAGCTAGTGAAGAGGAAGTCGAGGAAGAGTATGTTGATGAAGCCCATGAAGATGAGGAACATACTGGATGTGAATTTGAGCAAGGTACTGCTCTTGTGGTGGCTCAAATCTTGAGTGTTCAAATGAAAGAAGCTGAAATTGGACAACGGCATAATTTGTTTCAAACACGAGCTAAGGTGCAAGATAAAGTAGTCAAGGTGATCATTGATGGCGGGAGCTGCCATAATCTTGCTAGTCGCGAGATGGTTGACAAACTTGGTTTGAAGCTGCAGCGGCATCCTCATCCATACCATGTCCAATGGTTGAATGACTCGGGAGATATTAAGATTGGATATAAAGTAAAAGTTCCATTCAAAATTGGTGAATATGTTGACACAGTGGAGTGTGATGTGGTACCCATGTCTGTGTGCCACTTGCTGCTTGGAAGACCTTGGCAATATGACAGATATACTCAGCATTGTGGGAGAACAAATCAGTACACATTAGATTTGAAAGGGAAGAAGTTTGTACTCAAGCCTATGACACCTCAACAAATCATGGCTGAGCACTTACAAAAGAAATCTGAAATTGGTCCAGTGAGTAAAGGAGGAGAAGAGCAAAAGAAATCGAGTGCCATCCACAACTCGGTGAGTGAGAGCCACAAGCCAAATTTGAGAGATAAAAAGAAAGGAGAGGGAGAGCATATAGTTATGCTAACTACAAAATCTGAACTGAGAGAAGTGAGGAACAACCCAGATCAAGTGCTCTTTGTACTTGTGTGCAAAGACATTTTAATTTCACCTAACGATATCACCTCTCTTCCTAGTGTTGTGTCTCATCTTTTGCAGGACTATGAAGATGTTTTTCCAAAAGAAACACCAGCTGGACTACCTCCAATTCGTGGGATTGAGCATCAAATTGATCTCATTCCAGGGGCTGCACTTCCAAACCGTCCACCGTACCGTACCAATCCTGAAGTTCCCAGGACCATTGTGAGGCTACATGGAGTGCCCAGGACCATTGTGTTTGATCGTGATGTCAAGTTCGTGAGCTATTTTTGGAAAACATTATGGGCCAAACATGGAACCAAGCTGCTATTCTCAACAACTTGTCACCCTCAAACCGATGGGCAAACTGAAGTGGTGAATCGCACGTTGTCAATGTTGCTGCGAACAATGGTGAAAAAGAAATTGAAGATTTGGGAGGAATGCTTGCCACACATGGAGTTTGCTTATAACAGGGCAATGCACTCTACCACTAACTTGTGTCCTTTTGAAATTGTATATGGATTTAAACCTATTGCTCTGATAGATTTGTTGCCCCTTCCATTGCAGGAGAGAACCAACATGGAAGCCTCCAAGCATGCTGCATATGTAAAGAAGATACATGAGAAGACCAAGGAAGCAATTGAACTAAAGGCTAAACGCAAGGCTGCAAGTATGAACAAACATAGGAAGGAAGTGTTATTCGAACCAGGGGACTTGGTGTGGATACATTTGCGCAAGGATCGCTTCCCTGATGAGAGCAAATCCAAATTGTTGCCACGAGGAGATGGTCCATTTCGTGTTCTTGCCAAGATCAATGATAATGCATACAAAATAGATCTTCCAGCAAGTTATGGCGTGAGCACAACCTTCAATGTTGCTGATCTGTTACCATTCACAAGTGAAGACGCTTTAGAGTCGAGGACGACTCCTTTTCAAGGGGGGGAGGATGATATGACCACGGCATCAAGCAACATGTTACAACCTCCAATTCAAGCTACACCGACTCGAGTATCACCTACATCGACACCAGCCCAAGTCTTTGATGGACCGATTACACACAGTCGAGCAAAGAAACTACAACAAGAGGTGAACGTGCTACTTTGTGAAGTTCATTTTAATATGAATGAGAATTATATACTGCCTAAGTCGTGCACATTGCTATTGCTTAGGTTCTCCAAGGAGGATGACAAGATCACACAAAGAGATGATTAAAGAGAAGGACCACACTCGAACCAGGCCAGTCCGGCAGAACAGTCCGAAAGAAACATTCATAACTTTTGATTCCCAAAAGCTATCAAGGTCCATGAGGACTTGTTGGAAAGCTTATCAAGTCCCATGTTTTGTGGTGCATACTGCACAAGGTGTGAAATCTTATCAAGTTAGCTTTCCAACGAAACCAACGGCACATCATTTGGACTTCCCAAGGTGGAGTTATTGCCAAAACACTGAAGACTGCGCAGAAGACCAACAGCCACGCGGGAACTAATCAAGAGCTCATTTCGTGGAGGCCCTTTCACAAAGTCTATCTTTTCATCTTCATTTTGTGTTCATACCTATCTAGGAGGGCTGTTCCTAGTATAACTATCCCATTGCTTCATAGCAAACTCAGACTTTTGATAACCGAAATACAGAACCCCTTTATTCAGCTGTGTGCTAACAAATATTGAGAGTTATCTCTACCCCTTTGCTCTTGTGATTTCCTTTGCGGGATTACAAAAGCGGCGGCTTCATCCGCTCCCAATTGGTGCTCCTACTCCCTTCAAGGTCCGCCTTGATTAATTGTAGGTTGTGTTGGTTGGTTCTTTGAGAGTGTGGTTGGGCGAATCCTCGATTCAGGTTGCCGGCGGTGGTTGGCTTCGAGTTTTATTTGCCAGGTTGCACTAGTTATCGCTGCTTGCAGCAAGTTATTTTGGCTTCTTTGAAGCTAGTTATCTGGTGAATGATCCTACGTCGTGAAGATCAGGACATTGTGATGTATCAGCCGGGGCCGGCGTCGTACTGACATCACCCACTGGTGAAAAACTCAAGTACGTTCTCCAGATCCACTTCCCGGCTTCCCACAATGTCGCCGAGTATGAGGCACTCATCCACGGGCTCTGCATTGCTATATCACTCGGCATCCACCATCTGGTTGTGCGGGGTGACTCTCAACTCGTGGTGAACCAAGTCATGAAAAACTAGACATGTCTCGACGACACCATTCCGATGTATTGTCAGGAGGTCAGAAAGTTGGAAAATAAGTTCGACGGGCTGGAGATAACACACATTTTATGACAATACAACGATGCTGCAGACGAATTGGAAAACATGGGATCCAAGCGAGAAGTGGTCCCAACTAGGATCTTTGTCGAACAACTAATGGAGCCATTAGTCAAGAAGAAACCAGTGCCAGAACAGTCGAGAGATGAACCTACCCCGGCAACAGACGAAGTACTGATCATATCTCAAGATTGGTGAACTCCTGTTCTCAAATTCCTCCTGGACGATGAACTCCCAGAAGATCGCATTCAAGCCGAATAAATCAAATGTCGAAGCAAATGTTTCCTAGTAGTCAGAGAAGACCTGTACCAAAGAAGTGCATCTGGTGTCCTCATGCGCTACATCACACCCAACGAGGGCAAGCAGATTTTGCAATCGATCCATGCCGCTTCCAAGACATTAGTCCGAAAGGCTTACAGGCAGGGATTTTTCTAGCCAAAAGTAGTAACAGACGCTAAAGACATAGTTCGCACATGTGAGGGTTGTCAGTTCTATGCAAGACAAACAAATCTCCTAGCCCAAGAACTTCAAACCATCCCAATCTCTTGGCCCGTTGCAGTATGGGGGCTTGACATGGTCGAGCCTTTCAAGAAAGCGCCAGGAGGGTTCACATACTTGTTCGTCGCAGTCGATAAATTCACGAAGTAGATTGAGGCAAAACCCGTTGCTACCATAATAGCGGCACGAGCAAAGGACTTCATCATGAGTATATTATACCGATTCAGGGTTCCTAACCACATCATAACGGACAATGGTACTTAGTTCATGGGCGGCGTATTTCAAGATTTTTGTGACGACTTCGGCATCAAGATCTGTTATGCTTCTGTGGCACACCCGCAGAGCAGCAGGTAGGTCGAGCGTGCTAATGGCAAGGTCTTACAAGATATCAAGGCCAGGATATTTGATCGACTACAACCATATGTAGGACGATGGGTACAAGAACTCCCATCCGTTCTCTGGTCTCTGAGAACCATGGTTAGTCAGGCAATAGGGCAATCCCCTTTCTTCCTGGTCTATGGTGCCGAGGCTGTGTTACCAACCGAGTTAGAGTTCGGCTCTCCGTGAGTTCAGGCCTACTCGGAAGATGGATCAAACAATACCCGATTGGTCGAACTAGATCAGTTGGAAGAAACAAGGGACATCGCAATAATCTAGTTGGCAAGGTATCTTCAAGGCCTACATCGTTATGACAATCACAATGTCCGTGGCCGTGCCTTTTTGGTTGGGGATCTCGTCTTGAGGAAAATACAAACCACCAAAGACATGCATAAACTATCCCCAACATGGGAAGGGCCGTTCATTATCGCCGAAGTCACACGGCCAGGCGCCTACCGACCGAAGACCGAAGACGGTGCCCTCGTCAGCAAGTCATGGAACATAGAACAGCTACGTCCTTTATATACCTGAGTTCTATACTTTTTCCCATGTGTACAGTTTTACTCTGACTCACTACACCGCTTGGTCCAACTGAGTAGTGAGTCGGGGGCTGCATGCATTATATGTGCTTTGTCAATAATATACAAGCCTGCTTTACTTAAGTTATGAAGTTCTGCAACGACTTTGTCATGTCCAACCGAGTATAGCTTCCTGCGGTGAACGATTTTATTAAGTTCCTATTGACTAACTCGGCGTAGACCATACATTCGAGTAGAGCTAATGACAACTAAGTAAAAACCTTAGAGCTTGGCGGCATTGCACATATATTTACACATGTCCTTACAAAAGATTTTATATACACCAACTACATGATGGATTGTTCTTACATTCCCAAGTCTTTAGTGATCGCCTCTGCAGTTGGCCTCGCCTGGGTGATCAACTCCAACGCCTCCTCAAGCGTTGTCTCTTTGGCAAACCCTTCATCGATGGCCTCAAGATCTGCCCTAGGGTAGATTGACTTGGTCAACACGAGGGTCTGGGCCACACCGACGGTAACACGCTCATCCGAGTACCTCATCAGGATATTCGGGGCTTCATTAAGGCACGCCTGCACCTGGGAGACCGTGTTGGAGCTGGTTCCCACGTAGTGAGGATCCATGATGTCAAGGAGCGCTTTCACGGACTCGGCAAGAATCTCCCGTGACTCCTTGACGACCTTGATCTCCTCTGCAAAGGCACAAAACTGGGTTTGGGCATTGGCTCTCGTAGCTGCCCAGATTCATTGGCAAGTAAACTTGTCAATCAAAACAGCAGTCAGAGTGATCAAAGGATTGGACAAGGTCATTGTCGGAGTGAGGACTTACTTTTGTAGTCAGCCTCCACCTTGGCTTTGGCCTTCTCTAGTTCGGTCTTTTCCTTCTCGAGTTTGCCCTTGGCCTTTTCCAGCTTGGCCTTGTCTTTCTTGAGATCAGCTTTGGCTTCCTTGGCCTCCTTCAGCTCGGTTTCCCCATCTGTTCGGGTCTTCAACTCAGCTTCGAGGGCTGTACATCAAAATAGCCATGAGCTCAAGATTGCAGTCAAGACACAATTGGGCAGTCGGGAAACAACAAGGCTGGAGAAATATACATGGGACTAAGTCGGGAAGACAAATACAGGAGACTTACTTCTGATCTTGTTGGCTAGAGCCCAATTTTCACCCCTGAGCTGATCAACGGCTCCCTTCAGCCAAGTCTCCCTCTCCTGGATAGACCGCTCCAAGTCAGCCTTCGAGCTCTGGAGCTGGCCCAATCGTTGGAGCTGGGGGGCAAGCTAAGCCAAGACCTCGTTTATCTTCTACGAGTGATCGATGATCTTCTGCTTGGAGCAAAACAGAGCGAAGCAGAGTGAAATGGCAGAATACCCGTACAAGGAAGAACGCCAAGAACTCAATATGGCGAAAGTCATACCTAGACCCCCCGGGACGCAGCGATCGCGGCGCAAAGAAGAACTTCACGCTCCCTCTCCACTGCCTCTTCATCATGCTCATAGCATTTCGCAGTTCCGTTGGGAGTTACCCAGTGGAACATTCTCGGGAACCTGCGGGGAGGAGCTTCAAGTCTGGGGAGGTCCAGGCCTTCTGAAGATGACGACGACAAGGACGGCGATGGGGTCCTGGCCCCCAACTCGGCGGCAGCAGGGGCCTCAGGGATCCGTTCAGGGGCTAGAGCAGTAGCTTTAACATCTTCCCCTTGGTCAGTCGGGTTAGCGGCCCTGCAGTCGGGGCAACCTCAGTTTTTGCAACTAAGATGGTCTCCAGCTCAGTAGATGAGCTTGCTGGCGCTAGCTCGGCTGGGGCTGGCTCGACAACAGGAGCAGTCGGTGTGGTCTCCTTGAGATCAATATTGGCCTATTTCCTGCACAAAGAGCTAAATATCAAGACACTACTATGCTGAACAAGATTTTCAAAAGATCAAAAAGTTACTTACCTCTTGGAGGTTTTGTACCTCCATCCGGGGGTTCCAGCTGTCGGCAGTGGAGGGCTGCCGGTTGTCGGGCTGGATGGCGTGGCAATTGGTGGTGTGGGAGCCATGGGCCCCGGGTATCTCATTACCAGCACATAGGCCACTCGGATAGAGGATGGGCCAAACCATGTAATTAGAGATAAGATAGCAACCGGCAGGCTGTGCCTTGTATAATAAGGAAACATAGCTTTAGTCGGATATGATTCTATCTCTAAGAAGGAAATCCCTTGGTCGTATCCGACTGGGATCCTTACCATGTACCCCTGTCCCCTAGTATATAAAGGGAGGCAGGGCGCCCCATGAGGGCACGCAAGATCATTGATCGCAAAACCACCTCAGAGGAATAACACCTCAACTGGACGTAGGGTATTACCTCACATCGAGGGCCTGAACCAGTATAATTCTCTTGTGTTCCTCTGCGATCCACCGAATTCCAGGTCGCCGAGTAGCCCCATAATATTATTGCCGGTGCAAAGCATCGACAGTTGGCGCGCCAGGTAGGGGCCTAGCGAATTCTTCATCAACAGATTCGATGGATCCCATCAACGGAGTCAAGGGCTACAAGTTCTCCATTGGAGACACCATCACCTTCGGGAGTCTTGATTTCGTCGCCGATCAACTCGGTAATCTTTCCTTGGCTGAAGCAGATCCGATCTCGCCAGCCGAGGAGCCAGCCGGCGTTGCCCCAGTCGGCCCCAGGGACGTCGCCATCTCCTTCGACGATCTACTACAACAGTCCCTCACATCGCCGGACGTCGGGACAACTCTCTCCTTCGGCGTCCGACTCGCGCTAGGCCTTGAGCCAGGGCGGGTTAGGCCAAGAGGGGGAGAGATCGTCAATCTCCCGTACGGATTCGGCGACGCTGCGCATCTACAACCCGCGCAGCAGACCCGACCTCCAGCGATTCAGTTTGGACACGGTCATGAACCGTTTCAGATTGGATCTAGAGAGGTCGGAGTCGTCCTAACTCCGATAAACTACTCGGAGTCCGACACTAAGTCGAATAGCGGTTCGAGCACCAACTCGGACTCCACCTTGGCAAGCTTCCTCCTCCCCCGTGAGATCTTCATGGCTTCAACGCCACCTTCCGAGGTGCGCCGACTGCAAGAGGAGCAGCAAGAGGAGGCGCGTCGACTACAACAACAAGAGGAGGCCAACCGACAAGCTCGCAATGACGGGTTTCGACAGGCTGGGCGAGCCGCCCAGCAGCAGATCCTCCAAACCAAAGTCGGCGACCACGACGTCTTTGTCACGCCACAACAGAACGTCGTGGCCGCCACAGCTCTGCTGGACACGCTCCAGCTTGGGCCGGATCATCAGGCCACACCAACTATCGCCAAGATCAAGGCGATGATTACTGCTGCCGCCTGCCAGCAGCAAGAACTGTCAGGCAACACTCACATACCGACCCATTGGACGGGCTCTCCAGCGGCGGCGTCATCTACATTAGCGCGACGTCGGGCGGCCGGCTCCACCCGGCAGCACGAAGAGTCCCGCCAAACAACGCTCGGCAATACCAACTACGACAACCGGCGGCGTCGCCAATACGACCGCCGACCCAATCAAGACCTCCGAATGCGATTACAACGCGATCTCCGCCACACCCTAAGGGCCCGGCGCGAAGAGCGCGAAGAGGATGAACGCCGCCGACTGGAGGATGAACACGAGCGCTTCGGTCTCCACTACGAACGGCTACACCGCCAAAACCGAAGCCCAAGTCCTCACGACAACGAAGGCATTCCAGCCTTTACTTGGGAGTTACAGGACGTCCGCTGGCCAATTGGCTTTAAGCCTACCGGAATCGAAAAGTACGACGGCAAGACCAACCCAGAGTCCTGACTCACCGTTTACATCCTAGCAGTACAAGCTGCTGGGGGCGACAGCAGAGCCATGGCTAACTACCTCCCAGTCGCATTAGCCGACTTGGCGAGAACATGGTTGACAGGCCTCCCAAGGCGGTCGATCGATTCCTGGGGACAACTCAGGGAGCGGTTCATCGCTAACTTCCAGGGGACCTACGAGAGACCGGCTTCCGAGCACGACCTTTACCAGCTGCATCAAAAGAAGAACGAGTCTCTACGTGAATTCATCAAAAGGTTTTCCGAGAAGCGCAATCAGATCCCAAGTATCAAAGACGAGGTCGTCATCGCCGCCTTCCGCAAGGGAGTAAAAGACCCCCCGCTCATCGCGAAGTTCACTCGGAAGCCACCATCCACTGTCCGGGCTCTTTTTGACATGGCCAACAAATACGCCGACTCGGCTGAAGCCGTCGCTGAGGCCTTCGACGAGAAGAAGGAGCCCCGACAAAAAGACAACAAGGCGAAAGCCGACAACGAGCCGTCTCAGAATAAGTCGGGCAGCCGCAAGCGGAAGTCGGACAACGAGGTGGCCAACATGGAGCGCAGTCGGTCGTGGCCCCAGCGGAACAACGACTATCAGAAAGTTATGAGCGGGCTTTGCCCATTTCACCCCAAAGGCCGGCACGCGGCCAAGGACTGCCACATGCTCAAGAAGTTTGCCTCCGAGCAAGCTTCATCGTCTGGCGCCGACAAGGACAAAGACAAGCCAGACTCAGGCCCGGCTGAAGATTTCCAGGATCCCCAAGCCGAACTCAACCACATCTTTGGGGGACCACTTGCGTACGAATCAAAACGCAAGCAGAAGCTCTCAATACGCGACATCAACACGGTCTCCACAGCCGACACCCCCCAATACCTGCGCTGGTCGGAAACGGCCATCACCTTCAATCGCGCAAATCACCCAGATCGGATTTCCCACCCGGGACGATATCCACTCGTCCTGGACCCGGTCGTCAAAAATATCAGGCTGAAGAAAACCCTCATCGATGGAGGCAGTGCGCTCAACATCCTGTTCGCCAAGACTTTGGACGAGATGAGAATTCCTCGTTCAGAACTACGGCCGAGCACTGCGCCCTTCCATGGGATAATTCCCGGCTTGTCATCAACCCCACTCGGGCAGATAACCTTGCCGGTAACCTTCGGCACGCGGGACAACTTCCGTACAGAAAACATCTGCTTCGAGGTTGCCGACTTCGAGACCGCGTATCACGCGATACTCGGACGACCGGCCCTCGCCAAATTCATGGTGATACCGCACTATACGTACATGGTGCTGAAGATGCCCGGGCCAGCAGGAGTCCTCTCCCTCCGCAGCGACGCTAAGCAAGCCTTCACCTGCGACAAGGAGAGCTGCGAACTAGCTCAAACACAAGAAGCGGCAGTCGGGCACGATAGCATCCGGCAAGCCGCTACACACGAAGTCGATCAAGATCCAGTTCCGACGAAAAAAGCAGCGAAGTCGGGAATTTCAGCGGACTCCGACACGAAGAAGATCCCCCTGGACCCTTCCGACCCCTCCAAGACTGCCTTAGTCGGGACCGGACTCGACCCCAAATAGGAAGACACGCTCGTCACCTTCCTTCAAGCCAACAAAGATATCTTCGCGTGGAAACCGTCCGACATGCCGGGCGTACCAAGGGAGGTGATCGAGCACGCCCTACACGTCAAGACAGACGCCAAGCCAGTCAAGCAACGGCTGCGGCGCTTCGCTCAAGACCGCAAGGATGCTATCCGGGAGGAAATTACCAAGCTCCTCGCAGCCGGGTTCATCAAGGAAGTCTACCACCCGGACTGGCTGGCAAACCCAGTTCTGGTCCGGAAGAAAAACGGTAAATGGCGCATGTGCGTCGACTACACCGACCTCAACAAAGCGTGCTCCAAGGACCCATTTGGTCTTCCCAGGATAGATCAGGTGGTTGACTCCACGGCCGGGTGCGACCTACTCAGTTTTCTCGACTGCTATTCGGGATATCATCAAATTAGCCTGAGGGAACAAGACTGTTTGAAAACATCTTTCATCACGCCGTTTGGAGCGTATTGCTATATCACAATGCCGTTCGGTCTAAAAAATGCGGGCGCAACCTACCAACGGGCTATTCAGCGCTGTTTGCACACCCAGATTGGGCGCAACGTGGAGGCCTACGTCGACGACGTGGTGATCAAGACCAAGTCCAGAGAAGATCTCATCGCCGACTTGGAAGAAACCTTCCAAAACCTCCGAAGATTCAAGATGAAGTTGAACCCAGAAAAGTGCACCTTCGGAGTGCCGTCTGGAAAGTTACTCGGCTTCATCGTCTCGTATCGCGGCATCGAGGCCAACCCGGAGAAAGTTAACGCCATCAGGAACATGGCGCCCCCGACCAACCTCAAAGACGTCCAGAAGTTGACAGGTTGCATGGCGGCACTCAGCCGGTTTATCTCCCGACTGGGCGAATGGGGCATGCCTTTCTTCAAGCTCCTCAAAAAGGCGGACACCTTCAAATGGACTCCGGAAGCCCAACAAGCCTTCGAAGACTTCAAACAGTTCCTCACATCACCTCCCGTGTTGGCATCACCCTTGCCCCAGGAACCACTAATGCTATATCTGGCGGCAACCACTCAGGTAGTGAGCACGGTACTGGTGGTGGAGCGATCCGAACAGGGTCTTCTTCAGAAAATACAACGCCCAATCTATTTTGTCAGCGAGGTCCTTGCCGACTCCAAAACAAGATACCCGCAGGTCCAGAAGCTGCTATACGGCCTACTCATCACAGTCCGAAAGCTGGTGCACTAATTTCAAGCACATCAAGTCACGGTGGTCACAGCGTTTCCACTCGGGGATGTCCTCCATAATCGCGAGGCCACTGGCCGGATCGCTAAATGGGCACTCGAGCTGATGGCGTTCGACATCACCTTCCAGCCACGGACAGCTATCAAATCTCAAGCTCTAGCCGACTTTGTGGTCGAGTGGACAGAAGTTCAACTCCCAATACCAATAGCAAAGCTAGAGTACTGGACAATGTACTTCGACGGTTCCCTATGGATCGGTGGCGCCGGGGCTGGAGTCCTATTGACATCCCCCACTGGCGAAAAACTGAAGTATGTTCTACAAATCCACTTCCCGGCTTCCCACAATGTCGCCGAGTACGAGGCACTCGTCCACGGGCTCCGCATCGCCATATCACTCGGCATACGTCGACTGGTTGTGCGCGGAGATTCCCAACTCGTGGTAAACCAAGTCATGAAAGACTGGACCTGTCTCGACGATACAATGGCGGCATACTGTCAGGAGGTCCGCAAGCTGGAAAATAAGTTCGACGGGCTGGAAATCACACACGTCCTACGCCAATACAACGATGCGGCGGATGAGCTAGCAAACATGGGATCCAAACGAGAAGCAGTCCCGACTGGAATCTTCATCGAGCAACTTATGGAGCCATCAATCAAGAAGAAACCGGCACAAGAGCAGTCGGGAGGCGAGCCTACCCCGGCTACCGATGAAGTGCTGCACATATGTCAAGACTGGAGGAGTCCTGTTGTCAAATTCCTTCTGGATGATGAACTCCCAGAAGATCGCAATCAAGCCGAGCAGGTCAAGCGTCGGAGCAAAAGCTTCCTGCTAGTCGGAGAAGACCTATACCGAAGGAGCGCATCCGGCGTCCTCATGCGTTGCGTCACCACCGAGGAAGGCAAGCAGATCCTGCATTCAATCCACTCGGGCATATGTGGCAACCATGCTGCATCCAGGACATTAGTCGGAAAGGCCTACCGGCAGGGATTCTTCTGGCCCACAGCAGTCACAGACGCCAAAGACATCGTTCGCAAGTGCGAAGGTTGCCAGTTCTTCACAAGGCAAACAAATATCCCTGCCCAGGAACTCCAAACTATCCCTATCTCTTGGCCATTCGCAGTATGGGGGCTCGACATGGTCGGGCCCTTCAAGAAAGCGCCAGGGGGGTTCACACATTTATTCGTCGCGGTGGATAAGTTCACCAAGTGGATTGAGGCTAAACCCGTCGCAACAATTACAGCGGCACGAGCAAAGGACTTCATCATGAGTATATTATACCGGTTCGGAGTCCCCAACCGCATCATCACCGGCAATGGTACTCAGTTCGCGGCGGGCCTATTCCAAGATCTCTGCGACGATTTCGGCATCAAGATCTGCTACGCATCTGTGGCACACCCGCGGAGCAACGGGCAGGTTGAGCGAGCCAACGGTATGGTCTTGCAAGGCATCAAGGCCAGGATATTCGACCAACTACAACCATATGCGGGTCGGTGGGTACAAGAACTCCCATCCGTTCTCTGGTCTCTCAGAACCACAGTTAGTCGGTCAACAGGGCAATCCCCTTTCTTCCTGGTCTACGATACCGAGGCCATGCTACCGACAGAGATACAGTTCGGCTCTCCGCGAGTCCGGGCTTACTCCGAAGACGACTCCAACAACACCCGACTGATCGAACTAGATCAGCTCGAAGAAGCAAGAGACGCCGCAACAATCCAGTCGGCAAGGTATCTTCAAGGCCTGCGTCGTTACCACAATCGCAATGTCCGTGGCCGCGCCTTTTTGGTCGGGGATCTCGTTCTAAGGAAGATACAAACCACAAGGACAGGCACAAGTTATCCCCCATCTGGGAAGGGCCGTTCATTATAGCCGAGGTCACACGGCCAGGCGCCTACCGACTGAAGACCAAAGACGGCGTCCTCATCACCAACTCATGGAACATAGAACAGCTACGTCCTTTCTATACCTGAGTTTTACATTTTCCATGTGTACAGTTTTTCTGACTCACTACGCCGCTTGTTTCAACCGAGTAGTGAGTCGGGGGCTGCATGTATATATGTGTTCTGTCAATAACATACAAGCTTATTTCACCCCGGTTATGAAGCCTCGCCACGACTGATGCGTTCGCCCGAGTATAGCATCTTACTCCGAACATTTTTTATCAAGTTTTGTCGGACTAACTCGGTGCATGCTACACGGTCGGGTAAAGCTAATGACAACCGAGTGATAAGCTTGGCGGCACGACACACATATTTACACATGACCATGTATAAAAGCTTATATACATACCGACTACATAATGTATTGCCTTTACAGACCCAGGTCTCGGGTAATTACCTCAGCAGTCGGCTTCGCCTGTGCGATCAGCTCCAGCGCTTCCTCGGGAGTCGTCTCTTCGGAAAATCCCTCCCCGATGGCCTCAATGTCCGCCCTCGGGTAGATGGACTTGGTCATTGCTAGGGTCTGGGCCACGCCGGCAGCAACCCGCTCGTCCGAGTACCTTTTCAAGGTACTCGGCGCGTCCTCGAGACGCCCCATTATCTGAGGAATTCTGCTACAGCTGGTTCCCACTGGGCGGGGATCTACGAGGTCAAGGAGCCCTTTCACGGACGCAACGAGGGCCTCCCGTGACTCCCTGATCAACCTTATCTCCTCCGTGTAGAACCGATACTGGGCCCGGACGTTAGCTCTCATGCCTGCCCAGATCGGCCGGCAAGTAAGCTTGTCAAATTCGGCTACACACAGGATAATTAATGGATTGGCTGAGATCACAATCAGGTTGAGGACTTACTTTCGTAGTCGACCTCCCACCCAGCCATGGTCTTCTCCAGTTCGGCCTTCTCCTTACCGAGCTTGACGACGGCCTTCTCCAACTCGGACTTCTCACGGTCAAGCTCGGTGTTGGCCTTCGTCAGGTTGGCCTTGACCTTTTCGAGCTCGGCCTTGGCCTCTTCGGCCTCCTTCAGCCGCGATTCCCTCTCTGCTCGGGTCTTTACCTCTGCTTCAAGGTCTGCACCACAGATTAGTCAAGGGCTCAACCGTGCAGTCATGACACCACCGAGCAGTCGGGATCAACGCGGCTGGATCTATACATCAACGGTTCAGTCAGGAAGATATACTCGAGGATTTTACCTCTGACCTTCTCGGCTAGGGCCCATGTCTCCGCCCTGAGCTGATCGGCACCACTCTTCAGCCAGGCCTCCCTCCCCGCGTGACGCGCCTCCATCATGGCCTTCAATGCCCGGAGTTGCTGCAATTCCGCGAGGTGGGGAGCCATCTCGACCAGGATCTCCGTCATCGCCTCGTTGCGGTCGACGAGCTTCTGCTCGGGACAAGGAACAAACCGACGACAGAGTCAAACATCAAAACAAGAAGATTGCTGGAGCTTTACTACAAGAATCATACCGCGACCCCTTGGGACCCGTTGATGGCGGCGCGAAGCAGGCTTTCGTGCTCTCTCCTTGCAACGACTTCATCCAGCCTGAAGCTTTTCGCAGTACCGTCGCGAGTGGTCCACGTAAAGGTCCGGGGCATCACACGTGGGGGAGCTTCGATCCGAGGCAGATGCGGGATCTCCGGCGGTGGCGGCAGCGGCGGCGATGGTGATGACGATAACCACGATGGCGATGGGGTCCTGGCCTCAGCACCGCCTTCCCCTACGATTTCGGGAACCGGCTTATGGGCTCCGTCCGCCGCTTCCGCAACGTACGGCGCCTCGGGGGCTGGGGCCTCAGTTTCAACAACCACCTCTCGGTCGGGTGGCGGCAGCGGCCCTATAGTCGGAGCCACCTCGGTCTCAGCAACCGAGCTGGCCGCCGGCTCAACAGGGTGTTCACCGCCGCTGGCTCGGCTGGGGCAGGCTCATCAAGTGGAGCAGACGGGTCAATCTCTTTGAGATCGATATCGGCCCGCTTCCTGCACGACGAAGCAAGACATCAGGACATCACTCTAACATACAATGACTACAGAGGACCCGGAATAGCGCACCTCTTGGAGAACCTCAGCTTCCTGCCGGGCGGCCCGCCCCCCGGCGAAGCGCTAGCACCGGCAGTCGGCCCGGTCGACGCCATCGATGGCAGAGGCGTATCAGCCCGAGTCGGCCCCAACTCTGGTATGGTTGGCTCAAGTTCCTTCGCCCCAAGCGGCCTCTGCTCTAGCCGGCCCCTTGGTGGCGCTGCTGCCGAGCGCAACAACGTTGGGCCCGAACCTGCCGGTCTCAGCCTGGGACTTGACCGCGTGGGCGTTGTAGCAGCGGCGTCCTTTATTTTCAAGCTGCCGCTCACGGCGCGCGCTGTCATGGCCCCCTCGCCCCGATATAAAATCGGCTTCTTCCCCGCTCTCTTAGAGTCGGGTTGGGCAGCAGAGGGACTCCTCGGTCCTCTTTCGACGCGACCGCCGACAGTGGACGGGAGTCTTCATCAAATTCCTCATGCCACTACAAGCCAGTCGACGAGATACCATCATGCAAGGTGGAACAATCACCATTTCACAGGTGTTCACCACAGAAGAAAGTAGAAGGTTACCTTGGTCCGCGGCCGGATGAAGCTATAGGCAGCAACTCGGCGGTTATCATCTTCGTGGCAACACCCCTTCGGAGAAGTAGCCAAACAAGGTATCGGTCACCACCCCCTTGTCCGCCGTCTCACTGCTCACTCGGTCGGGATCATATTTACCTTTGAAGGCCCAGCCAAAAGCGCTTCTCAACTTCAGCGGCTAGACGCGCCTCGTCAGAAAACGACGAGCCACCCAAGGCCCTGTCAAGCCGGCCCTCTTGAGGTCATCTATCTTCGTCAGCAATATATGTGCCTGGCCCAGCTCTTCAAAGGTTGGCTCCGAGGACCAGCTTGGCAACACCGTCGGCGGCATACCAGTAACGGCGCAAGGAGGAGCCAGATCGGCGCAATAAAACCACTCCTTGTGCTAGCCCTTCAGAGAAATTTCAAGGGCAAATCGATATACGTTTTCTTCCATCGCTCCTCAGTTGAAAGACCACCCCTCCAATCACATTGATATTACTCTTGGAAGGTTGGGGCTTGACATGGAACAGGTGTCGGAAAGACTGAA
Source organism: Oryza meyeriana var. granulata (assembly GCA_003991445.1). Lineage (NCBI taxonomy): Eukaryota > Viridiplantae > Streptophyta > Magnoliopsida > Poales > Poaceae > Oryza > Oryza meyeriana. The sequence goes on from RYFJ01001808.1 coordinate 96,062, forward strand.
ATGGGTTCAACACCCAGAAAGCCACTCGCAAAGAGTAACAAATATGGAGATCTGAAGGATTGAGTTGGGATTAAATGTACCAACTCCAGCCCGTAGAAATCAAGGATGAGGCAGAAGAAATCAGAAGACGGAAGACACAAGCCCTGATCAAAGAAAGAGGCAAAACTACTGTTTCACCAGGCCGGGGGTTGGATCACTCATCCGCTCGCGACGCCACAATGGATCACTTCTTGGCTGGGCAACTTCAGCTCGCTCTCCAAGCGTCTAGCTTCACCGAGCCACAATCTGAGATCGCCAAGAACTCCCTGGCGCACCCGCAGGATTCGTCGCCTTCGGCATGACTGGAGGTGGTGAGATTTGGGGCAAAGCAAATCGGGGGCTTGAATAAACGGAGGATTGAAATCACCAGAGTCGGGTGGGAACAGCGCTGTGTAACCTAGCCGGCGGGAGCGAAAAGTTAGGCGCGAACGTGGAAGACGAAGAGATTTGGCCATTGGGAAGACGACGGAATCTTTCTCTCTCCCCGTCCGTTATAGCCTGTCCGACTAGATGGGCCCAGCCTGCACCGTCGGTATGGCCGACAAGATATGATTCCTACAGTAGCATGCTCCATGTGGGCCGCCTGCAGCTGAGTTGAATTATAGCGCTGTGCTGACTAACCAGGAAACCGGATGAGGAGTAAGCGGATACGTCATGAGGCCTTATTGCTAAACGTATATGTTTGGGATTGCCTATCTCACAAAGGTCTCGAGGATATTATCCTACCAAGGATCACAGCTGGTCTTCATTAAAATGGAGACGCAGTATCTCTCTTCGAGTACACCTGACCATCAATGGATTTATTTCATTAAAGTGGTACTCGGCTACTGCGTGGCCCATCAGTTGCCATGAGAAACATTGTATTCCAGCCAACATGACGTTGAAGAGTTTCTAACTTTCGAGTAGTGCACGTACATCGGGAGAGACTATAAATATTATTCCCGCTAATGATGCGGAAGAGGTCTAGCTTTGAGATGGGACGCCACGCAGAAAAAACTATAAACTCATATTTCGACTGACATTGAGTCGAAGGATCCTATATGACGAGATCTTCTACTCGGCAAGACTATAAGTTAGTCCGGTTGACATGATACCGAAGAGTCGAAATACCTAATAATCTACTCGGAAAGACTTCAGGGTTAAAGATCTTTGACTTTATGTTTAAGTGTCTCGACAATTAAGACCCAAACGGGGCTACACCTAATAGGTGCACCTATTCGGCGCACACATTCATATATCTACATGAAGCCCTTCATAGCCTCGTTGCCAAGCTGACAGGAAGCAGGACTCTGGGAAGACTATCGGACAAAGAGTACTCGGGAGATCGCACGTCGGGTAACGCTTCACCGTGGGGATAGCGCTTCGCATCAGCTGTGACTCCAACTATTGAAGTCTCATGGGCTACTGGAGCCGATGCCCCGGGTATCTCATTACCAGCACATATAGGCCACTCGGATGAGAGGATGGGCCAGACCATTAATTAGAAAATAGATTAGCAACCGGCAGGCTGTGCCTTTATAATAAAAACAAGCTTTAGTCGGATATGAGGTCTATCTCTAAGAGTAATCCTGTCGTATCGACTGGGATCCTTACATGTACCCCTGTCCCCTAGTATCCTCT
>RYFJ01004497.1:0-69679 GCA_003991445.1 Oryza meyeriana var. granulata
TCACCTCTTCCTGAATCGGGGAGAAAAGGAATGGGATTGAAAGCTACTTTGTTAACTGTTAAAACTTCAGCAAGTCACAGGAAGATGTGACGTTTGCAGGTCTATCAAGAATAGGCTGGGGTTTTATATGCAAACCATTTCATTTGAACAAACACTTTCAAAACCTAGTGTGAATGTTGTGCTCAAGTGACTTGGAAGGAGGGCTCTCCGCCTCGTATCCTGTCCGTCCGAATTGCTTTTCAACATGAACTCAAGCGGACGAAGCAAATCTTTATATTGATCTCGAAGTATTCTTTACGACCGCTGTCCGGATCCAACCACCAGCGGCGCCAGTGGCATCTGATCCCCCTACAACGCAGCCTTGCCACCCAGGTTATCGAAATCCTATACGATTAATTTTTTCACATTTTCGTCACTCACTAGAGAAGCTACATCTCATCTTTACTTTAGTCCCATCCGGGGAAGCCTATTTCATCTCATCGGCATATCCTCATATCGATGACTCTCCAGCCATCTTAAATCTCACTCAAACTGCCTTCCACTCGGGGAGCCCTAACTATGATGTCAATCGAATCCCCGGTCACCACAGGCCCCGGTTCAGACATCAGGTCACTCCATCAGCGCACAAAGGCCCAATTACTTGGTAACGAATTCCCATACCACAAATCTCTTTTCGCACAACACTTCTATCTGCAAAACAAAATCTACGCGTTAGAGGAACCAACCTCTAACATCTGCCCGTAACGCGTGGGCTACGGCCTGTGTCGAACAGTTGTTCAAATGATCCTTTGCAAAGACTTGTACGGCTTTACCCACACGACGCCGCGAGCTTACACCACTGCATCAGGTGGGGAGCGTTCGGCGACAAAGCCTTTTCCCAAAGCCTTCTCCGGATAGCCCGCTGCCTAATTAAATGGGTGCTTCACACTCAACCACAGTACCAGGAACTCAGTTCCTCTCACTCGGGACGGGGGATATATCGCTCTGCACCCAGCCGAGTCCCACACTTTATTTAGCACCGAAACCATCCCTGGGGACACTGATTACTCAGCCAGGGGTGTCCCATGACCACCCGTCGTGGTCGCACTTGACGATCGCTCAGCTGCAATCTGCAAGCGAAGTCGCGTCCCTTATTATGCGGATACGAAGTGCCACCACACAGGCCGATCACTTTTGCACCGCGGAAACTTTCTCAACATAATTTTTGTTTCGCCAAATCTCGCCGACATCGCATGTCGGGTTTTTTAAATCCTGTTGAAACCCCTATTTTTCCCCCAAATCGACAAATCAATTGGTTGTGAGGAATCATCGGAATCCATGCTCAGAGAGCACGGTCACGAGGCGGTACCACGGCGCTGGATGCGAGCACAGGGAATAGGGTTCAAAGACCTACAGGGTATGCAACTACCGGGCAGGTCCATGCGGTTCGACACGGCAAAACGAGGCCCAAATCAATTTATCGGCACACTAGCAACTGCAATGGTGCAAACAATACATTTTTAAATTTGGAGCAATATGGTCAAGGAGCTGACTCTGCCTACAGACTTCCGTCTTCAGGCTTCACGAAAATCTGACGTCCGACGAAATTTCGCGAAGCGTCGACTACGCGCAAAAACAGAGAGAAAAATACACATACAAAACCCTCGTCGCGGGCTTTTTTTGCAGTCAAAGGCGGCGAGTTCCCGCAGCACGGCAATGGCGGGGGCGGCGGCGCCCTGATTGGGGCTTTTCTCTCTCGATGGCTAACTGCGGCGCCGGCGAGCGATGAGGAGGGTCGCTGCACGCCGGGACACAAAGGCGGGCGGCAGTTTGGTCGATTGGGTCGGGAGCGATGGAAATTGGAGGGGTACAGAGAGGCTTAATCGGCGGCGGCGGAGAGAGGTTGTTGGTGTTTGCTGGTTGGGCTTGTTGGTTGCGTTGTCTGAACGAATGGGAGCGGTTGGCTGTATTTATAGAAGGGCACACCGCGTAGTGGAACAGGAGGGCGGGATGCCAGGAGTGAGGCTTAAGCGCGAGCTCGGAGGCCGAGGCGCATCAATGGCGCCGGCCAACTGTCCGGTCTCGCGTCATCGGGGTACCTCGTGCTGCCACGAGACAGAGAAGGAGACAGAGAGGCAGCGGCACTATGGCGACCGGGACGCGCGGCTGACTTCGGATCTTGTGCGCGAAACTACGGGAGACATTGGGCGCGGACATTCGCCCGTGTCGGGGATAAGCTGGGGAAGAAGTTATCGAGAGAAAGAGAGAGAGAGCAACAGAGAGAGATCGACGCACGGAAGACGACACGCTGCCGTGCGGCGCGCGCAACTGTCCGCGGCGCGCGTTCGGCCTCCGTTGCCGCTGGTGGGTTGCGGCGCCCGGGGTGATGGGCGTGCGCAAGGAGGCTGGCCGGCTCGGGCTTATGCGGCGACGAAGTTCGGGAGATGAGAAGAAACAGGGAGAGGCGCGAGGTAGGGAAGGGTCCGACGTGCCGGGGGTCCACATCGTCGGCGCGTGTTGGGCACGGAGTGGGGACGGACTGGAGGGCACGGTTGGAGGGGCACGGCACGGCGTCGCGGGCGCGGCACGGGGCTGCCTCGTGTCGGCTGGTTGTGGTCGACGGGGTCCGGAAAGAGGCACCTGCGGTGCGTGCGCGCGGGGCTCGAGGCCGAGGAGTGGCACGTGCCGGCCGCGCGGCAGAGCGCGAAGAGGGCGCGGGCAGCAGAGGGCAGCGGCTGGCGCGCCCTGGCTTGGTGGGTCCCCTGGCTTTCGGCGGCTGCGACAGAGGGCCGAGCTGGTTTCAGGCCAGGGAGAGAAGAGACGGCCCAAAAGGAACAGTGGACTTGATTATTTCCAAGGATTGTTTTTAGAGATATTTGGAGGATCTCAAAAGGGATTTTTAAAAGGAATATTGGAGACCTTTCTAATGGGGATAAATCGAAATTTCTGGAGAGCACTTTTGAGGTTTTGTCTGGGTTTGGGATATATTTGGAAAAGAAAAGGAGATTCCAAAGGGATGGATTTTGGATGTAATACTGAACTGATTCTCAGGATACTTGGAATTTTGAATGGAATAGAATTGGAGTACCTTGAGGGAATATTGGACTTGATTTAATGTCATTGGGATTTTGGGACTTTTGGAAATATTAAATTTGGCAAGTTGCGAACGGATCTCGATTGAAAATCTAAATTTTGAGAGGAACAAAATTGAAGAGATTTCACTAAAGCATGCAAGGCATGATTTTCGAAGGTTTTATCGGAGGGCTTCGATTGCAAAATCGAACCCGAGGTATTTTTTTGGGAGGAGTGAATAAAGGCTCTCGGAAGGAATTCGAAGGGGTTTAGAATTTTGAATTTTCCGAGGGGGTCTTTGAGAGAGACAACTCGAAACTCAAAAATTCGCAAGTCTCGAAACGGAAAGAGTCTCTTGGACCGAGCGATTTAGAGTTTCAAAAGGGAGCTTGATCTGAGATTCTACGGCACTTAGTCCTTAAGCAACGACAAAGAATCCAACGTTTTTGAAATTAGGGTTTTACGAAAATCAGTTTTTAACGGCCTGGAAACCGGGGCGTTACAAACCTACTCCCTTAAAAAAAGATCTTCGTCCCCGAGATTCGAGATCAAGGGTAACCACGACGGCTACGGCACGAGAACTACGGCACCCTATCTTACTAGGTCTTTTGTTGGTTATATGACACTATTCCGAATTCATCCTTCAGGTCTGGCAAAAGCTTCATGACACATCCTGCGCGAGTATGTTGATCTTGACGCTTAATTCCGTCCGATCTTGTTGTAGGTTATCTGGCCTCCGGTGGGACCTGATCTATCTGTCGCCCTCGTCTACGGTCTCGAGGCGTTAAGGTCTCTGGTTAACCTCTTCTGCATTTACTGTTGAGGCAGATCTTCTGAAAACGGCGGAAGAAGTCTGTCGACACTGATTCGACTATTCTGGTGGCACTGTACCGCTTCTTGGGAACGCGATCCGGTGGGACTCTCATTACTCCTGTATTGGATTGCACCGGTCATTCGGGTCATCTGCGCTCGGCCTTGGGCTTGTCTGAGACGTAACTGTCCCATCTTGATGGGCAACGGAACACTCGACGTCGGTCCAAGCTTCTGGTTTGGTACGGCTGGGGTGTCGTGGAGTTTACTTTCCTCCACCTATTACCATGCTGACACCTGACATTTGCCCTGTGGGGGCTCTTGGAGTGAGCGATGGGCGCAGGGTACGATTCAGTAAAAGGGCCATACTGTGGGCCTCTATTAAACTGTCTGGCAATGGGTTTGGTTCTTCGAAGAGTTCCATCCTTTTGTCTGGAACAAGTCTCGTGGGTCCTCTTCGTTTCGCTTATGTCCCACTAGTTCTCTGTCAGCCTTCTTCTACGCAATAGAGCCTTGTTGGATCATATTGCTGGAAATGTTGGCGCAACTCAGTATGTGCCCGAGTTAAGTCGCCTTACATCCACGTTCATTCCTTTCAGAACAACTTCCGTATCTTTTTGTCGTGTAATCTACTTCTTCAGGCATTATCGAGCATACTTATGGAAGTGACTCAGGGTATTTCATAATACTGCTATGCCCTGCCTTGAGGTTGTTTAAAATTCGTCTTTTCATGCTCCGATTGATACTCTCAGGATACTTACGATGCTCGAAAACTTACCGCGAATTCCTTCCATTCGATGGTCGCGGCATTTTCATGTGCGGCAACAACTAATTTTCCCACCTTCCGCGGCTGGTCCTCTTAATTGATGGGCCGCGTAGAGGGTTTTCTCTATTGGGGTGCATTGTACCAGGTTTTAGTTTTCTTTCCACGTCTTTAAGCCAATCATCGGCTTTCGACTGGCTCGACGGTGTGGGAGAAACTCAGGGGTCTTGATCTTAGAAAGTCTATCAACTTGGATCTTCCATTGTTTTGCTGAGGTTGTTGAGGTTGCACTTGCCCTTGTTGTAATCCGGCTAGGTTTGGGCTATTCCTTGTGGATCTGAGTTTGCATAGCCAGGAGTGTTGGCAGCGTTTCAGGGGAAGTGGTGGAGGTGGAGGAAAAACTCAGGTTGGTTCGTGTCTGCATCTGATTGACGGGTTCATTAGCGTCTTCATGTCCATTTATCTGCTTACTTGGTCTATATTCTGATCCTCGCGTGGAGGTTATGTTGGCTGCTTGAACTGGGTCATCCTCATATCCGAAGCGGTTAGGGACACAGACTTGACGACGGCACGACGAGCCATTCTAAACCCAGAAAAGGTCAAAGTAAGAGGGGGAAATTACTAGGAAAGGAGAGAACAGAAGAGAAGAGAAAAGAAATATCCCCAAAAATGAAAAATTCTTTTCGCAAACGAGAAGACCAAAAATAGGTGTGGCCAAGTCCAGGACTGAACACACCATGCAAGAACGAACTACCAAACATTACACCACACTCACACACTATCTTCGCAAAACTCCTAACGAGTTCGCGGACGATTTCTAAGGTTAAACTCTTCTTGCTTTCATCTTCATGTCCTGTCTCGAGTACGGCGAATACTCCACGTTTTCAGGCGAAATTCCATGTCCTCAGGTGAGAAAGGGGAAAAGGGATATCTAACTTCTATGATTTTTGAGGGGGTGAAGGAGTAGAAAATTCTTTTTGCAATATTAGAGTGAGAGAAGAGAGCAGAAAATTTTCGCAAATAGCCTTTACATTTAAATATATTGTCCTTAAAGGCATCCTATGAGAGAAGGGGTTTTCGTTCCTATACCAAACCTATGCTCTGATACCACCTCTGTAGCGCCTCCCGCCCTGGCACACCTGCAGCGATACCAGAGGGCAAGCGCCGTGGAAGATTGGCGTGAACCAAACTCCCACGGAACCGCGATGCCGGTACCAGTCCAGGAAACCAAGCTGGTACCCGCGGTCAACTGAGATGTACCACAGCAATTAACTAATATACGAATATATATATACTATACCTTTATAAGTTGCGACTTCGGGCAAGCCCTGAGCAGCAACCGGCAAACAGAACCACAGCAGCGGAACGACAGCGCAGCGAGAACCCAATCCACAAGCAACGGCTTGGGACTAGGAAAGAAACCCTAATCTTCACTTCAACTTCACTCTTCCTGAATGAGGGGAGAAAAGGAATGGATTGAGTACTTACGTACTCAGCAAGTCACAGGAAATGTGGTTATGCAGGCTATCAAAGAATAGGCTGGGGTTTATTATGCAAACCATTTTAATTTGAAAACACTTTCGAAAACCTAAGTGTGAGTTGTCTCAAAGTGACTGGAAGGAGGCTCTCGCCTCGATCCTGTCCGCGAATTGCTTTTCAACAACTCAAGCGGACGAAGCAAATTTTAATTGATCTCAAGTATTTCTTATACCGCTTGTCGGATCACGACAGCGGCTCAGTGGATCTGCCTACAAGCAGCCTTCCACGGTATCAACATTCTATTACTTTATTTTCAATTTCGTCCTCACTAGGACGTAATCTCATCTTTCACTTTAGTCCCATCCGGGACATCATTTCATCTCATCTCATATCTCATATCGATGACTCTCCAAGCCATCCTTAATCTCAACTCAAACTGCTTCCACTCGGGGAGCCTAACTATGATGTCAATCGACATCCCGGGTCACACAGCCCCGTTTCAGACCACTCAGGTCATCCATCAGCACAAAGGCCAATTCTGGTAACGATTCCCATACCACAAATCTCTTTCGCAAACACTTGCAAACAAATCTACGCTAGAGGAATCACCTCACATTGCCCGTACCGTGGGCACGGCTGTTCGAACAGTTCAATGATCTTTGCAAAGATTGTACGCTTTACCCACACGACGCGAGCTTACTCCACACTGATCAGGTGGGGAGTTCGCGACAAAGCCTTTCCAAGCCTTCCCAGGATAGCACGCTGCCCTATAAATGGGTGCTCACACTCAACCAAGTACCAGGAACTCACTTTCCTGTACTCAGGGACGGGGGTATATCGCCCTCTTGGCACCCAGCCAGTCCCACATTTATTAGCAACCGAACCATCCTGGGAACACTGATTACTCAGCCAGGGGTGTCCCATACCACCCGTGTGGTCGCACTATGACATGCTCAGTGCAATTCCTCAAGGAATCGGTCCTTATATGCGAATACGAAGTGCCACCACACAGGCGATCACTTTGCACCGCGGAAACTTTCTCAAATAAATTTTGTTTCGCAAATCTCGCCGACATCGCATGTCGGGTTTTTAAATCTGTTGGAAACCCTATTTTTCCCAAATCGACAAACAATTGTGTTGTGAGTGGAATCATCGGAATCCATGCTCAGAGAGCACGGTCACCGAGGTACCACGGGGTGGAGCGACAAGGAATAGGGTATCAAAGACCTACAGGGTTTATGCAACTACCGGGCAGGTCCATCGGTTCGACACGCAAACCGAGGCCAATCAATTTATCGTGCACACTAGCAATGCAATTTTGCAAACAATACATTTTTAAATTTAGGAGCAATATGGTCAAGGAGTGACTTGCCTCAGACTTCGTCTTCAGGCTTCACGAAAATCTGACGTCCGACGAATTTCCGAAGCGTCGACTACGCGCAAAACGAGAGAAAAACACATACAAAACCCTCGTGCGGCGGCGAGTTCCCGCAGCACGGCAATGGCGGGGCGGCGGCGCCTGATTTGGGGCTTTCTCTCTCGATGCCAATTGGGCGCCGGCGAGAGATGGGAGGAGGTCGCTGCACGCCGGGGAACACAAAGGCGGCGGCGGTTTGGTCGATTGGGTTCGGGAGCGATGGAATTGGAGGGGTACAGAGAGGCTCTAATGGCGGCGGCGGAGAGAGGTTGTTGGTGTTTGGCTGGTTGGGGCTTGTTGCTTGGTGTCTGAACGAATGGGAGGGTGGCTCTATTTATAGAAGGGCTCCGGCGCTAGTGGACAGAGGGCGGATGCCAGGAGGAGATAAGCTCGAGCTCGAGTGGCGAGGCGCATCAATGGCGCCGGCCAACTGTGGCTCGCGTCATCGGGCTACCTCGTGCTGCCACGAGACACGAAGAAGGGAGACAGAGAGGCAGAGGGGTATGGCGACGGGAGCGCGGGCTGACTTTCGGTGTGCCGCGAGACACGGAGACATGGGCGGTCGCCCGTGTCGGATAAAGCTGGGAAGAAGTATCGAGAGAAAGAGAGAGAGAGCAGAGAGAGATCGACGACGGAAGACGACACCGCTGGCCGTGGGGCGCGCGGGGCGCGTTCGGCCTCCGTGCCGCTGGCGTGCGGGCCCGGGGTGATGGGCGTGCGCAAGGAGGCGGCCGGCTCGGGGATGGGCGAGAAGGTTCGGAGATGAGAGAGAAAAGGGAGAGGCGCGAGGTAGGGGAAGGGTCCGACGTGCGGGGTCCACATGTCGGCGTTTGGGCACGGAGTGGGGCACGGACTGGAGGGGCACGGGTTGGAGGGGCACGGGCACGGGCTGTCGCGGGCGCGGGCGGCCTCGTGCTCGGCTGTGGTCGACGGGGTCCGGAAAGAGGCACCTGCGCGGCGTGCGCGCGGGGTGCGAGGCCGGGGAGTGGCACGTGGCAGGGCGCGGGCGAGCGCGAGAGGGCGCGGGCAGCGAGGGCGCGGCTGGCGGCCTGGCTGGTGGGTCCCGGCTTCGGCCGGCTGCGACAGAGGCCGAGCTGGTTCAGGTCAGGGAGAGAGAGACGGCCCAAAGACACAGTGGACTTTGATATTTTCCAAAGGATTGTTTTTAGAGGATATTTGGAGGATCTCAAAAGGGATTTTAAAAGGAATATGGAGGACTTCTAATGGGATTAAATCCGAAATTTCTGGAGAGCACTTTTTTGAGGTTTTTGTCTGGTTTGGATATATTTGGAAAAAGAAAGAAGGAGATTCCAAAGGGGACTGGATTTGGATGTAATACTGGAACTTGATTCTCAGGGATACTTTGGGAATTTTGTAATGGAATAGAATTGGAGTACCTTGAGGGAATATTGGAACTTGAATTTAATTCTTGGGATTTGAGGACTTTTGGAAATATATAAATTTGGCAAGTTGCGGGAAGGGAGTTCTCGATGAAAATCTAAATTTTTGAGAGGAACAAAATGAAGAGATTTCACTGAAAGGCTGCAAGGATGATTTTCGAAGAGTTTTATCGGAGGGCTTCGAATTGCAAAATTCGAACCCGGGTATTTTTTTGGGAGGAGTGAATAAAGGCTTCTGAAGGAATTCGAAGGGGGTTTAGATTTTGAATTTTTCCGAGGGGGTTTTGAGAGAGACAATCGAACTGCAAAATTCGAGTCTCGGAATCGGAAAGAGTTTGGGATCGAGGATTTAGAGTTTCAAAGGGAGCTTGGATCTGAGATCTACGGCACTTAGTCCTTAAGCACACACAAAGAATCCAAGTTTTTTGAAATTAGGGTTTTTACGAAAATAGTTTTTAACGGCCTGGAAACCGGGGCGTTACAGTAGGGTACGCCCCATGAGGGTCGCCAGCCGAATCCTACGCTAATGCTAGGTTCGGGTACCTTATCCGGCTTTACCGAAGTCAGAGAAGACCTATGTCGTCAAAGCACATCCGGAGTTCCCTTGCACCGCGTCACACCTGGGGAGAGCGAGCAGATTCTGCAATATACCTACTCAGGCGTCTGTGGCAACCAGGATGCATCCGGAGCATAAGTCGGAAAGACTTGCAGACGAGGATTCCTCTGGCTGATTGCGGTTACCAACGCCGCCATACTCATCCTGACATGCGATGGATGCTACTTCTATAGAGCTATGCTGGGTAGGTTGGTTCAGGCCGGCTTACTTGGTAATAGCCACCAAGACATGAGTTCCTACAGTAGCATGCTCCATGTGGGCCGCCCGCAGGCTGAGTTGAAATTATAGCGCTGGTGCTACCCACAGGAACCGATGAGGTAAACAGATATGCTTCATGAGAGCCTTATTGCTAAACATACATGTTTGGGTATCTGTCTTATCCACCAGGTCTCGAGGATACATCCTTACAAGGATCACAAGCTGGTCTTCATTAAAATTGGAGATGCAGGTATCTCTCTCGAGTACACCTAACCACGTAATGGATTTATTTTTCATACAGTGGTACTCGGCCTACATGCGTGGCCACCAGTTGCCATGAGCAGCATTATTCCCGCTGACATGACGCGGATGAGTCTAACTTTCGAGTAGTACACTACTCGGGAGAGACTATAAAATTCTCATTCCCGCTGACATGACGCGGATGAGTCTAACTTTCGAGTAGTACGCTACTCGGGAGAGACAATAAAATTCTCATTCCCGCTGACATGACACGGATGAGTCTAACTTTCGAGTAGTACACTACTCGGGAGAGACTATAAAATTCTCATTCCCGCTGACATGACGCGGATGAGTCTAACTTTCGAGTAGTACACTACTCGGGAGAGACTATAAAATTCTCATTCCCGCTGACATGACGCGGATGAGTCTAACCTTCGAGTAGTGCACTACTCGGGAAAGACTATAAACATTCTTCCAGCTGACATGCTGAAGAGTCTAACTTCCGAATGGGAAGCCACTCGGGAAAGACTATAAACACCTTTTCCAGCTGACATGAAGCTGACGAGTCTAATTTTCGAGTAGTATATTACTTGGGAAAGACTATAAATAATCATTCCGGCTGACATGATGCCGATGAGTCTGATTTTCGAGTAGTATACTACTCGGGAAAGACTATAAACACCCCCTTTCCAGCTGACATGATGCTGAAGAGTCCCATATGCGAGTAGCATCCTACTCGGCAAGACTATAAACATACATTCTGACTGACATGAAGTCGAAGAGTCCTACATACGAGTAGTTCCCTGCTCGGCAAGACTATAAATTATATTCCGGTTGACATGATACCGAAGAGTCTCATGTACCAGTAGTAATCTACTCAAGAAAGACTACAAGGTTAAAGATCTTTGACTTCATGTTTAATTGTTTTCACAATTAAGCACAAAGTCGGGGGCTACACCTAATAGGTGCGCCTATTCGGCGCACACTATTCCAACATCTACATGGAGCCCTTCATAGCCTCGCCGCCAGCTGACATGAAGCAGGACTCGGGAGAAGCAGCACTCAGACAAAGAGCACTCGGGAGCAATGCACTCGAGAAGACTTCACCGTGGAGGATGAGCACTTGGCATCAACTGTGACTCAACTATGAAGGTCTCGGGGGCTACTGTGGGTGCCATGGGCCCCGGGTACCTCATGACAAGCATATGGGCCACTCGGATAGAGGATGGGCCTAGCCTTGTAATTAGAGATATAGCTAGATTCGGCAGACTTCACCTTGTATAGAAAGGAATATACAGTCCTAGTCGGGTGCGTTATATCTCTAAGGGGAGATCTCCTAGTCGTAATCCGATGGGGACTCCTACCTTGTGACCTTGTCCCCCAGTATATAAGGGGAGGCAGGGCGCCCCCTGAGGGCAGAAGAACACACATAAGCTCAAAGGTGCACTCAAGTTCATCAGAACCGCCACCGTATATCCTCAAAGGAATACATATAAACTGGACGTAGGGTATTACCTCACATTGAGGGCCTGAACCAGTATAAAATCTCTCTGTGTTCCTTTGCAATCCACCGAGTTTACATCCACCGACTAGCCCCATATATTTATTGCCGGTGTAAAACATCGACACCACGGTGTACCTATTCTGTCTACGGCTGCATCAGCTAAGTTTGATCTCTTAGTCCGAGTAGATATACCACATCACACGTGCATAGTTTTTATCGGCTTACCGGGGGTAGTTTATCATCAGTTTGTGCTGCATCGGTTGGGTCCGAGCTACTAAACTGCTAGCGATAAATTGTTCCTGTTAGGTTGATAGATTTTATGCAAGTGTCTTATCGGGATGTATAGCCGATAAGTTATCGTACATCACAATTGCATTAGATCTATCGGCTCATCGAGGTTCTTTTATTATTATCAATCTGTGCTGCATCAATTGAGTTTGACCTACTAGATTGATAATAATATATTTATCCTTGTTAAGCCGATGGGTTTTATGCGATGTTTTATCGGAGTGCTTAGCCGATAAGTTATCTTTCTACTAGATAAAGCCGACTGCATTGTCTATTGATTATTATTCTGCATATCTACTCTTTCATCGGCTTCTAGCCGATGTCCAAGTGTTTTCTTGGCAGTCGGCTGGCTTATTATTTGCTTATATTATCGTCGATTCTATCATCGGCTTCTTAGCCGATGCGCAAGTGCTGTTGGTAGTCGAACATGAGGAAGGACTCGGGCACGGGCAGCACGCAAGGACCCAGGCGTGGGCACGAGCGAGGACCCGGGCGCGGGCACGGATGAGGACCCGGGTGCGGGCACAGGCCAGGGCCCGGGCACGGGCGCGGGCAGTACCTTAGGTTTACGTCCGATGCTCAAGCATTCCTTCAGCAATTGGCTGGTAGGATTCTTATCGGCCGATTGGATCACTGAGCTAATATTTTCTATCTCCTTGTCAATTGCGGGGTTAAATTGACTAGCACGCCTACGAACCTCAACATCTTAGGACCTGCACTGGAGCTAAGCAAATCTCCCAGGCCTTCGTGTGTCTATAGACGCCGAACCAGATCGTCAGCCCCCGGCGGTTTTCGGCGTCAACAACGCCGCCCATGAACTGAGTGCTGTTGTCGGTGGTGATGCGGTTAGGGACCCCGAATGGGTATAATATACTCATGATGAAGTCCTTTGCTTGTGCCGCTATTATGGTTGCAATGGGTTTGGCCTTAATCCACTTGGTGAATTTATCCATTGCGACGAACAAGTGTGTGAACCCTCCTAGCGCTTTCTTGAAAGGCCTGACCATGTCAAGCCCCCATACTGCAAAGGGCCAAGAGATTAGGATTGTTTGAAGTTCTTGGGCTAGGGGATTGGTTTGTCTTGCGTAGAGCTAGCAACCCTCGCATGTGCGAACAATGTCTTTAGTGTCTGTTACTGCTGTTGGCCAAAAAAAACCCTGCCGGTAAGCCTTTCCGACTAACGTCCTGGATGCGGCGTGGTTTCCACATATGCCCGAGTGGATCGACTGCAGGATCTGCTTGCCCTTCTCGGTGGTGACGCAGCGCATGAGGACACCGGATGCACTTCTTCGGTACAGGTCTTCTTCGACGACTAGGAAACTCTTGCTTCGACGTTTGATCTGTTCGGCTTGGCTGCGATCTTCTGGGAGTTCATCGTCCACGAGGAATCTGAGAACAGGAGTCTGCCAATCTTGACATATGTGCAGCACCTCGTCTGTCGCCGGGGTAGGTTCACCTCCCGACTGCTCCGGTGTCGGTTTCTTCTTGACTGATGGCTCCATAAGTTGCTTGACGAAGATCCCTGTCGGGACCGCTTCTCGCTTGGATCCCATGTTTGCCAATTCATCTGCAGCATCATTGTATTGTCGTAGGACATGTGTTATCTCCAGCCCGTCGAACTTGTTTTCTAGCTTGCGGACCTCCTGACAGTATGCCACCATGGTATCGTCGAGACATGTCCAGTCCTTCATGACTTGGTTCACCATGAGTTGAGAATCCCCACGCACAACCAGTTGACGTATGCCGAGTGATATAGCAATGCGGAGCCCGTGGATAAGTGCCTCATACCCGACGACGTTGTGGGAAGCCGGGAAGTGGATTTGTAGAACGTACTTGAGTTTTTCGCCGGTGGGCGATGTCAGTATGACACTAGCCCTGGCTCCGCCGATCCGTAGAGAACCGTCGAAGTACATTGTCCAGTACTCTAGCTTCGCTGTTGATGTAGGCATTTGAACTTCTGTCCACTCGGCTACGAAGTCGGCTAGAGCTTGTGATTTGATTGCTGTCCATGGCTGAAAGGTGATGTCGAACACCATCAACTCGAGCGTCCATTTAGCGATTCGGCCGGTGGCCTCGCGGTTATGTAGGATGTCCCCGAGTGGGAACGATGTGACCACCGTGACTTGATGTGCTTGGAAATAGTGCACCAGCTTCCGGACAGTGATGAGTAGGCCATAGAGTAGCTTCTGGACCTGTGGGTATCTCGTCTTTGAGTTGGCAAGGACCTCACTGACAAAGTAGACTGGTCTTTGAACTTTTTGGATGTGACCCTATTCGGATCGCTCGACCACCGGCACCATGCTGACTACCTGAGTAGTTGCCGCCAGGTATAGCATTAGCGGTTCTTAGGGCAAGGGTGATGCCAACACGGGGGTGATGTGAGAAATTGCTTGAAGTCTTCGAAGGCTTGTTGTGCTTCAAGAGTCCATTAGAAATTGTCTGCTTTCTTTAATAGCTTGAAAAAGGGCATGCCCCATTCACCCAGTCGGGAAATAAACCGGCTGAGTGCCGCCATGCAGCCTGTCAGCTTCTGGATGTCCTTCTGGTTAGTCGGGGGAGCCATGTTCATAATTGCATTGACTTTCTCCAGGTTGGCCTCGATGTTGTGATGCGAGACGATGAAGCCGAGTAACTTGCCGGATGGCACACCGAAGGCGCACTTTTCCAGATTCAACTTCATCTTAAATCTTCGAAGATTTTGGAAGGTTTCTTCCAGGTCAGCGATGAGGTCTTCTTTGGACTTGGTCTTGATCACCACGTCATCGACGTAGGCCTCCACGTTGCGCCCGATCTGAGTGTGTAGACACCACTGAATTGCCCATAGATACATTTAGGCAGTCCTCCTCCTTCAAGCTGATTTGGTGGTATCCCGAGTAGCAGTCGAGAAAACTAAGAAGGTCGCACCCTGCAGTTGAATCTACCACCTGGTCTATTCTTAGTAAACCAAATGGATCTTTGGGGCATGCCTTGTTGAGATCGGTGTAGTCGATGCACATGCGCCATTTACCATTTTTCTTCTGGACCAGAACTGGGTTTGCCAGCCAATCCGGGTGATAGACCTCTTTGATAAACTCGGCTATGAGAAGCTTGGTTATCTCTTCCCGAATAGCATCTTTACAGTCTTGAGCAAAGTGCCACAGCAGTTGCTTGACTGGCTTGGCGTCTGTCTTCACGTTAAGGGCGTGCTCGATCACCTCCCTTGGTACACCCGGCATGTCGGACAGTTTCCACACGAAGATGTCTTTGTTGGCTTGGAGGAAGGTGACGAGCACGTCTTCTTATTTGGGGTCGAGTCCGGTCCCGACTAGAGCAGTCTTGGAGGGGTCGAAAGGGTCCAGAGGGATCTTCTTTGTGTCCGAGTCCACTGAAATTCCTGACTTCACTGCTTTTTTGGCCGGAACTGTATCTTCCTCGACTCTGGTCGTGATAGCTTGCCGAATGCTGTTGCGCCTGACTGCCGCCTCTTGTGATTGAGCCAATTCACAACTCTCCTTGTCGCAGGTGAAGGCTTGCCTGACATCGCTGTGGAGGGAGAGGACTCATGCTGGCCATGGCATCTTGAGCACCATGTATGAATAGTGCAGTATCGCCATGAACTTGGCGAGCACCAGTCGTTCGAGTATCACATGGTACGCGGTCTCGAAGTCGGCGACCTCGAAGCAGATGTTTTCCGTGCAGATGTTATCCCGCGTGCTGAAGGTGACTGGCAAGGTGATCTGCCCGAGTGGTGTTGAAGACAAGCCGGGAATTATTCCGTGGAAGGGCGCCGTACTTGGCCGCAGATCTGAACGAGGGATCTTCATCTCATCCAGAGTCTTGGTGAAGAGGATATTGAGCGTGCTACCTTCGTCAATGAGAACCTTCTTCAACTTGATGTTCTTGACAACCGGGTCCGAGACGAGTGGATAGCGTCCTGGGTGAGAAACCCGATCTGGATGATCAGCGCGGGTGAACGTGATGGACATCTCTTACCAGCGCAGATATTGGGGGGTGTCTGTTGTAGAGATTGCGTTGACGTCGCGTGCTGTTAGCTTCTGCTTGCACTTAGACTCATACGCACACGGCCTTCTGAAGATGTGGTTGAGCTCGGCCTGGGGATCTTGAAAATCATCGGCCGGGTCTTGATCTGGCTTGTCCTTGTTCTTGTTAGCGCCAGATGATGAAGCCTGCTCGGAAGCAAACTTCTTGAGCATGAAGCAGTCTTTGGCCGCGTGCTTGCCTTTGGGGTGGAAGGGGCATGGACCGTTCATGACCTTCTGGTAGTCGTTGTTCCGTTGGGGCCGTGACCGAGTTCGCTCCATGTTGGCCACCTCGTTGTCCGAGTTCCGCTTGCGGTTGCCGGACTTGTTTTGTGATGGCTCGTTGTCGGCTTTCGCCTTCTGGTCCTTCTGCCGGGACTCCTTCTCGTCGAGCGCCTCGGCGACTGCTTCAGCCGAGTCAATGTATTTGTTCGCCATGTCAAAGAGAGCCCGGACGGAGGATGGTGGCTTCCGAGTGAATTTCGCGATGAACGGGGCGTCCTTTACTCCCTTGCGGAAGACGGCGATGATGACCTCGTCCTTGATCATTGGTATTTTGTTGCGCTTCTTGGAGAATCTCTTGACAAAGTCGCGTAGAGACTCATTCTTCTTCTGGTGCAGTTGATATTGATCATGCTCGGAAGACGGCCTCTCGTAGGTCCCTTGAAAGTTAGCGATGAACCGCTCCCTGAGTTCTCCCCAGGAACCGATCGACCGCCTCGGGAGCCTTGTTAACCATGTCCTTACCAAGTCGGCTAGTGCGACTGGGAGGTAGTTAGCCATGGCTTTATGGTCACCACCGGTAGCTCGAATTGCCAGGGTGTATACGGTGAGCCAGGACTCGGGGTTGGTTTTGCCATCGTATTTCTCGATCCCCGTAGGCTTGAAGCCCGATGGCTAGTCGACGTCCTGGAGCTCGTGGGTGAAAGCTGGAACGCCTTCGTCTTCATGAGGGCTCCGGCTCCGATCACGGCGGTTAAACCACTTGTGGTGAAGACCGAAACGTTCGTTCTTGACCTCTAGTCGGCAGCGCTCTTCTTCTTCGCATTGGTGGCACCGGGCATTAATGTCGTGTCAGGGGTCACGTTGTAGACAAACTCGGAGGTCTTGGTTGGGCCGACGATCGTACTGGTGATGCCGCCGATTGTTGTTATTGGTGTCGCCGAGTGATGTTTGGCGCGACTCTTTGTGTGGCCGACTTGAGCCAGCCGCTCGGCGTTGAGCTGATGTAGATGACCCTGCTGCCGGAGAACTAGACCAATTGGTCGATACAAGTGTGTCGCCCGACTGCTGTTGCTACTAATAGGCAGAAGCTGTAATCATCGCCTTGATCTTGGCGATAGTCGGGGTGGCCTAGTGATCAGTCCCAAGCTGGAGCGTGTCCAGCAGGGTTGCAGCAGCCACGACGTTCTGTTGTGGCATGACGAAGACGTCGTGGTCACCGACTTTGGTTTGGAGAATCTGTTGCTAGGCGGTTCGCCCAGCCTTGCGTAGCCCGTTGTTGCGAGCCGCGCGGTCAGCTTCCTCCTGTTGTCGTAGTCGGCGTGGCTCCTCCTGCTGCTTCTCTTGTAGTCAGCGCACCTCCGGTGGTGGTGTTGAAGCCATGAAGATCTCACGAGGCAGGAGAAAACTCGCCAAACTGGAGTCCGAACTAGTGTTCGAACCGTTGTCCGACTTGGAGTCGGAATCTGAGTAGTTCATCAGAGTAAGAACGACTCCGACCTCCCTAGATCCAATCTGAAACGGCGCTTGGCCATGTCCAAACTGAATCGTAGGAGATCGGGTCTGCCGCTAAGATGTGGATCCACGGCGTCACCGAATCTGCGTGGGAGATTGACGATCTCTCCCCTTCCTAGCCCAACCCGAGTTGGCTCAAGGCCTAGAGTGAGTCGAACGCCGAAGGAGAGAGTTGTCCCAAAGCTCGGTGAAGTTGAAGATTGCTACGTTAGATTGATGATAGCAGGTGCAGCGTCTTGTGAGTCGACTGGCGCAGAGTCGGCTAGTTCCTCGGCCAGTTGGATTGGATCTGCGTCGGCCAAGGTGAGATTGCCGATCTGGTCGACGATGAAGTTGAGGCTTCCGAAGGTTATTGTGTCTCCCAGGGAGAACTTGTCGCCGTCGACCTTGATGTAGGATCCATCGAGATTGTTGGTGTAGATCTCGCCGAAGCCCCTACCAGGCGCGCCAACTGTCGATGTTTTACACTGGCAATATGATTATAGGGCTACTCGGCAAGGGGAAACTCGTGGATTGCAAAGGAACACGGGGAGATTTTATACTGGTTCAGGCCCTCAATGAGAGGTAATACCCTACGTCCAGTTGGGATGTATTCCTTTGAGGATTATGGTGGTGGTTCTAATGAACTCTAGATGATCTATGATCTCGTGCCCTTAGGGGGCGCCCTGCCTCCCCTTCTATACTGGGGGATAGGGGTACAAGGTAGGAATCCTAGCCGGATATGGCCATGGGATTTCCTTCTTAGAGATACATCGTACCCGACTAGGACTGTATATTCCTTATTGTACAAGGCAAAGTCTGCCGGGTGCAACTATATCTCTAATTACAAGTCTCGGCCCATTCTCTATCCGAGTGGCCCATATGCTTGTGATGAGGTACCCGGGGCCCATGGCCTCCACAACGACGGGAAGACCGACCCTAAGTCCTGGCTCACAGCCTACACTCTGGTGATCCGAGCAACCGGAGGAGATCACAAAGCCATGGCTAACTACCTCCCAGTCGCTCTAGCCGACTCGGCGAGGACATGGTTAATAGGATTTCCCAAGCAATCAATCGGCTCCTGGGGAGAACTTCGGGAATGCTTCATCACCAATTTTCAGGGAACATGCGAGAGGCCATCTTCCCAGTACGACCTATATCAGTTGCACCAAAGGAAGAACGAGTCTCTTCGTGACTTCATCAAGAGGTTTTCTGAGAAGAAGACCTCAATCTCGAAGATCAAGGACGAGGTCATCATCGCCACCTTTCAAAAAGGAGTCAAAGACACCTCGTTCATCGCCAAATTCACTCGGAAGCCTCCCAACTCTGTCAAGGCTCTATTCGACATGGCAAACAAGTACACCGACCAGCCCACGCTATTGCTGAGGACATCGATGACGAAAAGGCCCCTTGACAGAAGGAGCGGAAGGACACCGATGATGCGACCCCGACTAAAGCTGGGAATCGCAAACGCAAGTCAGACGGCTTCATTGTGGCAGTCGGTCACAACCGTCTTCGACCTTCAACAGTTGGAGATTATTAGAACAACAAGTGACTTGGGGGCTCACAAGCTCAAAAGCAAGGATGGCATCCCCACTCCCAAATACCGAACAGCTAAGTCACTTTCTGATAAATATTTCCTCACTTGGCCTTGCCAACGCCGTAGCCGCTTACACCTAATAGATGTACAAGCTGCACTTTTTTCTGTTTTTGCTCTTAAATGATTTCAAAAGTACTTGAGTAGCATAAATTCTGATCTGTGAAACTTTGCTCCATGAAAGACGAACTCAACTCACCCAAAACATGTGTCTGGGAAAGAGCCATGAGCCAACTCCCGATGCTAGGGGGCTATGACTAGTCCGGCAGAGTGCTTAAATGTAAGGGGTCAACTACTCAGGGAAATTAATATCAATAAGAGGAAGAACACGTATTTACATATATTGTAAAATACATTTTATTTGAGTGATTGTTTTCATCATCAGATGCTACTCATCCGATATCTTTATAATGTAGGGCCAGCTCCGGATACGCGTGACAGGAACTCAGGGCTGTGAGCCTATCTCCTATGCTCGGGGGCTGGACCAGTCTGCCAAGATATGCTCGGAATGCTCCATGAGGGCTACTGACCGAGTACTTGCGCTAGTCGGGACGTCATCTTCCCCGGCTACGCTCCATGTGAGCTAACAACCGACCTCTGGCGCTAGCCGGGGCTAGGGTACCACTCGGCTGGGTGAGGTACGCCCCATGAGGGTCGCTAGCCGAATCCTATGCTAATGCTAGGTTTAGGTACCTTATTCAGTCATCACTCAGTTGGGTCAGGTACGCCCCATGAGGGTCGCCAGCCGAATCCTATGCTAATGCAAGGTTCGAGTATCTTATTCGGCTAACAACCGACCTCCGGTGCTAGTCGAGACTCGGGTATCACTCTACTGAGTTCGGTATGCCCCATGAGGGTCGCCAACCGAATCCTACAAGATTCGGGTACCTTACTTGGCTACAACTCTGCCAGGTTGGGTATGCCCCATGTGGGTCACTAGCCAAATCCTATACTGATGCAAGGTTCGGGTACTTTATTTGGCCACAACTCTGTTGGGTAGGGTACGCCCCATGAGTGTCACCAGCTGAATCCCATGCTAATGCGAGGTTCGGGTACCTTATCCGGCTTTACCAAAGTCAGAGAAGACCTATATCATCAAAGCACATCCGGAGTTCTCATGCACTGTGTCACACCTGAGGAGGGCAAGCAGATCCTGCAATATACCTACTCAGGCATCTGTGGCAACCATGCTGCATCCAGAACATAAGTCGAAAAGGCTTGCGGACAAGGATTTCTCTAGCAGATTGAGGTTACCGACGCTGGTGTACTCATCCTGACATGCGATGGATGCTACTTCTATAGGGCTGTTCTGGGTAGGTCGGTTTAGGCCAGCTCATTCGGCAGTAGGCCACCAAGATATGAGTTTCTACAGTAACATGCTCAATTTGGGCCGCTCGCAGGCTGTGTTAAAATCATAGTGCTGGTGCTGCCAATAGAGACCGATCGAGTAATCAGATATGCTTCATGAAAGCCAACTGCTGAACACATGTGTTCAGATATCTATATTACTCACTAGGTATTGAGGATATATCCTTATAGGGATCACCAGCTGGTCTTCATTAAAATTGGAGGCGCGGGTATCTCTCGAGTACACCTGACCACATATTGGATTAAAATTCATAAAGTGGTACTTGGCCTACATGCTTGGCCAACAATTTCCATGAGCAAACATCTTTCCAGCCGACATAACGCTGAAGAGTCTAACTTCCGAGTAGTATACTACTCAGGAAAGACTATAAATAATCCTTCCAGCTGACATGAAGCTGAAGAGTCTCATATACGAGTGGCTTGCTACTCGGGAAAGATTATAAAATATTCCGGTTGACATGATACCGAAGAGTCTCATATACGAGTAGTATACTACTCGGGAAGGACTACAAGGTTAAAGATCTTTGACTTTATATTTAATTGTTTCACAATTAAGCACAAAGTCGGGGGCTACACCTAATAGGTGTGCCTCTTTGGCGCATACTATTCATACTTCTACATGGAGCCCTTCATAGCCTCACTGCCAGCTGGCATGAAGCAGGACTCAGGAAGAAGAAGCTCTCAGACAAAGAGTACTCAGGAACAATACACTCGGGCAATCTTCACCATGGAGGATGAGCACTCAGCATTAGCTGTGACTCAACTATGAAGGTCTCAGGGGCTGCTGTGGAGGCCATGGGCCCTAGGTACCTCATGACAAGCATATGGGCCACTCGGACAGAGAATGGGCCTAGCCTTGTAATTAGAGATATGATAGAACTCAGTAGACTTTGCCTTGTACAATAAGGAATATATAGTCCTAGTCGAGTAGATTATATCTCTAAGAGGAGATCCCTTGGCTGTAATCCAGCTAGGACTCCTACCTTGTACCCCTGCCCCCCAGTATATAAGGGGAGGCAGGGCGCCCCCTGAGGGCATAACCTCATAGAAGCAAACACACATCCTCAAAGGAATACACCGCAACTGGACGTAGGGTATTACCTCACCTCGAGGGCCTAAACAGTATAAAGTCCTTGTGTTCCTTTGCAGTCCATCTAGTTTTGGATCCGACAAGTAGCCCTATTTTCATATTGCCGGTGTAAAACATCGACACCATGAGGTACCCGGGGTTCATGGCAAGCACAATAGCCCTCGAGACCTTCGTAGTTGATTCACAGCTGACACCAAGTACTCATCCTTCATGGTGAAGATTTCTCGAGTGCTTTGCTCCCGAGTACTCTTTGTCCGAGTACTTCTTCTTCAAGTCCCGCTTCATATCAACTGGCAACAAGGCTATGAAGGGCTTCATAGGAAAACATGAATAGTGTGCACCGAGTAGGCGCACCTATTAGGTGTAGCCTTGACTTTATGCTTCATTGTGAAACAATTAAACATAAAGTCAAAGATCTTTAACCTTTAAATTTTTCCTAGTGATATATTTCTTAAGAATTGGATTCTTCAGCATCATATCAGCTGGAAATATGTTTTCTCACTGGCATTTTGGCTAAGCATGTAAGCCGAGTACCACTTCATGGATTTTGACCCAATATGTGGTTTGATGTACTTGAGAGATACCTGCATCCCCAATTTTAGTGGAGCCCAGCTATTGATCCTCATAAGGATATATCCTCAGTACCAAAAAAATAATTCAGATATCTGAACACGTGTCCAATAATTTGGCTTAACTTGAAGGATATCTTATTATTTCAATCGGTTTCTATAAAATAGCATCTGCACTGTGATTTTAACACAGAGAGCCATTGGCCCAATGAGACATGCTATTTAAGAACTCATATCTTACGGCCCATTACTGAGCAAGCCGGCCTAGATCAGCTTACCCAACACAAGCCTATAAATTAGGAGGGAGAGAGAAAAGATTCCCCTTTCTCCCCCAAATCACCAAACGTTTTGTCTTCCAGAAAACACGCCAAACTTCGTGCTCTCTGCTCTGCTTAGGGTTTTCCTTGGCTCAAGCTCCCCTCTAGAAATCTGCCAAGATCCTCATCCTTGCTTCGATTCCCATCATCCGGGAGCTTTTCCGCTTAGATCCGCACTCTAAAGATGATGAAAGCTTCGTTTGACATCTCCAACATGCCATTGGGGTCATGGCCTACATCTGACGCCTGCTCAACGAAGCTGGCTCTTCTAGAGAGGAAGAAATGCCTCCAGCCGAAGGATCTTATCAACTGGCGCCCCACCATTGGTGAGTCGATCCCTTCTCCAGGTCCCCACAAACTCATGGTTTTTGCTTCTTTCTTCAACTGTGGAGTTGCTCTTTCCGTTTTTGATTTTTTCCGCGATCTCCTTGGCTATTACAAGATCGAGCTCATCCACCTCAACCCCAACTCTATCCTCCAGATCTCCATCTTCGTGTCTCTCTATGAAACCTTCCTTGGGATCGATCCCCATTTCAATCTCTTTCGTTTCCTTTTCCACGTCAAGCCATAGCCCTCCAAATCCAAAATCTAGGTGATAGAAGGAGTAGGCCTTCAACTCCGCAACAAGATAAAGAAGGCTTATTTGCATGTTCCCCTGAAGACCTCGCTGAAGGGATGGCACCAGGAGTGGTTCTACTGCTCTAACCTCGAGCCCTTCTTGCCGCCCTTCAATGGAAATCCCTCCATGTTACTAGAGAGCTGGACTGCTCTGCTGTCCTAGGACTAAGATGGTCTAGGTGCAGCTGCTGTTGGAGAAGATAGATGCCCTGAAGGACAAGGGGCTGACCAGGCCTTGGGTGGCCAGGACCTTCCAGAATCCTCAGATTCAACCCCTGAAAGCTAGGATCCACCTCGGCTACAATTATCAGGGGAAGAAAGACCCAACTCGGGAGTGCTCCACCTTTGTCAACAAAGATGTCGTCACCAACACCTTGCTTGGTTATTTCATCAATGGAGTCATCGAGACTCTAGACGCCAAGAGGCCCCCAAGCCATACTGCAAAGACAGGCCCCGGACGGCGGTAATATCTTGTTTACTCATTGTCTTGATGCTTGTCTACAATGATTGGCATGAACATAGTCCAATTGAATCTACCTGTCGAGGCCATGGGCCCCAGGTACCTCATGAGAAGCATTTGGGCCACTCGGACAGAGGATAGGCCTAACCCTATAATTAGGGATACAATAGGACTCGGCATACATAACCTTGTATGACAAGGGAAGGATATAGTCCTAGTTAGGAACGTTGTACTCCTAGAAGGAAATTCTTTGGTCGGAGTTCGACTGGGATTTCTACTTTGTAACCCTGTCCCCCGGTATATAAGGGGAGGCAGGGCGCCCCTTGAGGGCATAGCGCAAATCTCACCAGAGAAACCTCAAAGGCAATACACCACAACTGGACATAGGGTATTACCTCATCCCGAGGGCCTGAACCAGTATAAATTGTTTCGTGTTCCTTTGCAATCCATCAAGTTTAGGTCTCACGAGTAGTCCCTTATATTTATTGCCGATAAAAAACATCGACAGTTGGCGCGCCAGGTGTTGATGTTTTACACTGGCAATAGTACTATAAGGCTACTCAGCAAGGGGAAACTCAGTGGATTGCAGAGGAACGCAAAGAGATTTTATATTGGTTCAAGCCCTCGATGTGAGGTAATACCCTACGTCCAGTTGTGGTGTTATTCCTCCGAGAGGTTATGTCGATCAATGATCTTCCGTGCCCTCATGGGGCGCCCTGCCTCCCTTTATATACTAGGGGACAGGGGTACATGATAAGGATCCCAGTCAGATACGGCCAAGGGATTTCCTTCTTAGAGATAGAAACTTATCCGACTAAGACTATGCTTTCCTTATCGTACAAGGCAAAGTCTGCCAGGTGCTATCTTATCTCTAATTACATGATTCGGCCCATCCTATATCCGTGTGGCCCATATGCTGATGATGAGGTACTCGGGGCCCATGGCCTCCACAGTAGCCCCTGAGACCTTTATAGTTGAGTCACAGCTGATGCCGAGTGCTCATCCTCCACGGTGAAGATTGCCCGAGTGCAATGCTCCCGAGTACTCTTTGTCCGAGTGAGTCTTCTTCCCGAGTCCTGCTTCATGTTAGCTAGCAGCGAGGCTATGAAGGGCTTCATGGAGATATATAAATAGTGTGCACCGAATAGGCGTACCTATTAGGTGTAGCCCCCGACTTTGTGCTTAATTGTGAAGACAATTAAACATAAAGTCAAAGATCTTTAACCTGGAAGTCTTTCCCGAGTAAATTACTACTGGTATATGAGACTCTTCAGTATCATGTCAACCGGAATATGATTTATAGTCTTGCCGAGAAGGGAACTACTCATATGTAGGACTCTTCGACTTCATGTCAATCAGAATGTGTGTTTATAGTCTTGCTTAGTAGGATGCTACTCGTATATGGGACTCTTTAGCGTCATGTCAGCTGGAAAGGAGGTTTATAGTCTTTCCTGAGTGGCGTCCCACCTAGAAACTAGACTCCTTCGCATCATATCAGCGGGAATGAGAAATTTATAGTCTCTCCTGAGTAGTGCACTACTCGAAAGTTAGACTCTTCAGCGTCATATCGGCTGGAATGATGTTGCTCATGGCAACTGTTGGCCAAGCATATAGGCCGAGTACCACTTTTATGAAAATAAATCCACGGCGTGGTCAGGTGTACTCGAGAAAGATACCTGCATCCCCAATTTTAATGAAGACCAGCTTGTGATCCTTGTAAGGATATATCTTCGAGACCTGGTGGATAGAACAGATACCCAAACATATATGTTTAGCAATAAGGCTCTCATGAAGCATATCTGTTTATCTCATCGGATCCTGTTAGTAGCACCAGCACTATAATTTCAACTCAGCCTGCGAGCGGCCCACATGGAGCATGCTACTATAGGAACTCATATCTTGGTAGTCCAACACCGACTATGTAGGCCCAAGCCCATTTACTCGGCACAAGCTCTATAAATAACGGGGAGAGAGAAAAAGATTCCTTCATCTTCCCCAAATCAGCCAATCGTTTCGTCTTCTATCTCCGCGCCCAGATTTTGCCTCTTGCTCGGTTAGGGTTAGCTGCTGCTGCTGTTCCCTGCTCGAACTCAAGAGTTTCCAGTCCGCTTCGTCTATTCCAAGACCCCAATTCGCTTTTCCCCCAAATCTTTCCGCTCCCCACCATGCCGAAAGCTTCGGATCTTGCGGGTGCGCCGGGGAATGCCTGGCCGACTTCGGATTGCGGCTCGGTGAAACTGAGGTTGCTGGAGAGTGAATTGAAGTTGCCCAGTCAGGAGGTGATCCGTTAGCGGCCGGCTAAGGGTGAGTCGGTCCCAAATCCCCAATCTGGCGAAACAGTAGTTTTTGCCTCTTTTTTCGATCGGGGTTTGTGCCTTCCGTCTTCTGATTTCTTCCGCCGCATCATTGACTTCTATGGGTTGGAGTTGGTGAATTTGAATCCCAACTCGATTCTTCAAATCTCCATATTTGTTACTCTCTGCGAGTGTTTTTTGGGTGTGGAACCCCATTTTAATTTCTTTAGGCATCTGTTCCACATCAAACACCAGCCCTCTAAGAATAATGTCAATGTGATTGGGGGGGCTGGTCTCCAGTTGAGGAGTGATAGGAAGAAAACATATCTTGATCTCCCCTTGAAATCTTCCCCGAAGGGCTGGCACAAGGAGTGGTTCTATTGCGCAGATCTGGCTCCCTCCTTGCGTCCATTCACCGGCTTGCCACCGGTAGTTTTACCAAATTGGTCAGCAGATCCAACCTTTGAGGCGATGGGCCAAGTGCATCAATTGCTGGAGAAATTGGATAAGCTTAAAGAAGCTGGCTTGACCGGGCCTTGGGTGGCGCGGCGTTTCCCGACTCTGCGCATCCAGCCGCTGATTCTGAGGAGCGCGTTCGGCTAGGATTTCCAAGGCAAACTTGATCCTGACCGAGTAAGCCACAAGTCGGCCGATAAGTTCAAGGTAACCGAGACCCTGTTTGGTTACTTCTCCGAGGGGGCGATCGAGACCGAGGACGATAAACGCCGGATTGCTACTTATAGCTTCCTTAGGCTCCGCCCCAAGGTAATCTTCATCCCTCATCTATGACGAATGCCAGTGGGTCTGTATCTGTGATTGCCCAGCATTATGTGATAGATGTTATTGAATCTTCTGTAGGAATGCATGGAGTTCGATGAGGATTCCTGCCTGTTGTCGGCCGTCACATCGAAGAAAAGGCCGAGGAGCCCTCCTGCTGCCCAACCTAACTCCAAGAGAGCCGGGAAAAAACCTGTTCTTTATCGGGGAGAGGGGGCCTTGATGCCGCGTGTCGTGGTAGGAGGTCTGAAGATAAAGGACACCGTCACCACGGCACCTAGGCGATCAAGTCCCAGGCTGGGACCGGTACAATTGAGCTCAACATTGCCGAGCCCGGCAAAAGCGCCGCCGAGTACGCGGTCCGAGCAGGTGCCGCCAAGCACACGGGTGCCTGAGTCGGCCACACCACCGATGGGGTCGCCTCCAGTTGCCACACTGCCGTCGACCGCTTCGCCGACCAGGCCAACAACTAGGCGCAACGCTCCGTAGGGACCCGGATCGCCTGGCGGGAGACTGAAGTTCTCCAAGAGGTATGCTGCTCCGGATCTTCTGAGATTCTTGTCTGTTGCAATGGTATTTTGATGTCTGTTTCACCATGCAGGAAGAGTGCCGATATCGATCTCAAGGAGACCGCTCTGACCGCTCCTCTTGAAGAGCCCGCCCCAGCCGAGTGGGCGCCCGCGAGCACACCCGCTGAGCCGGTGGCCAGCCTAGTCACGGAGACTGAGGTGGTCCTGAACACGGGGTCGCTAGTGCCGCCCGACCAAGGAGCAGTTGCTGAGGTTGCTGCCTCAACCCCTGAGCCGACGCCCGCTGCCGAGGCCATTGTCGGAGCCCCCGAGTAGACCCCTGAGGTCGTAGAGGACGCTGATGTGGGGGCCGGGACCCCGTCTCCATCATGGTCATCGTTGTCGTCGTCGCTGCCGTTGGAGATGCCGAACCTTCCTCGGATTGAAGCTCCTCCGCGTAGGCTCCCTCGGACGTTCACCTGGACGGCAGCTGACGGAACCGTGAAGAGTTTCAAGCTTGATGAGGCCGCGGCGAGAAGGGAACACGAAAGCTTGCTTCACACCGCCATCACCGGGTCCCAGGGAGTTGGGGTATAATTCTTGTGGCAGAGTCGTGGTTGTCTTCTTGTTTTGACGTCTGACTCCACTCTTGACTTATTCTTTCCCTGAGCAGAAACTTGTCGATCGCAATGAGGAGATGACCGAGATCTTGGTTGAAATGGCCCCCCACCTCACGGAATTAGAGCAGCTCCGGGCGTTGAAGGCCGAGATGGAGGAGCGCCACGCGGGGAGGGAAGCTTGGCTGAAGGATGCCGCCACCCAGCTCAGGGATGAAAATTGGGCCCAAGCCACGAAGATCAGAGGTAAGTCCCCCGAATGCGTCTTCCCGACTGAACTCTTGATGTATTTCTCTAGCTGTGTTGTTCCCGACTGCCCAGTTGCGTCTTGGCCACAAGGTTGAGTCCATGACTAATCTGTCGTGCAGCCCTCGAAGCCAAGTTAAAGACCCGAACAGAGGGGGAAGCCCAGCTGAAGGAGGCCGAAGAAGCCAAGGCCGAGCTTGAGAAGGTCAAGGCCGACCTGACAGAGGCCAACACTGAGCTCGAATGGGAAAAGGCCAAGTTAAAAGAGGCCACCATCAAGCTCGGCGAAGAAAAAGCCGAACTGGAGAAAACCGTAGCCAAGTGGGAGGCCGACTACGAAAGTAAGTCCCCAACCTGACCGTGATCTTAACCAATCCATTAGTCATTCCATCTGCAACCGAGCCTGACAAGTTTACTTGCCGGTGGACCCAGACAGACATGAGAGCTAATGTCCAGGCCCAATATCGGTTTTACATAGAGGAGATAAGAGTCATCAGGGAGTCACGGGAAGCCCTCGTCAGGTCCGTGAAAGGGCTCCTTGACCTCATAGATCCCAGCCCTGTGGGAACCAGTTGCAGCAGGATCCCCCAAGTAGAGGCGCGTCTTGAGGATGCACTGAGTGCCTTGAAGAAGCACTTGGATGAGCATGTCATTGCCGGCGTGGCCCAAACCCTGGCGATGACCAAATCAATCTACCCGAGGGCAGACATTGAAGCCATCGGGGAGGGGTTTGCCGAGGAGACGACACCCGAGGAGGCGTGGGAGCTGATAGCCCGGGCGAGGCCGACTGCTGAGATAATCACCCAAGACCTAGGTCTGTAAGAGTAATATATCATGTAGTCGGTATATATAAACTTTTGTGGAAAACATGTGTAAATATATGTGCAGTGCTGCCAAACCTTGAATTACTACTCAGTTGTCGTTAGCTATACTCGAATGTGTAGTCTGCGCCAAGTTAGTCTGTTGGAACTTAATAAAATCGTTCACTGTAAGAAAGTGCACTCAGGCAAACATGACAGTCGTAGTAAGGCTTCATAACTGGAGTAAGACAGGCTCGTATATTATTGACAAAACACATATAATACATGCAGCCCCTGACTCACTACTCGGTTGATACAAGCGGCGTAGTGAGTCAGAGAAAACTGTACACATGATAAAGTATAAAGCTCAGGTATAGAAAGGACGTAGCTATTCTATATTCCATGAGTTGCTGATGAGGACACCGTCTTTGGTCTTCAGTCGATAGGCGCCTAGCCGCGTGACCTCAGCTATAATGAACGGCCCTTCCCAAAGTGGGGATAATTTGTGCCTGTCTTTGGTGGTTTGTATTTTTCTCAAGATGAGATCCCCGACCAAAAAGGCGCGGCCACGGACATTGCGATTGTGGTAGCAACGTAGGCCTTGAAGATACCTTGCCGACTGGATTGTTGCGATGTCCCTTTCTTCTTCCAACTGATCTAGCTCGACCAGTCGGGTATTGTTTGAGACGTCTTCTGAGTAAGCCCGGACTCGCGGAGAGCCGAACTGTAACTCTGTCGGTAGCATAGCCTCAGCACCGTAGACGAGGAAGAAAGGGATTGCCCTATTGCCCGACTAACTGTGGTTCTGAGAAACCAGAGAATAGATGGGAGTTCTTGTACCCACTGGCCCGTGTATGGTTGTAGTCAGTCGAAAATCCTGGCCTTGATGCCTTGTAAGACCATACCGTTGGCTTGTTCGACCTGCCCGTTGCTCCGTGGGTGTGCCACGGATGCATAGCAGATCTTGATGCCAAATTGTTTGCAGAAGTCTTGGAATATGCCGCCCGTGAACTGAGTACCATTGTCAGTGATGATGCGGTTAGGAACCCCGAATCTGTATAGTATATTCATGATGAAGTCCTTTGCTCGTGCTGCTGTTTTAGTTGCAACGGGTTTTGCCTCAATCCACTTGGTGAATTTATCCACCGTGATGAATAGATGTGTGAACCCTCCTAGCACTTTCTTGAAAGGCCCGACCATGTCAATCCCCCATACTGCGAATGGTGAACAAATAGGGATAGTTTGGAGTTCTTGGGCTAGGAGATTTGTTTGTCTTGCGTAGAACTGGCAACCTTCGTACTTGCGAACAATTTCTTTTGCGTCTGTTACTGCTGTGGGCCAGAAAAATCCCTACCGGTAAGCCTTTCCGACTAACGTCCTGGATGCGGCATGGTTGCCACATATACCCGAGTGGATCGACAGCAGGATCTGCTTGCCTTCCTCGGTGGTGACGCAACGCATGAGGAGACCGGATGCGCTCCTTTGGTACAGGTCTTCTCCGACTGGTAGATAGCTTTTGCTTCGACGCTTGATTTCTTCGGCTTGACTGCGATCGTCTGGGAGTTTGTCGTCTAGGAGAAATTTGACAACAGGGGGTCACCAGTCTTGACATATGTGCAGCACCTCATCTGTAGCCCAGGTAGGTTCGCCTCCCGACTGCTCCAGCGCCGGTTTCTTCTTGATTGATGGCTCCATGAGTTGCTCGACAAAGATTCCAGTCGGAACCGCTTCTCGCTTGGATCCCATGTTTGCCAGCTCATCTGCCGCGTCATTGTATTGGGGCAGGACGTGTGTTATTTCCAGCCCGTCAAACTTGTTTTCCAGCTTGCGGACCTCCTAACAGTATGCCGCCATGGTATCATCAAGACAAGTCCAGTCTTTCATGACTTGGTTCACCACAAGTTGAGAATCCCCGCGCACAACCAGTCGGTGAATGCCCAGTGATATAGCAATCCGGAGCCCATGGATAAGTGCCTCGTACTCGGTGACCTTGTGGGAAGCCGGGAAGTGGATTTGTAGAACGTACTTGAGTTTTTCGCCGGTGGAGGATGTTAATATGACTCCAGCCCCGGCGCCGCCGATCCGTAGAGAACCGTCGAAGTACATTGTCCAATACTCTAGCTTCGCTGTTGATGTAGGCAGTTGAACTTCTGTCCACTCGGCTACGAAGTCGGCTAGAGCTTGTGATTTAATTGATGTCCGTGGCTGAAAGGTGATATCGAACACCATCAGCTTGAGTGCCCATTTAGCGATTTAGCCGATGGCCTTGCGATTATGAAGGACATCCCTGAGTGGGAATGATGTAACCACCATGACATGATGTGCTTGGAAGTAGTGCACCAGCTTCCGGACTATGATGAGTAGGCCATATAACAGCTTCTGGACCTGCGGATATCTCGTCTTCAAGTCGGCAAGCACCTCGCTGACAAAGTAAACTGGTCGTTGTATTTTCTGGATGTGACCCTGTTTGGATCACTCGACCACCAGCACCGTGCTGACTACATGAGTGGTTGCCGCCAGATACAGCATTAGTGGTTCTTGGGGCAATGGTGACACCAACACGGGAGGTGATGTGAGAAATTGTTTAAAGTCTTCGAAGGCTTGTTGGGCGTCTGGAGTCCATTGGAAATTGTCCGCCTTTTTGAGTAGCTTGAAGAAGGGCATACCCTGTTCGCCCAGTCGGGAAATAAATCGGCTGAGTACCGCCATGCAGCCTGTTAACTTCTGGACATCCTTCTGGTTAGCCGGGGGAGCCATGTTCATTATGGCGTTGACTTTCTCTGGGTTTACCTCGATGCCACGATATGAGACGATGAAGCCGAGTAACTTGTCGGATGGCACTCCGAAGGCGCATTTTTCCGAGTTCAACTTCATCTTGAATCGTCGAAGATTTTGGAAGGTTTCTTCCAGGTCAGCGATGAGGTCTTCTTTGGACTTGGTCTTGATCACCACGTCGTCGACGTAGGCTTCCACGTTGCACCCGATCTGAGTGTGCAGACACCGCTGAATTGCCCGTTGATAGGTTGCTCCAGCATTTTTTAGACCGAACGGCATGGTGATGTAGCAATACGCTCCAAACGGCGTGATGAAATATGTCTTTAAGCAGTCTTCCTCCCTCAGGCTGATTTGATGGTATCCCGAGTAGCAGTCGAGAAAGCTGAGTAGGTCGCACCCGGCCGTGGAATCTACCACCTGATCTATCCTGGGAAGACCCAATGGGTCCTTGGGGCACTCCTTGTTAAGATCGGTGTAGTTGACGCACATGCGCCATTTACCATTTTTCTTCCGAACCAGAACTGGGTTTGCCAGCCAATCCGGGTGATTGACCTCCTTGATGAACCCGGCTACGAGGAGCTTGGTGATCTCCTCCCGAATAGCATCCTTGCGGTCTTGAGCAAAGCGCTGTAGCCGTAGCTTGACTGGCTTGGCGTCTGTCTTCACATTGAGGGCGTGCTCGATCACCTCCCTTGGTACGCCCGGCATGTTAGACGGTTTCCACGTGAATATATCCTTGTTGGCTTGGAGGAAGGTGATGAGCGCGTCTTCCTATTTGGGGTTGAGTCCGGTCCCAACTAGGGCAATCTTGGAGGGGTCGGAAGGGTCCAGGGGGATCTTCTTCGTGTCAGAGTCCCCTGAAATTCCCGACTTCGCCGCCTTTTTTGCCAGAACTTGATCTTGCTGGACTTCTGCTGTGATGGCCTGCCGAATGCTATTGCGCCCGACTGCCGCCTCTTGTGATTGAGCCAATTCGCAGATCTCCTTGTCGCAGGTGAATGCTTGCTTGACATCGCTGCGTAGGGAGAGGACTCCTACTGGCCCTGGCATCTTGAGCACCATATATGTGTGGTGCGGTATCGCCATGAATTTGGCGAGTGCCGGTCGTCCGAGTATCGCGTGGTACGAGGTCTCGAAGTCAGCAACCTCGAAGCAGACGTTTTCCGTGCGGAAGTTATCCCGCGTGCCGAAGGTTACTGGCAATGTGATCTGCCCGAGTGGAGTTGATGGCAGGCCAGGAATTATCCCATGGAAGGGCGCAGTGCTTGGCCATAATTCTGAACGAGGAATCATCTTCTCGTCCAAAGTCTTGGCGAATAAGATGCTGAGCACGTTGCCTCCGTCGATGAGGGTTTTCTTCAGCCTGATATTTCCGATGACCAGGTCCAAGACGAGTGGATAGCGTCCCGGGTGTGAAACCCGATCTGGGTGATCTACGCGGTTGAAGGTAATGGCCATCTCTGACCAGCGCAGGTACTGGGGGATGTCCGTTGTAGAGACCATGTTGATGTCGTGCGTTGATAGCTTCTATTTGCACTTGGACTCGTAGGCAGATGGCCCTCCGAAGATATGGTTGAGCTCGGCTTGAGGATCTTGAAAATCGTCGGCCGAACCCTGATCTGGTTTGTCTTTGTCCTTGTCGGCGCCAGATGAAGAAGCCTGCTCGGAGGCAAACTTCTTAAGCATGTAGCAGTCTTTGGCCGCGTGCTTGCCGTTGGGGTGGAAGGGGCATGGCCCGCTCATGACTTTTTGGTAGTCGTTATTCCGCTGGGGCTGTGACCGAGTGCGCTCCATGTTGGCCACCTCATTGTCCGACTTCTGCTTGCGGCTGCCAGACTTGTTTTGAGACGGCTCGTTGTCGGCTTTTGCCTTCTGATCTTTTTGTCGGGGCTCCTTCTTTTCGTCGAAGGCCTCGGCGACTGCTTCAGCCGAGTCAGCGTATTTGTTAGCCATGTCGAAGAGGGCCCGGAGTGTGGATGGTGGCTTCCGACTGAACTTCGCGATGAACGATTCGTCCTTTACTCCCTTGTGGAAGGCGGCGATGATAGCCTCGTCCTTGATGGTTGGAATTTGGTTGCGCTTCTTGGAAAACCTCTTGATGAATTCGCGTAGAGACTCGTTCTTCTTATGGTGCAGCTGATAAAGATCGTCCTCTGAAGATGACCTCTCGTTGGTCCCTTGGAGGTTAGCGATGAACCGCTCCCTGAGTTGTCCCCAGGAACAGATCGACCGCCTCAGGAGGCCTGACAGCCAGGTCCTCGCCGAGTCAGCCAGAGCGACTAGGAGGTAGTTAGCCATGGCTTTACTATCACCTACGGCTGCGTGAACCACCAGGGTGTATACGGTGAGCCAGGACTCGGGGTTGGTTTTGCCGTCGTATTTCTCGATCCCCGTGTGAAAGCGAGAATGCCTTCGTCTTCGTCAGGGCTCCGGATCTGTCTGGGGCGGCGTAACCGCTCGTGGTGGAGACTGAAGCGTTCGTTTTCGTCCTCCATTCAGCGACGCTCATCTTCTTCGTGTTCTTCATGCCGGGCGTTTATGTCTGGCGAAGGTTGCGTTGTAGTCGAACTTGGAGGTCTTGATTGGGTCGGCGGTCGAACTAGTGGCGCCGCCGGTTGTTGTTGGTGCCGCCGAGTGAGGTTTGTCGGGACTCCTCGCGTGGCCGACTAGAGCCGGCTGCCCGGCGTAGAGTTGACGCAAATGATCCTACCGCCGGAGAACCCGACCGATTGGTCGGTATAACTGTGTCACCCGACTGCTGTTGCTGCTAATAGGCAGCAGCTGTGATCATCGCCTTGATCTTGGCAATAGTCGAGGTGGCCTGTGGTCAGGCCCGAGCTGGAGTGTGTCCAGCAGGGTTACAGCGGCCACGACGTTCTGTTGTGGCATGACGAAGACGTCGTGGTCGCCAACTTTGGTTTGGAGGATCTACTGTTGGGCAACTCGCCCAGCCTGTCATAGCCCGTCATTGCGAGCCTCGCAGTTGGCTTCCTCCTGTTGTCTTATCGGCGGTCCTCCTCTTGTTGTTCCTCTTGCGCTCGGCAAATCTCCTGTGGGGGCGTTGATGCCATAAAGATTTCGCGGGGGATGAGGAGACCCTCTAAACTAGTGTCCGAACTAGAGTTCGAACTGGTGTCCGACTGGGAGTCGGAGTCCACGTAGTTGAGCGAAGTAAGAATCGCCCCGATTATCCTAGATCCAATCTGAAATGGCCCAGGGCCGCGTCCAAACTGAAGCGCGGGAGATCGGGAGTGCCGCACCGGATGCGGTCGTGTGACGTTGCCGAATCCAAGTGGGAAATTGAGGATCTCCCTCCTTCCTTGCCCGACCTGAGTCGACTCTAGGCCTGACTCAGGCCGAACGCCGGCGGAGAGAGTTGTCCCGTGGCTCGGCGACGCAGAGAGTTGGTGCTGCGGCTTGATGATGATTGTCGTCGCATCTGGTGGGCCGACTGGCGCGGAGTCGGCTGGTTCCTCGGCCGATCAGATTAGATCTGCTTTGGCCAAGTTCAGATTGCCGATTTGGTCGGCAATGAAGTCGAGGCTTCCGAAGGAAATCACGTCTTTGGGGGAGAACTTGTCGCCGTCGACTCCTCTTGTTGGATCCATCAAGATCTTGGATGTAGATTGCACCGAGGCCCCTACCTGGCGCGCCAACTGTCGATGTTTTACACCGGCAATAGAACTATAGGGCTACTCGGCAAGGGGAAACTCGGTGGATTGCAGAGGAACACAAAGAGATTTTATACTGGTTCAGGCCCTCGATGTGAGGTAATACTCTACGTCCAGTTGTGGTGTTATTCCTCTGAGAGGTTATGTCGATCAATGATCTTCCGTGCCCTCATGGGGCACCCTGCTTCCCTTTATATACTAGGGGACAGGGGTACATGATAAGGATCCCAGCCGGATACGGCCAAGGGATTTCCTTCTTAGAGATAGAAACTTATCTGACTAAGACTATGCTTTCCTTATCGTACAAGGCAAAGTCTGCCGGATGCTATCTTATCTCTAATTACATGATTTGACCCATCCTCTATCCGAGTGGCCCATATGCTGATGATGAGGTACCCGGGACCCATGGCCTCCACACCAGGTAGGGGCATTGGCGAGATCATCTTCAACAAGATTGATGGATCCAACCACTAGAGTCGACGGCATCAACTTCTTCCCCGGGGAAACAATCACCTTCGGGAGCCTCGACTTCGTCGCCGACAAATTCGGCAACCTCACACTATCCGGTTCATACCCATTCCGATCAGCTAGAGACCAAGCTGACTCCGCGCCGGTCAGTCTATGTAACACCGCAGCAACCCTCATCAACATGCTACGGCAATCTTCAACATGCCCGGGTCTTGGGACAACTCTTTCTTTTAGTGTTTGACTCTGACTTGGCCTCAAGCCGACCGAGATCAGGCTAAGAAAGGAGGAGATCATCAATCTCCTGTTCACACTCGGTGATGCCATGGATAACTTCAAACAGCATCTGATGCGGCAAACCCGATTCCCTGGAGTTCGACTCGGATATGTCCTAGAGCCGCTCGAGGTCGGATCTAGGGAGGTCAGAGTTGTAATCACCCCCATCAACTACTCTGATTCCAACAATAAGTCGGACACCAGATCGGCAAGCTTCTCTCCACCACACAAAGTCTTCATGGCATCCAACGGCTCGACTCCCACTCAGGAGACACGCCGACTACGTGAGCAGCAAGAGGAAGATGCCCCGACTGCAAGAACAACAAGAGGAAGAAGCAAGATGCCTGCACGCCGAGCGCGACGCCCACAACGATGATCTGCGCAGGGCTGGGCGGACTGCTCAACAACAAATCCTCCAATCCCGAGTCAGCGACCACGACGTCTTTGTAATGCCTCATCAAAATGTCATGGCCGCTGCAACTTTACTGGACATGCTCCAGTTTGGGCCTGATTACTAGGCCACCCCGACTATAGCAAGGATAAAAGCCATGATCACCGTTGCTGCATGTCAGCAGCTCCAACAGTCGGGTGACAAAGTCCAGGGAAGACCTCATCGCCGACTTGGAAGAAACTTTCCAAAACCTTCAAAGATTCAAGATGAAGTTGAATTTGGAAAAGTGTGCTTTTGGTGTACCGTCCGGCAAGCTACTTGGCTTCATCATATCGCATCGAGGCATCGAGGCCAATCTAGTAAAAATTAACACTGTCATGAACATGGCACCGCCAACTAGCCAGAAGGACATCCAAAAGCTGATAGGGTGCATGGCGGCACTCAACCGATTCATCTCCCGACTTGGTGAACGGGACATGCCCTTTTTCAAACTTCTGAAGAAAGCGGACAATTTTCAATGGACACCCGAAGCCCAGCAAGCGTTCAAAGATTTCAAAAATTTCTCACATCACCACCAGTGTTAGCGTCACCTATGCCCCAGGAACCACTAATGTTATACTTGGCGGCAACTACTCAGGTAGTCAGCACGGTGCTGGTAGTCGAGAGATCAGAGCCAGGTCATATACAGAAAATTCAATGGCCAGTCTACTTCGTTAGCGAGGTTCTAGCCGACTCCAAGATGAGGTATCCTCAAATCCAGAAGCTATAATATGGCTTACTCATCACTGTCTGGAAGTTGGTGCACTATTTTCAGTCGCATCAAGTCATTGTTGTCACATCGTATCCACTCGAGGCCGTCCTACACAATCACGAGGCCACTAGCAGAATCGCTAACTAGGCGCTCGAGTTGATGGCGTTTGACATCATTTTTCAACCACGGACAGCAATCAAATCTCAAGCTCTCACCGACTTTGTGGCCGAGTGGACAGAAGTTCAGACGACTACAAACATGGACAAGCTAGAATACTAGACGATGTATGATGACGACATCACCACCATCGATACATCCTCACCTACATCTACACAAGTACCGGTTACAGGTCCTATGACTCGTGCCCGTGCATGTCAACTTAATCATCAAGTAAGTTCTCTCTTAAGCTCATGTTCAGTTTCTTTAGACCATGGAAACTCGTGTACTCTTGTATTGATTAGGAACCAAGGAGAAAGCCACCCAGGAGAGGGAGTCGCGCAGGCTGGATTCGGACTGCAGGACAGCACCAACTTCTAACGGCTGCCACGGCTTCATACGGACTCTGTTTTGGACGTTCAAGTACTTCATGGAAATCTTATCAAGTCTACTTTCCAACGGATCCGGCCGCACTTCCATATCTTGTCGGGTTCGTCCAGAAACATCAAAATACTACCGAGACCTTTTCTGCCTACGGTGCTGCGCCACCTTATTTTGGTCCATGGGCCGTGTATCAAGTTGAGCCCATTATGGGTGCGTCCTAGGGTTGGAGAACGACCCCAACACACTCTTGGTCGTCCTCCCATCTATTTATATGTCTCTAGAGCCTCCACGAACAGGTGGGTTTTTGATAGATTGAAGTTTAGCCGCCACTACTTCGCTTGCAATGCGCGTGTCGATTAGACTGCCTGTTTTCTTGTTATTGGAACCCCACCTCTTGTATTTTCAGATTGAAACTTCATATTTGATTTAGCAATTCAATGCTTGTTCACCTCGTTCTTGCTTGTTCTACGATTGCTTGTAGGACGAGTGCCCTCGTGGCCGGTTGATCGCGCTCCACAAGTTCGCGCTCACCTTCTGAAATCGGTGTATCGGTCATCGTGGATAGTTGTAGTCGGGCCGAGAACGTCGTTTTCTTCCACCAATCGTAATTACCTTCTCCATCGAAAGATCGGGACCGAACCTCGCATCAATGTACTTTGACGGTTCTCTACGGATCGGCGGCGCAGGGGCTGGCGTTGTGTTGACATCACCCACTAGCAAAAAACTCAAGTACGTCCTCCAGATTCACTTTTCGGCTTCCCACAATGTTGCCGAGTACAAGGCACTTATCCACGGGCTCCGCATTGCCATATCACTCGGCATTTGATGACTGGTTGTGCGCGGGGACTCTCAACTCATAGTCAGCCAAGTCATGAAAGACTGGACATGTCTCGACGATAATATGGTGGCGTATTGTCAGGAGGACAGAAAGCTGGAAAACAAGTTTGACGGGCTAGAGATAACTCATGTATTACGACAATATAATGATGTTGCAGACGAATTGGCCAACATGGGATCCAAACGAGAAGTGGCCCCGACTGGGATTTTCGTTGAACAACTATTGGAGCCATCAGTCAAGAAGAAACCAGTGCTTGAACAGTCGAGAGCTGAACCTACCCCGGCGACGAATGAAGTACTGATCATATCTCAAGATTGGCAGACTCCAGTTCTCAAATTCCTCTTGGATGACGAACTCCCAGATTAACGCAGTGAAGCCAAATGGATCAAGTGTCGAAGCAAATGTTTCCTTGTAGTCGGAGAAGACCTATACCGCAGAAGCGCATCCGGGGTCCTTATGCGCTGTGTCACACCCAAGGAGGGCAAGAAGATTTTGCAATAGATCCACTCGAGTATCTGTGGCAACCATGCCTCATCTAGTATGTTAGTCAAAAAAGCATACATGCAGGGTTTTTTCTGGCCGACTGTAGTAACAGACGCTAAAGATATAGTTCGCACATGCAAGGGATGCCAATTCTATGTAAGACCAACACAACTTCCGGCTCAAGAACTTCAAACAATTCCAATCTCTTGGCCCTTTGTAGTTTGGGATCGACATGGTCGGGCCGTTCAAAAAAGCGCCAGGGGGTTCACACACTTGTTCGTCACAGTGGATAATTTCACAAAGTGGATTGAGACAAAACCCATTGCTACCATAACAGCGGCACAAGCAAAGGACTTCATTATGAGTATTTCATACCGATTTGGGGTTCCTAACCGCATCATAATGGACAACGGTACTCAGTTCACAGGCGGTGTATTTCAAGATTTCTGTGACATTTTTGGCATCAAGATCTGTTATCTTCTGTGGCACACCCACAAAGTAATGGGCAGGTCGAGCGTGCTAATGGCATGGTCTTAAAAGGTATCAAGGCTAGGGTGTTCGACCGACTACAACCATATGCAGCGCGGTGGGTACAAGAACTCCCATCCGTTCTTTGGTCTCTAAGAACCACGGTTAGTCGGGTAATAGGGCAATCCCCTTTCTTCCTAGTCTATGGTGCTGAGGCTATGTTACCAATCGAGTTAGAGTTCTGTGGAGGCCATGGGCCTCGGGTACCTCATGACAAGCATATGGGCCACTCGGACAGAGGATGGGCCTAGCCTTTTATTAGAGATATGATAGCACTTGGCAGACTTAACCTTGTATGATAAGGAAGATACAGTCCTAGTCAGGCAAGTTATATCTCTAGCAGGAGATCCCTTGGTCATAGTTCGATCGGGACTCCTACTTTGTAACCCTGTCCCCCAGTATATAAGGGAAGGTAGGGCGCCCCCTGAGGGCAAGATCACCAAGATCAAGTTATACATCCTCAACGGAAATACACCACAACTAGATGTAGGGTATTACCTCACATCGAGGGCCTAAACTAGTATAAACCCCCTGTGTTCCTTTGCAGTCCACCGAGTTTTGATCCGACGAGTAGCCCTATATTCATATTGCCGGTATAAAACATCGATAGTTGGCGCGCCAGGTAGGGGCTTCAGCGAGATCAACCTCAACAAGTTCGATGGATTCGACAACCGAAGTCGACGGCGCCAAATTCTCCCCCAAAGACACAACTACGTTCGGAAGCCTCGACATCGTCGTCGACAAGTTCGGTAAACTTGCCCTGGCTGACTCGGACTCAATCCGATCTATCGGGGAATCAGCCGACTCCATGCCCGTCGGCCCACACGATGCTGCAGCAACCCTTGTCGACTTGCTGCGGTGATCTACCACTTGCCCGGGTCTCGGGACAACTCTCTCCTTCGACGTTCGACTCAGACTCGGCCTTGAGCCGGCCGGGGTTGGGCTAGGAAGGGGAGAGATCATCAATCTCCCATGCAGACTTGGCAACGCCGCGGACATCCACAATCTACATCCCACACGGCAGACCCAATCCCCTACGTTTCAATTAGGACATGGCCTAGAGCTGTTCGAGATTGGATCTAGGGAGGTCGGAGTCGTCATCACCCCCATCGACTACTTCA
The DNA here is from genome assembly GCA_003991445.1 of Oryza meyeriana var. granulata. Taxonomy (NCBI): domain Eukaryota; kingdom Viridiplantae; phylum Streptophyta; class Magnoliopsida; order Poales; family Poaceae; genus Oryza; species Oryza meyeriana. The sequence continues at coordinate 40,603 of RYFJ01004497.1, forward strand.
ATTCCGACTCCAGGTCGGACAAAAGTTCGACCAGTAGTTCGAGCAGTAGTCTGGCAAGCCTTCTACTGCCCCGCAAAATCTTCATGGCATCCAAGGGCAACACTCCTTCTCAAGAGGCGCGCCGACTATGCAAACTACAAGAAGAGGAGGCCTGCCGACTGCAACAACAACAGGAGGCCGAATGCAATGCTCGCAACGACGAGCTACGTAGGGCTGGGTGAACCGCCTAGCAACAAATCCTTTGGACATGAGTCGGCGACCACGATGTCTTCGTCATGCCTTAGCAGAACATCGTGGCCGTTGCGACCCTACTGGATACGCTCCAGTTTGGGCCTGATCATCTGGCCACCCCGACTATTGCAAGAATCAAAGCCATGATTATCGCTGCCGCATGTCAGCAGCATGAGTAGTCGAGTGACACCCTCATACCGACCTGCCGGTCAGGTTCTCCAACAGCGGTCTTGTCCGCGTCATCATGACGTCGGGCGGCTGGCTCCAGTCAACTGCACGCAGAGTCATGACAGATGTCACTCGGCAACAACAACAACAATCGGCGGCGTCCCCATTACAACCACCACAATAACCAAGACCTTCGAGGTCGTTTGCAACACGATCTCCGCCAGGACATCAACGTCCGGTGCCGCGAATGCGAAGATGATGAGCGTCGCCGACTGGAGGATGAGTACAAGCGCTTCGGCCTCCACCACGAGTGGTTCCACTGCCACAACCGGAGCTGGAGCCCTCATGCAGATGAAGGTGTACCGGCCTTCGCCGAGGAGCTACAATAGTTCGACTGGCTGTTGGGCTTCAAGCCTATAGGCATTGAAAAATATGATGGCAAGACCAATCCCGAGTCTTGGCTCGTGGTCTACGCTCTGGCAATTCGAGCAGCCGGAGGCGATCACAAAGCCATGGCTAACTACCTCCCGGTCGCCCTGGCCGACTCGGCGAGGACATGGCTCACAGGGCTCCCAAAGCGGTCAATCAGCTCCTGGGGAGAACTCCGGGAACGATTCATCGCCAATTTCCAAGGGAGTTACGAAAAGCCGTCTTCTGAGCACAATCTCTATCAGCTGCACTAGAGGAAGAACGAGTCTCTTCACGAGTTCGTCAAAAGGTTCTTCGAGAAGCGCAACTCGATCCCAATGATCAAGGACGAGGTCGTCATTACCGCCTTCCACAAGGGAGTCAAGGACACCCTGTTTATCACAAAATTTACTCGGAAGCCTCCAACCTCTATCAGGGCTCTCTTCAATATGGCAAATAAATACGCCGACTCAGCCGACGCTGGCACGGAGGCCCTCGATGACAAGAAAGAGCCCTGGCAGAAAGAACAGAAAGCCAACAACGAGCCAACACAAAACAAATCCGGTAGCCGCAAGTGGAAGTCGGACAACGTGGTGGCCAATGTGGACCATACTCGGTCACGACCCCCTAGGAACAACGAATACCAGAAAGTAATGAATAGGCCGTGCCCCTTTCATCCTAAGGACAGGCACGCGGCCAAGGACTGTTTCATGCTGAAGAAGTTTGCTTCCGAGTAGGCTTTGACATCTGGTGCTGACAAGGACAAAGACAAGCCAGACTCGGGCCTAGCCGGCGATTATCAAGATCCCCAAGCTGAGCTCAACCATATCTTTGGAGGGCTATTTGCGTACGAGTCCAAGCGGAAGCAGAAGCTAATAGCATGTGACGTCAATGCGGTCTCCACAGTAGATGCCGCCCAATATTTGCGTTGGTACATTCGACCGCACAGATCACCCCGATCGGGTTACACACCCAGGACGCTACCCACTCGTCCTGGACCCGGTCGTCAAGAGCATCAAGTTGAAGAAGGTTCTCATAGATGGAGGTAGCACGCTCAACATCCTATTCGCCAAGACCGGGGATGAGATGAAGATTCCTCGTTCAGAGCTGCAGCCAAGTACGACGCCCTTCCATGGGGTAATCCCCGGCCTATCTTCAACACCTCTCGGCCAGATAACTTTGCCGGTCACCTTCGGCATGCAGAATAATTTCTGCATAGAAAACATCTGCGTCGAGGTCGCCGACTTCGAGTCTACGTATCACGCAATACTCGAACGGCCGGTGCTAGCCAAATTCATGGCGGTGCCACACTATACCTATATGATGCTCAAAATGCCTAGGCCAGCCAGAGTTCTTTCCCTTCGCAGTGACGTCAAGCAAGCGTTCACCTACGACAAGGAGAGCTGCGACTTGGCTCAATCTCAAGAAGCGGCAGTCAGACGCAATAGCATTCGGCAAGCCGCCTCAACAGAAGTCGAGGACGATCAAGTTTTGGCGAAAAAGGCAGCAAAGTTGGGAATTTCAGCAGACTCTGACACGAAGAAGATCCTCCTAGACCCTTCTGACCCCTCCAAGACTGCTCTAGTCGGGACCGAACTAGACCCCAAATAGGAATATGCGCTCGTCACCTTCTTCCCAGCAAATAAGGACATCTTCGCTTGGAAACCTTCCGACATGCCTGGGGTACCAAGGGAGGTGATTGAGCACGCCCTCAATGTCAAGACAGACGCCAAGCCAATCAAGCAATAGCTACGGCGCTTCGCACAGGACCGCAAAGATGCTATTCGGAAGGAGATAACCGAGCTCCTCGCAGCTGGGTTCATCAAAGAGGTCTACCACCCAGATTGGCTGGCAAACCCAGTCCTGGTCTGGAATAAGAACGGTAAATGGTGGATGTGCGTCGACTACACCGACTTGAACAAGGCGTGCCCCAAAGACCCATTTGGTCTACCGAGAATAGATCAGGTGGAGGAGTTAACTGCAGGGTGTGAACTTATCAGCTTTCTTGACTATTACTCGGGATACCATCAAATCAGCCTGAAGGAGGACTTCTTGAAGACTTCTTTCATCACGCCATTTGGAGCATACTGCTACATCACTATGCCGTTCGGTTTGAAAAATGCTGGAGCAACACATCAACGAGCAATTCAGCGATGTTTACACACTCAGATCAGGCGCAACGTGGAGGCGTACATCGATGACGTGGTGATCAAGACAAAGTCTAAAGAAGACCTCATCGCCGACTTGGAGGAAACCTTCCAAAACCTTCGAAGATTCAAGATGAAGTTGAACCCGGAAAAATGCGCCTTCGGTGTGCCATCAGGCAAGCTACTCGGCTTCATCGTATCGCATCGCAGCATCAAGGCCAATCCAAAGAAAATCAACACAATAATGAACATGGCACCCCTGACTAGCCAGAAGGACGTCCAGAAGCTGACAGACTGCATGGCGGCACTCAGCCGATTCATCTCCCGACTAGGCGAATGAGGCATGCCCTTCTTCAAATTACGGAAGAAAGTAGATAATTTTCAATGGACTCCCGAAGCCCAGCAAGCCTTCGAAGACTACAAGAAATTTCTCATATCACCACCAGTGTTGGCATCACCTATGCCCCAAGAGCCATTAATGTTATATCTGGCGGCAACCACTCAGGTAGTCAGCACGGTGTTGGTGGTCGAGCGATCCAAACCGGGTCATATACAGAACATTCAACGGCTAGTCTACTTCATCAGCGAGGTCCTAGCCGACTCAAAGATGAGATATCCTTAGGTCCAGAAGCTGCTATACGGCCTACTCATCACCGTCTGAAAGCTGGTGCACTATTTTCAGTCGCATCAAGTCACGATGGTCACATCGTGTCCACTCGGGGACGTCCAACCGTGAGGCCACCGGCCGAATCGCTAAATGGGCGCTCGAGTTGATGGCGTTCGACATCACCTTTCAGCCACAGACAGCAATCAAATCTAAACCTCTAGCCGAGTGGACAGAAGTTCAGACGACTACAACAACAGACAAGCTAGAGTACTACACTATGTACTTCGACGGTTCTCTACGGATCGGTGGCGCCGGGCTGGCGTCGTACTAACGTCACCCACCGGTGAAAAACTCAAGTACGTTCTCCAAATTTACTTTCTGGCTTCCCACAACGTCGCCGAGTACGAGGCACTCATCCACGGGCTATGCATTGCTGTATCACTCGACATCCGCCAACTGGTTGTATGTGGGGACTCTCAACTTGTGGTGAACCAAGTCATGAAAGACTAGACATGTCTTGACGATACCATGGCGGCATACTATCAGGAGGTCAGAAAACTGGAAAACAAGTTCGACGGGCTGGAGATAACTCATGTCCTACGACAATATAATGATGCTGCAAATGAATTGGCTAACATGGGATCCAAGAGAGAAGTGGTCCCGACCGGGAGTTTCGTCGAACAACTAATGGAGCCATCGGTCAAGAAGAAACTAGTACCAGACCAGTCGGGGGCTGAACCTACCCCGGCAACAGAAGAAGTATTGATCTGTGGAGGCCATGGGCCCCGGGTACCTCATGACAAGCATATGGGCCACTCGGATAGAGGATGGGCCTAGCCTTGTAATTAGAGATATCATAGAACCTGGCAGACTTTGCCTTTTATGATAAGGAATATACAGTCCTAGTCGGGTAGGTTATATCTCTAAGAGGAAATCCCTTGGCTGTAATCCGGCTGGAACTCCTGCCTTGTACCCCTGTCCCCTAGTATATAAGGGGAGGCAGGGTGCCCCCGGGGGCAGAACAACAGAGAAGCTCATAGAAGCGAACATACATCCTCAAAGGAATACACCACAACAAGACGTAGGGTATTACCTCACATCGAGGGCCTGAACCAGTATAAACTTCCCCGTGTTCCTTTGCAATCCACTGAGTAGCCCTGTAATCATATTGCCGGTGTAAAACATCGACAGTTGGCGCGCTAGGTAGGGTCTTCGGTGAGATCTACATCTACAAGCTTGATGGATCCAACAACCGGAGTCAACGGCGGCAAATTCTCCCCTTGAGATACAATCTCATTCAGAAGCCTCACCTTCGTTGCTGACCAGGTCGGCAATCTCACCTTGGCCGACCTTGACCTGATCCAATCGGCTGAGCAACCAGCCGACTCCGTGCCAGTCGGCCCACAAGACACTGCAGCCACCCCCGTCGATTTGCTGCGGTGATCTACCACCTGTCCGGGTCTCGGGACAACTTTCTCCTTCGGCATCCGACTCGTGCTTGGCCTCGAGCCAGCCCTTACAGACTCAACGACACCGTAGATCTACATCGCACGCAGCAGACCCGATCCTTTACGCTTCAGTTTGGACATGGCCCAGAGCCGTTCCAAATTGGATCTAGGGAGGTTGGAGTAGTCCTTACTCCAATCAACTACTTGGATTCTGACTCCAAGTCGGACAACGGTTCGAATACCAGTTCGGACACCAGTCTGGCGAGTTTTCTTCTGCCTCGAGAGATCTTCATGGCTTCAACCCCTCCACCAGAGGTGCATCAACTACAAGAGGAGCAAGAGGAGGAGGCACGCCGACTGCAGCAACAGGAGGAGGCTGGACGCGAGGCTCACAACGACAAGTTACGTAGGGTTGGGCAAACCGCCCAGCAACAGATCCTCCAAACTCGAGTCGGCGACCACGACGTCTTTGTCACACCACAATAGAATGTCGTGGCCGCTGCAACCCTACTGGACACACTCCAGCTCAGGCCTAATCATTAGGCCACCCTGACTATCGCCAAGATCAAAGCCATGATTACAGCTGCCGCATGTCAGCAGCACTAGCAGTCGGGTGAAACACTCATACTGACCAACCGGTCGGACTCTCCAGCAACAGTCTCCTCTGCATCAGCATGACGCTGGGCGGCTGGCTCTGGTCAGCCACATGTGGAGTCACGCCAGACATCACTTGGCAACACAAACAACAACAATTAGCGGCGCCCCTAGAACAATCACCGGTTCAACCAAGACCTCCGAGTCTGTCTACAATGCGATCTTCACCAAGACATTAATGCTCGGCTCTGTCAATGCGCAGACGACGAGCGACACCGACTGGAGGACAAGCACGAGCATTTCGGTCTTCACCACGGACGGTTTAACCATCGCGGTCGGAGCCAGAGCCTCGTGAAGATGAAGGCGTACCAGCCTTCACCCGAGAGCTACGAGACGTCGACTGGCCATCGAGCTTCAAGCCTATGGGAATCGAGAAATACAACGGCAAGACTAACCCCGAGTCCTGGCTCACCGTATATACTCTGGAGATCCGAGCTGCCAGAGGTGATCATAAAGCCATGGCTAACTACCTCCCAGTCGCCCTAGCCGACTCAGCGAGGACATGGCTAACAGGGCTCCTAAGGTGATCAATCGGCTCCTGGGGGGAACTCTGGGAACGCTTTATAGCCAACTTCCAGGGGACTTATGAGCGGCCGTCTTCCGAGCACAATCTTTATCAACTACACCAGAGGAAGAATGAGTCTCTCTGTGAGTTCCTCAAAAGGTTCTCCAAGAAGCGCAACTCGATCCCAATGATCAAGGACGAGGTCGTCATTGCCGCCTTCCACAAGCGACTCAAGGATGCCCCGTTTATCGCAAAATTCACTCAGAAGCTTCCAACCTCTGTCAGGGCTCTCTTCGATATGGCAAACAAGTACGCCAACTCGGCCGAGGCGGTCGCTGAGGCCCTCGATGAAAAGAAAGAGTCCTGGTAGAAAGACCAAAAGGCTAAAGCTGACAATGAGCCATCACAGAACAAATCCGGTAGCCACAAGCGGAAGTCGGACAACAAGGTGGCCAACATGGAGCGGACCCGGTTGCGACCCCCAAGGAACAATGAGTACCAGAAGGTTTTGAACGGGCCTTGCCCCTTCCACCCCAAGGGCAAGCATGCGGCCAAGAACTGCTTCATGCTCAAGAAGTTTGCTTCTGAGCAGGCTTCATCATCTGGCACCGACAAGGACAAAGACAAGCTAGATTCGGGCCTGGCCGACGATTTTCAAGATCCCCAGGCCGAGCTCAACCACATCTTCGAGGGCCATCTGTGTATGAGTCCAAGAGAAAGCAGAAGCTTTCGGCATGCGACATCAACGCGGTCTCTACAGCAGACGCCCCCTAGTATTTGCCCTGGTCAAAGATGTCCATCATATTCAACCACGCAGATCATCTAGATCGGGTTTCACACCTGGGACGCTACCCACTCGTCCTGGACCCGGTCGTCAAAATATCAAGCTGAAGAAGGTCCTCATAGATGGAGGCAGTGCGCTCAACATTCTATTCGCGACTCTGGATGAGATGAAGATTCCTCGTTCAGAATTGCGGCCGAGTATTGCGCCCTTCCACGGGATAATTCCTGGCCTGTCTTCAACACCCCTTAGGCAGATAACCTTGCCGGTCACTTTCGGCACACAGGATAACTTCCGCATAGAAAACATTTGCTTCGAGGTCGCCGATTTCAAGACCGCATACCACACAATACTCAGATGACCGGCGCTTGCCAAATTCATGGCGATACCACACTATTCCTACATGGTGCTCAAGATGCCCGGGCCAGCTGAAGTTCTCTCCCTCCACAGCGACATCAAGCAAGCCTTCACCTGCGACAAGGAGAGCTACGAGTTGGCTCAATCTCAAGAGGCGACAGTCGGACGCAACAGCATTCGGCAAACCGTCACAACTGAAGTCGAGGATGACCAAGTTCCAGCGAAAAAAGCAGCAAAGTCAACAATTTCAGCGGACTCTGACATGAAGAAGATCCACTAGGTATTAAGGATATATCCTTATAAGGGTCACAAGCTGGTCTTCATCAAAATTGGGGATACAGGTATCTCTCAAGTACACCTAACCACATAATGGATTAAATTTCATAAAGTGGTACTCGGCTTACATGCTTAGCCAACATTTGCCATGAGCAAATATTCTACCAGCAGACTTGACACTAAAGAGTCTAACTTTCGAGTAGTGCACTACTCTGGAAAGACTATAAATATTTCTTCCAGCTGATATAAAGCTGAGGAGTCTAACTTCCAAGTGGGATGCCGGGAAAGACTATAAACACCTTTTCCAGCTGACATGAAGCTAAAGAGTCTCATTTACGAGTGGCATGCTACTCGGCAAAGACTATAAATTATTTCCGGTTGACATGATACCGAAGAGTCTCATATACTAGTAGTATACTACTCGAGAAAGACTACAAGGTTAAAGATCTTTAACTTTATGTTTAATTGTTTTCACAATTAAGCACAAAGCCGGGGGCTACACCTAATAGGTGCGCCTATTTGGCGCACACTATTCATACTTCTACATGGAGCCCTTCATAGCCTCGCTGCCAGCTAACATGAAGAAGAAGCACTCGAATAAAGAGTACTCAGGAGCAATGCACTCGGGCAATCTTCACCGTAGAGGATGAGCACTTGGCATTAGCTGTGACTCAACTATGAAGGTCTCAGGGGCTGCTGTGGAGGCCATGGGCCCCGGGTACCTCATGACAAGCATATGGGTCACTCAGATAGAGGATGGGCCTAGCCTTGTAGTTAGAGATATGATAGAACCCGGCAATCTTTGCCTTGTACGATAAGGAATATACAGCCCTAGTCGGGTAGGTTATATCGCTAAGAGGAAATCCCTTGGCCGTAATCCGGCTAGGACTCCTACCTTGTACCCCTGTCCCCTAGTATATAAGGGGAGGCAGGGCGCGCCCTGGGGACAGAACAACAGAGAAGCTTATAGAAGCGAGCATACATCCTTAAAGGAATACACCACAACTGGACGTAGGGTATTACCTCACATCGAGGGCCTGAACCAGTGTAAACTTCCCCGTGTTCCTTTGCAGTCCACCGAGTTTCTATCTGCTGAGTAGCCCTGTAATCATGTTGCCGGTGTAAAACATCGACATGATCATATCTCAAGATTGGCGGACTCCTGTTCTCAAATTCCTCTTGGATGATGAACTCCCAGAAAATCGCATTGAAGCCGAGCAAATCAAACGTTGAAGCAAATGTTTCCTAGTAGTTGGAGAAGACCTATACCGAAGAAGTGCATCTAGTGTCCTCATACGCTGCGTCACACTCGACAAGGGCAAGAAGATTCTGCAATCAATCCACTCAGGCATATGTGGCAACCATGCCGCATCTAGGACGTTAGTCGGAAAGGCTTACAGGCAGGGATTTTTTTGGCCAACAGCAGTAACAGATGCTAAAGACATAGTTTGTACTTGCGAGGGTTGTCAGTTCTATGCAAGAAAAACAAATCTTCCTACCCAAGAATGCCAAACAATCCCAATCTCTTGGCCCTTTGTAGTATGGGGGCTCGATATGGTCGGGCCTTTCAAGAAAGTGCCAGAAGGGTTCACACACTTGTTTGTCACAGTGGATAAATTCACAAAGTGGATTGAGGCAAAGCCTGTTGTTACCATAACAGCGGCACGAGCAAAGGACTTCATCATGAGTATATTATACCGATTCGGGGTTCCTAACCACATCATAACGAACAAGAATCTCCCGTGACTCCTTGAGAACTTTAATCTCTGCTGCAAAGGCCTGGAATTGGATTTGGGCATTGGCTCTTGAAGCTGCTCGAGTTCATAGAAAAGTACACTTGTTAGCCAAAATTGTAGTCCGAGCAACAAGAGGATTGGTTAAGGTTATGGTCAGAGAGAAGGCTTACTATCATAGTCAGCCTCTACTTTGGCCTTGGCCTTCTCCAGTTCAGCTTTAGCCTTTTCAACCTTTTTCAGCTCGAATTCCTATTGCTTCTTCCCCTCTGTCTGGGCCTTCAACTCGGCTTTGAGGGCTGTACATCAGAATAGTCAAGAACTCGAGATTATAACCAGGACACAACTGGGCAGTCGGGAAACAACAGAGCTGGAGGAGTACACTCGGGATTTGTTCGGGAAGACAAATACAGAAGACTTACTTCTGATCTTCTTGGCCAGAGCCCAATTCTCATCCCTGAGCTGGTCAACTGCTCCCTTCAGCCACATCTCCCTCTCCTGACTAGACCGTTCCAGGTCAGCCTTCTCGGCCTGGAGCTGGCCCAACCGTTGGAGATGGGGGGCAAGCTGGGTCAAGACTTTGTTCACTTTCTCTGAGCGATCGACTATCTTCTGCTCAGAGCAAAAACAGAGCAAAACAGAGTCAAGAAACAGAGAACTGATACAGGGAAGATTTTCAAGAACTCAATATGGCAAGAGTCATACCTGGATGCCCCGGGACGCGGCGATTACAGCACGAAGAAGAGCGTCACACTCCCTCTCCGCTGCTTCCTCGTCATGCTCGTAGCTTTCCGTGACTCCCTCGGGGGATACCCATTGGAATGTCCTTGGGAACCTGCGAGGGGGCTTCAAGTCTGGGGAGATCCAATTCTGAAGACGACGACGACAATATGGACGGTGACAAGATCCTGGCCTCTAGCTCGGCAGCTGCTGGGCCTCAGTGACTCGCTCAGGGGCTAGGCCACGCCTTCAGTACTTGCCCCTTGTCAGCCGCACTAGCGGTCCTGCTGTCAGGACAGCTTCAGTTTCTGTAACTGAGGCAGTCGTCGGCTCAGCAAATGAGCTTTTTGGTGTTGGCTCGGCTGGGGCTAGAGCAGTTGGCGTAGTCTTTTTCAGATCTACGTCTACTCACCTCCTGCACGATGAGTCAAACATCAAACAATTATCACACTAATCAAGATTTTCAGAAGGCTCAAGATTGCTCACCTTTTAGAAGACTTGAACTTCCACAAGGGGGCTCCAAATCGGCAGTGGAGAGCTGCTGGCTATTAGGCTCGTCGGTAGGGCAGTCGGCGTGGCGTCTTGCTTTTGCTCAATATTGCTGATCTTGTACTCGGCAGCACCGGTCTTGGGCTCGATGTTGCTGAGCCGGGTGTTGGTCTCAGGCTGGGAGGCGATGGCCTTAGACTCGGTGGCCTGGGGGCTACGCTGGTGGTATCTTTTATCTTCAGGCTCCCAGCTACGGCACTCGGCCTGCTAGCTCTCTTCTTGCCCGGGTCTTCGACAGGTTTTTTCCCAGCTCTCTTGGAGCTGGGCTAGGCAGCCGAAGGACACAATGGCCTCTTCTTCGACTTGGCGGCCGACAAAGTTTGGGAGTCTTCATCAAACTCCTCACATTCCTGCAAGAGATTTGACAACATATATCATACATTGCAGAGCAACTCCAGATGTGCATCTACAAACATTCACCACAGATGGACATCAAGTCAACAATAGCAGGCATTTCAATATTACCTCTGGACGAGGCCTTTTTTGGCTGTAAGCCACGGTGGCTTGCTTGGCATCTTCGGTTTCGACCACCCCACTGGCAAAATAGCTAAGCATGATGTCGGTCACCTTATGCTTATCAGTCAAATCTAGGTATTCTCTGCTGGGATCATTTTTTCCCCTGGTAATCCCAGCCGAAGTGGCTTCTTAGCTTCAATGGCCTGATACGCTGGGTTAGGAATGTCTGGCCACCAAGCACCAGTCAATCTAGAGCTTTTCAGCTTATCAATCTTATCAATCACTAATATACTTGGCTCATCTCCTCGAAATTTGACACTGACAACCAATTGGGCGAGACCACCGGCGACCAGCCAGTAAATGGAGGCAGAGAAGGCTCAAGATCAGAGCAATAGAACCATTCTCTGTGCTAGCCTTTGAGGGAGGTTTTCAGGGACATGAGATAAATCCTTTTCATCTCATTCCTTAGCTAGAGGCTGGCTCCCCCTATCACCTGGACCTTGTTTTTGGAGGGCTAGGTTTAATGTGGAACAGATATCTAAAAAGATTGAAATGGGGCTCCACACCCAGAAAGCATTCACACAGAGTTGCAAATATAGAGATTTGCAAGATGGAGTTGGGTTCGGATTCACCAACTCCGCCATAGAAGAAAGAAGTTGGCGCAAAAAATCCGAAGAAGGAAGAGACAGACCCCGGTCGAAGAAAGAGGCAAAGACTACAGTCTCACCAGATTGGGGCACTAGGATCAATTCCCGCTCAGCCGGATGCCAATGGATGACTTCGTAGCTCTGCAATCTCAGTGTCTCTCCAAGTACTTCAACTTAGTTGAGCCGTAATCCAAAGTCGGCCAGGTCTCATCGATCACCTCTGGGATTTTTGAAGCTCTCAGCATTGCTAAGGGCAAGAAGATTTGGGGGAAATGCTATTTGGGGCTTGGAGTGGATGCGAAAGAGCGGGATTGCCCAAGTTTCGAGTGGGAAGAGCTAGCAATGCCGAACCCTAGCGAGGCAAGGTGCAAAATTTCGGCGTGGAAGTTGGAAGACGAAGCGATTGGTGGATTAGAGAAGATGAGGGAATCTTTTCTCTCTCTCCCCGCCTTTATAGAGCCTGTGCCGATAAATGGGCTTGGGCCTATAAATTCGGCACTAGGCCACAAGATATGAGTTTCTACAGTAGCACGCTCTATTGGGCTGCTCGCTGGCTATATTAAAATCATAGTGCTGGTGCTACTCATGGAAACTGATCAAATAATCAGATATGCTTCATGCTAAGCCTACCGCCAAGTGCATACATTCGGGTATCTGCATTATTTACCAGGTATTAAGGATATATCCTTATAAGGATCACAAGCTGGTTTCCAATAAAATTGGGGATGCAGGTATCTCTCAAGTACACCTGACCACATATTGGGTTCAAATCCATGAAGTGGTATTCGGCTTACATGCTTAGCCATTATTTGCCTTGAGCAAAAAACCATTCTAGCTGACAGACATGATGCTGTAGAGTCTAACTTCCAAGTGATATACTACTCGGGAAAGACTATAAAAAATCATTCCAGCTGACATGACGCTGAAGAGTCTCATATACCAGTAGTACACTACTCGGGAAAGACTACAAAGTTAAAGATCTTTGACTTTATGTTTAATTGTTTCACAATTAAGCACAAAGTCGGGGGCTACACCTAATAGGTGCGCCTATTTAGCGCACACTATTCATACTTCTACATGGAGCCCTTCATAGCCTTGCTGCCAGCTAACATGAAGCAGAACTCGGGAGAAGAAGCACTCGGACAAAGAGTACTCGGGAGCAATGCACTCGGAATACTTCACCATGGAGGATGAGCACTCGGGATCAGTTATGACTCAACTATGAAGGTCTCAGGGCTGCTGTGGAGGCCATGGGCCCCGGGTACCTCATGCTACCATATGGGCCACTCGGACAAGGATGGGCCTAGCCTTTGTAATTAGAGATATGATAGCACTCGGCAGACTTAACCTTGTACGATAAGGAAGATACAATCCTAGTCGGACAAGTTATATCTCTAGCAGGAGATCCTTGGTCATAGTTTGATCGGGGCTCCTACTTTGTAACCTGTCCCCAGTATATAAGGGAAGGTAGGGCGCCCCTTGAGGGCAAGATCACCAAAATCAAGTTATACATCCTCAAAGGAAATACACCACAACTGAATGAGGGTATTACCTCACATCAAGGGCCTGAACTAGTATAAACCCCCTATGTTCCTTTGCAGTCCACCGAGTTTTTGATCCGACGAGTAGCCATATATTCATATTGCTGATGTAAAACATAGACAAGTTTGGCTCTCCATGAGTTCGGGCCCACTCAGAGTCAAATCAAACAAAACCTGATTGGCTTGAACTCGATCAATTGGAGGAAACGAGGGATATCGCAACTATCCAGTTGGCAAGGTATCTTCAAGGCTTGCGTCGTTATCACAGTCAAAATGTCCATGGCCGTGCCTTTTTGGTGGGAGATCTTGTTTTGAGAAAAATACAAACCACCAAAGACAGGCATAAACTATCCTCCCTGTGGGAGGGCGGTTCATTATCGCTAAGGTGATACGTCTGGGCACCTACTTACTAAAGAGTGAAGACGGTGCCCTCATCAACAATCATGGAATATAGAACCTACGTCCTTTCTATAACTGAGTAGTGAGTCGGGGGCTGCATGTATTATGTGCCTTGTAATAAAATATGAGCTTGTTTTATCTAAGTTATAAGTTTTACAATGATTATGCTATATTTGCCAGAGTACAGCTTTTAGAAGGATGGAGTCCCAGCCGGACTACGGCCAAGGGATCTTCTTAGAGATATAACGTACCCGACTAGGATGTATATTAGTTATTGTACAAGGCAAAGTCCTGTCGAGCTCTATAATATCTATAATTACAAAGGCTAGGCCTATCCTCTATCCGAGTGGCCCATATGCTTGTCATGAGGTACTCAGGGCCGCATGGCCTCGACACTAGGTCTTTTGCGATCGCCTGCAGTTGGCTCGCCTGGTGGATCAACTCAGTGCTCTTTGTGTGTTGTCTCTTTGGGCAAAACCCTCACCGATGGCCTCAATATCGTACCCTAGGGTAGATCGATTTGGTCATAGCAAGGGTTTTGGGCACACCAACAGGCGACACGGTCATCCGAGTACTTTTTCAAGATGCTCGGGGGCTTCGCTAAGGCACATCTGCACCTGGGAGAACTGTACTGGAGCTGGTCCCAGCATGGTGAGGGTCCATAATGTCAAGGAGCCTTTCACGGATTTGAGAAGTATTTCCTGTGACTTTCTGACAACCTTGATCTCCTCTGCAAAGGCATTGAATTGGGTCTGGGCATTGGCTTTCGAAGTTGTTTAGATTCATCAATAAGTATACTTGTTAGCCAAAAAATGAAGTTAGAGCAACAAGAAGACAGGATAAGGTTATTGCCAGGGAGGAGGCTACTCGCATAGTCGGCCTCCACTTGGCTTTGGCTTTCTCCAGTTCGGCTTTGGCCTTCTCAACTTCCTTCAGCTTATCTCTTGTTATTTCTCTCCTCTGCTTGGGTTTTCACTAGCTTCAAGGGCTGCAAATCAAATCATCAAGAGCTCAAGATTGTAGTCAGAACTCAACAAGGCAGTCGGGAATCAACAAAGCTGGAGAGATTATACTCAGGATTTACTTGGAGGATACCACAGAAGACTTAGTTTTGATCTTCTCAGCTAGAGCCCACTTTTGTCCTGAGCTAATCTACTGCTCCCCTTGCCAAGTTTCCTTCTCCTGGTTAGTCCATTCTAGGTTGTCCTAGGTGGCCTGGAGCTGGCCTAGTCGTTGGAGATGGGGGGCGAGTTGGGTCAGGACCTTGTTCACTTTCTTCGAGCGGTTGGCAATCTTCTGCTCAGAGCAAAACAGAGCAAAATAGAGTAAGAAGAGTCAAATGACGGAGTACCAGATTATGGAGAACCATCGAGAACTCAACATGGCAAGATTTGCTACATACCTAACTCCCCTGGTCGCGGCGATTGCGGCACAAAGAAGAACTTTACGCTCCCTTGATGCGGCTTGTTCATGATGCTCTTAGCTCTCGGCAACTCCTCGGGGGCCTACCCAATGGAATGTTCTCAGCAAGTTGTGACGAGGGGCTTCGAGCCCGGGGATGTCTACCTCATCAGAAGACGATGACGATACGAGTGGTGATGGGGTCTTGGTTCTGGACTCGTGGCTACTGGGGCTTCAACGATTTGCTCAGCGGCTGGAGTAGCAGCTTCAGCACTCGCTCCTTGGTCAGCCGGCACTAGTAGTCCTGCTGTCAACTGTTCAGCTTCTGTGGCTGGGGCAGCCTCTGGCTTGGTAGAAGAACTTGTCGGTGCTAGCACGGCTGGGGATGGCTCGATAACAGGAGCAGCTGGCACAGTCCCCCTTGGGGATCAATATCAACTCGCTTTCTCTGCACAGTGAGTCAATATCATGATACTATCACATCATTCAAGATTCTTGGAAGATTGAAGATTGCTAGCTGTGGAAGATATGGCTGTGAGAGAGCTGCTGGCTATTGAGCAGTCAGCACGGCAGTCAGCGGTGGTGTTTTACCTCCAGCAGCTTGTTTCTGGCACAGTCAGCTGGGGCGTTGAGGTACTTGGCGGCACCGCCCTTGACTCGATGTTGCTGATCTCGTACTCGGCGACGCTGGCCTTGGCCGAGTATCAATGTTGCCGGGCTCCATGCTGCTAAGCTCGGCGGTACTGGCCTTGGGCTCGATGTTGCTGGCCTCGGACCTGGAGAAGATGTCTAGGGCCTTGGTGGCCTAGGGGCTAAACTAGCAGGGTCTCTGATCTTCAAACTCCCGGCGCTGCACTTGGCTTGCTTGCTCTTTTCTTGCCTAGATCTTCAATGGGTTTCTTCCCAGCAGCTCTTGGAGCTGGTTGGGCAGCAAAAGGGTTGGCCGGCCTCGTCTTCATTTTGGTGGCCGACAGGGTTTTGAGAATCATCATCAAATTCCTCACAGTCCTACAAGTGTTTCAACAAACACACATCATACCATTACAAGCGCATCCGAGACGGAAATCCCAGACATTCATTATGGATGGATAGCAAAATTCAACATCAGCTTTTTGGAATTACCTATGGCCGAGGTCTTTATTCTGGCTATAGCTTTGGTGGCGGCTCTGCGTCTTCTGTCTCCACTACCCCATTGACGAAAAAACCGAGCAAGGTATGGTCACCTTGGTTCTTATCGTTAGGGTCCGGTATTCTCGGCTGGGATCGTTTTTTGCCCTAATAATCCCAGCGAAAGTGGCTTTCAGCTTTAGAGTCTTTGTGCGTGGGTTCAAGAACACCTCGCCCCGGGACCAGTTAATCCGAGCTATTTTAGTTGATCAATCTTGCTCTACAGTTTGTCACTTGGGATCCTCTTCATAGCTCAGCAACAAAGACCAGCTAGGCAGGACCACCGGAGAAGAGCAATGAAGGGGGCCAGAGAAGGTTCAAGATCAGAGTCATAGAACATTCTCTATGCTAGCCCGTTGAGGGGTTTTAAAGGAACATGGAGATAAATCTTTTTCATTTCATTCCTGGTTGGAGACGGCTCCCCATCCTTGGAATTTGTTTTTGGAGGCTAGGGCTTTAATGTGGAACAAATACAAAAGGCTAAAATGGGGCTTCCTAGAAAATTCACACATGTGGCAAAAATGGAGATGCAGGATAGAGTTGGGTTTCAATTCACAACGCTTAGTTGTTAGAAGGACAAAAGTTGCGGAAGAAATCCACGAGGGAAGGGCGAGACGGTGATGGTGAAGAAAGAGGGTGAAGGCGATAATGCTACTATTCAGGCGCCGGATAGATTCCTTCGGCGTGCCGGCATGGATGATTTCTTGTCGCTCGCAGCATCATGTTGCTTCTCCAAGTCTTCAGCTTCGCAAGCATAGTCCAAAACGGGCCAAAGCTCTGTGGACATCTCTGGATTCGTGCGAAGCTCTTCGGCATTGCTGGGAGTGAGAAGTTTTGGGAAATGCTTATTGAGGGCTTGGATGGATGTGGCGGAGCGGAATCACGCGAGATTTCGAGCAGGAGACGCCAGCTTGGATCCTAGCGAGACAAAGCATGAAATTTTGGCGTCGAAGCTGGAAACGAAACTACTGGAGGATTGGAGAAGATTGAGGGAATCTTTTCTCTTTCTCACGGAACCGCTTTTATAGAGCCTGTGCTGATAAGTGGGCTTGACCAGCTGAATCGGTACTAGGCGCACAAGATAGAGTTCTAATGGCATCCTTTTAAATAAAGAGCCAACTGCTGGTGTGTTAAAATACAATGCAGAGGCTATCTACAGAAACCGATTAAATAATTAGTTATGATCATGAAAGCTAATTGCTGACAATGTGTTTAGATAATCTGCATTTTTACCAAGGTTTTAAGGGTACAACTTATAGGATCGGATAGCATGTCACCATTAAATTGGGATGCAGGTATCCTCAGTACCGTCCTGACCAGACATTGGGCTTACAAATCCAGGGAGATGTGGTATACGGTTACTGCTTAGCCACAAATTGCGGAGCAAAACTTATAGCCAGCCTGACATGAATGCTGAAGACTCTACATAACCGTGTAGTATACTACTCGGGAAAGACTACAAGGTTAAGATTTTGACTTTATGTTTATTGTTTAACTAATTAAGCACAAAGTCAGGGGCTAAATATGGTGCGATATTGGTGCCACTATTCATATTTTTCTATGAAGCCTTCTCATAGCTCGTTGCGCAGCTAATATGAAGCAGGACTCGGAGAAGAAGCACTCGAACAAAGAGTATCGGGAGAATGCACTGGGAATTCTTACCGTGGGAATGAGCATGCGCATTCAGCTGGTGACTCACTGAAGGTTTAGGGGCTGCTGTCAGAGGCATGGCCCCGGTACCTCATGAGAAAGCATTTGGGCACTCTGACGAGGATAGGCCTATTGTACTTAGGGATACCATAGACTCGGATACATAACCTTGCACGCAAGCGGAAGGATTAGTCTAGTCGGGAATGTTGTATTCCTAGAAGGAAATCCCTTGGTCTGGGAGTCGACTGGATTCCTATCTGTACCCTGTCCCCTGGTATATTAAGGGCCAGGTAGGGCACCCCTGAGGGGCATAGGCACAATCTCCTAGAGAAACCTCCAAAGGCAATAACCACAACCTAGAACGTAGGGTGTTACCTCATCCGAGAGTTGAACAGTATAAATTCGTTTATGTTCCTTTGCAATCATCAAGTTTACGTTCACGAGTGCCCGATATATTTATTGCCGATGGACAAAAACATAGACACTGCCTTGATGCATGACTTTACGAAATTTGCCGAGTTGACTCAAACCCTCCTGCCAATTACCAAGGAGTTAGGAGCGGTCGGGCCAGCCGTCAGCAGTCAACCTAGCCATGGGCTGGGAAGCAGCCCTAATGGACCAGCCAAGAAACGAGCATGCAAGTAAGGCATCAGGTGATCGATGAATTAAAGACCCAACGAATGGCCGCCTGGACAACAGCCCCAAGATATATCGTCGACACCTCTCGGCAGTCGCCCAACCTAGTGGATGACTGACTGGCAAGTGTGGCACCACCTACTGCGCGCTCTCCCAGCCGACAAAGCGACACATCACCGCAAGTAGGCTTCCAGGCCTTGACCGACTAGCTCCACCCTGGTGCACAGGGGTGGAGATTCAAGACTTCTAAAAGGTTAAAATCGCAATCCTTAGAAACATTTTGAGTTATCTTGCATTCTTTTGATTGCAGCATAAATCTCTATAGGAAGCCAGTGATGCTGATCAAAGGACACGCCACTGACCTCCTAGTCATCTCATCATCCCAACTGAGGCGAGCCTACAGAGACCAGCTGAGCCGGTGTGCTAACCCCTAAGGTGAGACAACCTCTGGCTAGGCCCAACTTCCCCAATCGGCGAACACAATGCTGAAGTCCCCAATCGCTGAGGCCATCGAAGAGCAGCGCCACCAGTAGATCCAAGACTAGGATCTCTCTCCTCAATCTACATCTTTAGAAGATAATGACTCCCCAGAACGAAGCCGCTTCCCAAACTTCCTAGGTGTTCTACTGGGTCCTCCTGGAAGGGAGATGACAAAGCTGAATGAGGGGGCTTGCCTAGAGGGACGAGTCAAGCTGATGGTAGCCCAATTCAGGCTTCAAGGACGTCAGGTACACCATTTGACAACTGTGTATAGCTGAATTGCAAGATTTTTGGGAATCGTCTACTATTGTAACTCGCACCTTGAGTCTTTTTTATCTGACTCATAGCAGCAAATACACAGGATTTGAGAAGATGGGAGCTAAGGTAATGTCAAACTGCTCCCCCAGCATCAGCACACAAGGATAGTTGTTTAGAGAAACCAGGCATAGCAGAGAAGGGAGAGTTGGCTGCAAAGCGCTTGGTGTACGAAGCCTCAAGACAGAATTCGGGAGAAAAAGTTGGACCCATTCAGTGGTATGTGTTCCTTTTGCAGACGTTATTCAGACATCCTTCTCTCCTGTGTTTCTGATCTTCACTGATGTTTGGTTGGGCTGTAGCTTAGAGCCGCACCTTAGAATAATCAATCCCTTGAGGATTAGAATGTTAAGAAAGGAAGCTACAAGGAGCTCAGAGAAGAGCGAAGTCAAGGTTCGAGAGTAGGAGTATGTCAAGTAGTTGATGATCTGCTCTTGGTAACGCCTGCCGACAACTGATATAGCAGATTGTGCTAGATACTTATCGTCTTCCGATGTGAGGTTGTTTCTTAAAGCCAATTCTGGCAGACTCGCGCATTCGGTGCATTGCTCCAAGGAGATAACAGGTGATAAAGGAATCATGGATATACTCTAGTGGGATTCTCATGAGGACTTATTAGATATATGCAGCTAGGCCTGGCTAGACCCAGCTCTAAGTTCCATCTCTCAAGTGTAGTCTTTGAAGAGGCGCTCTTAACCCCTCTGAACGAATATGCTTTGAGCCGTTGGACGTAAGTATCTGCCAGCACTGCCATACTGACGAGCTCTCACCCAGGGAGGAGTTGAGTTGATCAGGCTAAGGTTACGCGCACTCACACTTAGGGATCGTCCGAATGAGCCTGCCTTGTAATCAGAACTTTTTTAGATAGTTACGGTGTTTCGAGGAGAACAAAGACAATATGTAAATACTTGCCAATGACTAAACGTTGCCTGTTTGTTTAATCTATTTCTAAGTTCCTTTGTTCAATTTTAAGCATCATAGTTTTACTTGACTAGACTAATTTATGATGAGTGAGATGACGCTATAACTTAAAAGGCATTCACACACCATGGGACTCGACTATACTTCGGCAAAACCTTGCTATAGTCGTATATAAAGCTTCATGACTTTGATGAAACAATTGACGTTTAGTAAATAGACAGAAAGACCATGTTATCATCATGCAAGGCCTGATAGGGGGCACCCGGACGTGTCCCCGATCAGCGATAATGACCGGTCCCGATCCATAAGGAGTTTAGTCTCTCGTGCCTATCGTTGGTGGTTTGAGTTTTTCTCAAAACACAGATCTCCAGCTATGAGACCATGGAGCCTGGCGAGTGTCCATACGAGAAAGCAGATGGGCTAACTGGACAGACGGATAGAGCTAACATGTTACACTCAGGGATACAAATATGTGATCGACATACATACACCATTTGTATTCGACACACGGAACGGCGGGTATATGTCTAGTCGGAACAGTTGTATTCTAAGAAGGAAAATCGCTTGGTCGGGAGTCGTAATAAGGTTCCTATCTATTACTGTCCTGGGAAATATACGGGGAGGCAGGGCACCCCTTAGAGGGTAGACAGAAGAGGAAACTCAACAGTAGAAACCTAAAGGCATAACAAGGCCACATCTGGGCGTAGGGGTATTACCTCTAATCATCTGGAGGGCCTGAACCAGTTAAATTGTTTCGGTTCCTTTGCAGTCATCAAGTTTGAGGTTCACGAGCAACATATGTATCGTATTGCATGATACATAAACATCGATAGTTGGGCGCGGTAGGGGACTTCAACGAGCATCATCTTCATAAGCCTAATGGATCAATCAAGGGAGTCGATGGGCATCAACTTCTTCCCCGGGCAAACATTTTCAGCTTTTAGGAGCTTGACTTCGTCGCGACGATTCGGCATCTTACCGACTGTTCGCCGTCAATCGATCCGATTCAGAGGGACAAGCTGACTTCGGCCGGTCAGCTACTCAACGTTGCAGCTATCTTCGGCGACCTGCGGTGATTCTCTCAATTTTGCACCGAGTCTAGGGACAATCTTCTTTCAGTGTTCAACTGGACTCTGCTTTTGAGGCGGCGAGATTTGAGGCGTAAGAAGGAGGAGTAATCATTCAATCTCCATTCGGACTCGGCAATGCCGGATCAACTTTAGTTAGCATCTGACGCGGCAGAACCCGTCTAGAGTTCAATTGGATATGGCTCAGAGCCGCTCGCACGATTTGATCTAGGGAGGTTTGGGGTCGTTTTATTCAGGCGCAGCGGATCGGTTAACGGTTTCCGACTCTGAACTCTAAGTCGATAGCAGTCTGGCAAGCTTCTTCTTCACTCACATGAAGTCTTTATGATATCAAGGGTTCAACTTCCACACTGCAGGAGGCAACGCCGACTACGTAGAACAACAAGAGGAGGAAGCCAGCTGACTACAGAACATAGGAGCACTGACGCAAGATCGCGCTGACATGAAGCCGTAGCATTTAAAGATGCTTAGCAACGCTTATGAATTTGCCGCAGGCTGGATTGGATGCTCACCGGGGCAAAGAATTTTCCGACCCGAGTCGGTGACCGGAGATCGCTTCTCGCTGTCTCGCCTTAAAAGAACGTTGTGGCCAGGTAGTGCCACACGGTATGGATAACTGAGCAATTTAGGCCCTGTATCGCCAGGCCAACCAGATCTTTTGACGGAATAATGTGACATTCAAGAGGCATGAATTCGTATTAGAGATGGGCCATTGCCGACATCGGCCAGTAGACACAGTCATAGGGTGACGCCACCTCATGACACCCTAGGTGCGTCATCAGAGCCTAGCGCTCTCAGTGTGCGGGCGCCGAGAGCGGACGCCTAATAGTTTTGTTTACAAGTGGACGGTCATGGTGTCTCGCACGTACGGCACACATATGACCAGTTGGCGTTCGGGACATCAGAAAGAATGAGGCCATACGAGGATAAACTAAGGACGATCGCGCGCGCTAAGTGATTCGGAAAGACCAATCAACGCACGAGGCGCAAACGAGGACACACTCGCAGCGTTGCCGTACTATGAAAGAGTGCTTCGGTCCTCTAACATGTGGTCGGTTTCACTCCCGTAGTTAGACGTCAAAGTCCTCAATACAGGATGGAGGTGTAGCAGCCTTCACCAACGGACGCGCATCCAATTGACTGGCCGTGCGAGACGCAGGACTCCACAGCGACCTGGAATTCTTCTGAAAAATATGGGCCGAGCATGGTTGGAGCATCTATCCGCATTGTCACGTGGCGGTTCAAGTTATTCATCTGGTGATGCCGATAGCAGTGGAAGGAGATCACAAGGCCGATGGTAACTAGTATCCATTGCTGCTAGCTAACTCGGTCGAGTGACATGGAATAGAGATTTTCCTAAATTGATCAATCGGGCTCTAGGGAGAACTCGCGGAAATGTTTATAATGGGGCGTGCGACATTAATTATGTCCAAGGAACGTACGAGGGGCATCTTCTGAGTCATGATCTATATCAGTTGCATTACAAAGGATAGCAATGAGTCTCTTTCGTGATTTCTCAGTGGTTTTTTGCTAAGAAGAATTAGGAATTCAATAATTCATGATCAAGCGACACGAGGAGCATCTATCGGGCCGACGTTGGCCTTATGTCTGTTGAAAAGTAATCAAGGATTTGCACACGCAGTCATCGCTAAATTCCACTTGGAAGCTTCCCCACTTGTCACGCCTATGAAATTTAGCCAATTTTAGACTTTTTGTTATATTTCAATCCTATCAGGAGATAAGCTAGGGTACATAGAAGTATAATAAAGATCCAAGAATATAAGCGTAATACATTACAGAAGAGGCACTTAGTCTAACACGAAAGAAAAAGAGCGGAACGAGTAAATAGCGTGACACAGCTCCACACCACAGCGCAAGCTCATAGGGGTATAAGCCTATGGTCTTCTAAACTCAAACTTCAACACGAACGGTCTCACTTTGAAAATTTAAGAGAGCGGCGAAGGAGGATAGGATAGAGGAGACAGAAAAAGGCGTAGAGGAGAGACGAATCAAAACGAGTATCATAAAAGAGGTATAAGGAGAGGAGAAAAAGAACGGTCCGTAGAAGTGTGAGGGGTTGGACAAGGAGAAGTGTAGGAGAGTAAGGAGGAGTGAAAGAGGAGAGGGCAAGATTTAAGGAAGAAGAATATGCAGGTGTGAAGTGGCCAGAGAAAAAATAAAAGGGGAACAAGGATGGGAAGAGGAGAGAACCGTAGAGAAGGGTATAGGAAGTGAAGACGTAAGAATATCAAAAATAGTGAAATAGCATACGGCGTGAAGAGGAGGGTGAAGGAAAGGAAGAACGAGCACGTAAGATTACAAGTAGAACAGTAACATAGACATACAAGAGAGAAATAAAAAAGGAGAGATGAAAAAGGGTGGAAGGAAGGAACGAAAAGGGAAGATGAAATAGTAAGAGATAAATACGGAAGGACAGAGAAGGCGATGTGGTAAAGGATTGAGAGCAAGAAAAGGAAGGGAGCGAGAGAAATAAGGGAAGAGAAGGAAAGAAGAAGGAAGATCAGAAGGACAGGATATCCATGTTACGGGGAGGTGCTAGGTCAATAAAGTTATGGGAGACAGAATGGATCTCGAGGCCAAAAAGATATACACGAATACATGAAGGAAGAGACAGAGGGAAAAAGTAGGTAATAGAGATAGAAGGTTTGAAGGGGGGCGACAGGCTAGTCAAGATGGAGGAGAGGGACATGCAACAGAGAGAAACAAAAGAAACAAAGAAAGCCCAAACTGATGAGGAATGAAGAATGAATAAAGAAAGGATAAAAGAGAACTATAATAAAAACAAGAGAATAAAGAGAAAAGCACGAATAGGAAATGGAGAGTAAACGGCAGAAAGCAGGTAGGATAGACCAGGAAAATCAGCGCGAAATGGTGGATAAGCGAAGGGAAGAGGGAAGGGTGGCAAAGTCAGAGATGGAGGGGGGCTAGCAAGAGTGAGTACCCCTCACGTGCTCAGCAAGCCCACAATGATTGCCATTATGTTCTGGATTTCCCAAGGGGGCTGATGGCTTAATTTTGCGTAAAAGCAGTTGTAATGGTGGTTAGTTATAAAAATAGGTAAAAAACGTTGTTTATTTTTATCCGTATTAATCAACACTGAACAACGCTACAAACCATGTTGACGGCCCTCAAACCTCCACCTGAATATACCAGTTTCCATAAGTCAAGTTAATTAGCACGGGTGAGACTAATCACAGGTGATCTTGGCCACGTCCCCCTGGGCGTCCACGGGTGCGGCTATTCCCGAATAGATTACTCTGATCAAGGTGTACACTATCCCCAGAATAGCCCCCACACACATTCAGGTGCTGGTGCATCACCAGATACCCGTGAGAGGTTGTGACAGGACCGTTCACACAACTCTCCAAACCATTTCACACCACCTGAGGTTTGCACCTGCCGACAGGTCAACCATTTCGCAGGCTACCCCCTTGCGCCACGATGGAGTCCAAAGCGGATCAAGCCCTACCCGGGCCGACCCAACTCATACCCCACCTCTTCTTCGTGCTAGGAGAGGGGAGAGAGACCTCAAGCGAGCCGTTGCACGCTGGCTTGTGGTAAGTATGAGTATTTGCACAAGGGGTTCCCCACTGCAAACTCGGTACCCTTAATTGCCATGGGTAGACTACAAAACCATGCCATAGCCCACCATTGAGTCAATTTTTAGTTGATTATTACCAGCCAATCACATGGTCAAACAATATCGAGCATGCGGCTCATCAGGTTACCAAAATATAGAATATATGTGATTATCCTTACTGATCTAGTTGGTATAGCATGGCTAAGCAGGTCCTATCTCTAGTTGTGTCAACCGATGAGAACATAAGCTAGTCCAAATTATCTCACCCAACGTGTATAGGAATGGATACAAATACACAGGTCTCAAGCAAGCACAGACTAGGTTGTCCCCTATTCCATGTATGGAAACCATGCAATTTATTTAAAATCTTAAAATATTTTCGCAAAGTAGGTTCACATGCTCAAGGATGAATGTGTGACTTGCTTGCAAAAAAAGTCTTCGATGCCCTTCCCGAACTCTTCCGTAGATCCACGATCCTCTTGAACGGCGATTATAAACGTGAATAATCCAAAATAATACAAAATCTAGAAACTCAAATAAATAGTACTAAAAATTACATAAAAGTAAAGGCATGATTTTAGATGAATTTAGGAGAAGAACGGTCGAATCGGGTTTCGACGAAAAAGATAATGGCTTTCCAGAATATGCTTTAGAAGATCCGAAAAGATAAGAAAGAATATTCTCGTTCGGGATGAAATTAAGAATTATTTTTCTGGCCACGGGCTTTGGTGAAGTCTCAGAAGTTATTCTGTCCAACGCATTGTTTTTCTGGTCTCCGATTGTACTGGTAAGGTCGTTCTTAGAGAAAGTTGGTGAGGATGATCCATGAAATCTAGATGCTTGTCCTTAATGTCCTGGATCATGTTATTCTTATTTCCTGGATGAACTTGCTTGAAGATGAATTAAGCTAATTGTTCATTACTTGTGCCTTCTTAAGTCTGCGAAAGGTTATGTCGATGTTTTACACCGGCATTACGGCTTATGGGCTACTTAGCAGATTCAAACTCGGTGATTGCAAAGGAACACGGGGAAGTTTATACTGGTTCAGCCTCGATGTGAGGTATACTACGTCAGTTGTGGTGTATTCTTCTTGAGAATGTATGTTCGTCTATGAGCTTCTTTGTTGTTCTGCCCTCAGGGGGCGCCTGCATCCCTTATATACTGGGGGACAGGGGTCAGGTAGGGCGTCTAGCCGATTACGGCAAGGGTTTCTCCTGAGATATAACCAAACGACTCAGGACTCGTTCTATCTATGTACAGGGCGTCTGCCGGTTCTATATATTTAATTACAGGCTAAGGCATTCTGTCCGGTGGCCCATATGCTTGTCATTGAGGTACTACGGGCCCATGGCCTCCACAGCACCTGAGACTTCATAGTTGAGCCCAGCTGGATGCAAGTGCTCCATTCTCCACGGTGAAGATTGCTGGAAGTGCATTGCCGAGTACTCTTTTGGTCAAGTCTTCTTCTTCCTGAGTCTGCTTCATGGTCAACTGGCAGCGAGGCTATGAGGGCTCATGTAAAGTATGAATAGTATGCACCGAATAGGCGCACTATTAGGTGTGCCTGACTTTGTGCTTAATTGTGAAATAATTAAATATTAAGACAAAGATTTTAACTTGTAAGTCTTTCCGAGTAGTATACTACTGGTATAAGAGATTTCGGTATCATGTCAACGAAATAATTTATAGTCTTTGCTGAGTAGCATGCCCTCATATATGGGATCTTTCAGCTTCATGTTAGCTGGAAAGGTGTTTAATGCTGTCTCGAGTGGGCGTCCCATCGGAACTTAGCTCCTCATCTTCTGTCAGTGGAAGAAATATTTATAGCTTTCCCGAGTAGGCACTACTCAGAAGTTAGAACTCTTCAGCGTCAAATGTCCGGCTGGTAGAAAGTAATTTGGGCTCATGGCAATGTTGGCTAAGCAGTAAGCCGAGTCATTATGAAATTTTAATCCATTTTGGTGGTAGGTGTACTGAGAGATACTGCAATCCAATTTTGATGAAGACCGCTTGTGACTTTATAAGGATATTTATTATACCTGGTTGGATAATACAGATACCCGAACATGTGTCTCAGCAATAAAGAACCTTCATAAAGCATTCTGTTTATCTCAATGGTTCTGTTTGGTAGCCATAGCACGTGATTTTACAACAGCCCAGCGAGCGCCCACATTGGCATGCTAACTGGTAGAACTCAATATCTTGGTGGCCCAGTACAACTTTGTAAGCCAACAGAATTGGAACCGGTCTATAAAAGGGGGGGGAGAGGGAAAAGATCCCTTCATCTTCATCCATCCACCAATCGTTTCGTCTTCTAACGCCTCGCGCGCCGAAATTTCGCCTCCACCCGCTGGGATGCCATTGGCTTGCTCTTCCATTGAACTCGGGTGACCCGCTTCTCTGCAATCCTTCAAACCTCCAGAAACATTTCCCAAATCTTCTTGCCCTTTAACCATGCGAGGCTTCAGATTTCTTTGGAGGTGTCGATGAGGTCTGGCGCTTCGGATTGCGGCTGATAAGTTGAGCATTCGGGAGCTTTGTTGCACTGTAAGAGCGTGATTGTCATCAATTGGCGTCAGCTGATGGTGAATCGGTTCCGGAGCCGAGCCGGTGAGACAGTTGTTTTCGCCTCCTTTCTTACCTGGGCGGTCTTTCTTTCCATTTCCGACTTTCTTCGCAGCTTCTTGCCTTTAGTGAACTTTGAGCTGGTGATCTGAATCCCAAATAATTTGCAAATTTATTATCTTTTTGTGACTCTGTGTGAGGTGTTCTCTGGGTGTGGACCCATTTGAATCTATTTAGATATCCTGTTCACATAAACCCCAGCCTTCAGAGCAGTCAGGTGATTGGGGGGCTGGTATCCCGCTACAAGGGTGAGATGAAGAAGATTTATATCAATTTCCACTGAATCTTCTCAAGCTGGCATAGAGAGTGGTTTTCTGTTTGATCTTGAACCAAGCCTCCCCCTTTTATGGGTTGCTCCGAAGGTTGTGCCAACTGGTCATCTTTGCCAGCGATTGAAGAAATGGGCCAAGTTACAATACTGATTGACAAGATTGAACAGCTGAAGGGTGCCAGGCTGACTGGTCCATGTGTGCCAAGTTTTTCCTAGAACCCTTGGGGTTTTTTTTTTTTTGGCCCCCTCAAGCGCTGAGTTGGGTGCACTTGGCTGGGACTACAAGGGTAGAGGTGATCCCGCGGGAGTATGCCCGACCTGTTGGACAAAGCAAAGGTTGACCAACATCCTGCTGTTTTACTTTGCCAGTGGGGGTGTCACCTGAAGACTCGGCGGTTTGGGGGGGCCTACGCATAAGAGGCCAGTCCAAAGGTAACTCTCAAGGATGTTTAATTGTTGTCCATTTGTGATGAATGTTTGTAGATATATTGCCCAGGATTGCTTCCCACAATGTGTAACATGTGTTGTTGAACTGCCTGCAGTCATGTGAGGAGTTGATGTGACTCTCGAACTTTATCAGCCATGAAGTCAAAGAGAAGGGCCGTTAAGTCCTTCTGCTTCCACCCTAGCCAAACTCCAAGAGAGCGGGAGAAGCCTGTTTGAAGACCAGGGCAAGAAGAAAATCATCAGGCGAGTGGCCGAACTGGGCCCTGAAAACATCAAAGACACCGCAGCATAGCTCCAGCATCGAGTCCTAGACTGGGCTTAGTGCACGTAGTGGCTCAGCAACATCGAGCCTAAAAGCGCCGCCTTGAGTACAGGTCGGCGTCAAGTGCCACGAGCTCAGCAACATCGAGCCCAAGGATGCGCCCCCCGAGTCCCTATGCGCCCCAACTGCCAACCAAGAGCTGGGCCAACTAGGACTGAAACAGCACCGCCGACGCCGACCATCAGCCGCAAAGCCGGCAATCTCAATGCCAACACAGGAGCCCGGTGGAGGTTCAAAATTCTACCAGAGGTATGTGATTTGAGCTTCGAAAGTCCTGTTTAGCATTGGTGGATGTGTTGATACTTAGCTCTTATGCAACTGGGCCAAATGATCTCAAAGGAGCGCACCGGCTTGTCCTCGTTGTGAGCCGGCCCCAGCCGACAAACGCCAGTGAGCAATATTCGTGGGACCCCAAACAGAGCCCCTCTGTGCACTCTAGCAGACAATAGCAACACACAGTCACAAAGAATAATATCACAGCAACATCACGGAGGAACAACTATATCTTCTCAACCACACGGGGAGG
>RYFJ01004498.1:0-42921 GCA_003991445.1 Oryza meyeriana var. granulata
TACTTGGGGGCGATGTGTATCATCAGTTCGTGCTGCATCGGTTGGGTCCGACCTACTGAACTGCCAGCGATAATCGTTCCTGAAGCTAGGCTGATGGTTTGTGCGCAAGCGTCTTATCGGAATGTATAGCCGGTAAGTTATTTTCATCACAGTTGCATTAGGTCTATCGGCTCGTTGAGGTTCCTTTACTATTATCGATCTGTGCTGCATCAGTTAGGTTTGAACTACTAGATCGATAATAATAGATTTATCCTTGTCGGGCTGATCGGTGTATATGCGACGTTCTATCGGAGTGCTTAGCCGATAGGTTATCTTTCTATAAAGCCGACTGTATTATCCATACTGCTTTGGTCATCTATATTATCATCGGTTTTCTAGCCGATGCATATGTGTTTCCTCGGCAGTCGGCTGGCTTACTATCCTGCATATCTATTTTATCATCGGCTTCTAGCCGATGCACACGTTGTACTAACAGCTTATCTATTTGTTTATAGCGCTATCGGTTTCCTAGCCGATACACAGGTGCCATCGGCTATCGGCTACGAGGAGTCTATATCAGCCCGTATCGGCCGATAGCCGATTGCGCAGTTGCTGCCGATCCGGGCACGAGGACTAACAAGGACGAGGACGCGAGCACGAGACCCGGGCGCGAGTACAGGCAGAGGCCCGGGTACGAGCATAGCGGCATCGGCTGGAAGGAATCCGTATCGGCTTGCTGGCCGATTGGATCAGTAATCTAATTTCTTCATCTCCTTGTCAATTGCTGGGTCAAATTGACTGGCACGCCCGCGAACCTCAAATATTTTAGGACCTGCACTGGAGCTAAGCAGATCTCCCAGGCCTTCGCGTGTCACCAGACGCCGAACCAGATCGTCAGCAAGCTTTTTGGCACACCCGGCGGTTTTCGGCGTCAACAGCGGCACTCCATGATGTCGTGCCGGTCCGTGTCCTGGAAGGCACACCACCCCCGGGCTGTGGCCGGCTTGAGACGCTCGGCCATGCCCTGGACGGCGCGGCACTCCGTGATGTCGTGCCGGTCCGTGTCGTGGTAGGCGCACCACCCCCGAACTAAGGCCGGCTCGACACGCTCGGCTGAGCGCTGGACGGCGCGGCACTCCGTAAGGTCGTGCCAGTCCGTCTGGTGGAGGGGGCACCACTTCCGGGCCGTTGCCGCCGCTTGCCGCCACCATCGCCTCCGCGGGCAACATAGCTCCGGGGGTTGCTCATAGCCGCCGAGGCGAAGCTCTCGGCTACCACCTTGGCCTTCTAGCGCTTCCTCCTGTTCCGCCGTAACGCGGAACGTGAGAGCTTGCCATCCTCTCCAGGGCCCCTGTCGGGGACCTCGGGAGGCGGAGAGGTGCACCGTGGCGGCCTCGCCACCGGGCTAACATTGCCCGGCGGGGTGTAGCCGCCGAACTCCTCGCCGTAATCTCGCAGATGATGGCCTCCTGCCATGAAGCGCGCCGGTGTTGGAGACGCCGGCGTACCACCTGAAAAGGAAACTCCCCCTACCTGGCACGCAAGCTGTCGAAGGATAAAACCCTGACGGCGGGAAGTCGGGAGACCCCCCTTTGAGGTTCGGCTAGGGGAGCTGTTCCCAGGAAGAATGCGGCGTCTAGGAGACGATCAGCGGAGAAGAAGACACGCAAAGAGACAGGAGGAGGTAGATAGGTTCGGGCCGCTCGGAGGCGTAACACCCTACTCCTGTGTGTTTATCTATGTGAGAGAGATGGATGTGATTTGCTCTTACAAGGTCTTGCTGAGGGGTGCTCGGGCCCTTGCCCTGACTTGGGGCTCCGAGAGAGAGCTTCGTTGTCTAAGCTAGGAGCAAGAGCTGCCTGAGTGGTCTAAAGCCGGAGCTGAACCTACTGAGCCTGGGCATGGATCCTCCTTTTACGATAAGGGGAGTCCACAGTGCCAGTACATGCAGAGAGAGGAAGCGCTGTCTTGTCGCACGTCTCCGCCTGCTGAGCCCACACCGGAGTAGGTTCGGCGTGTCAGGTCGTCTGGTCGTCTGCTGCTTGGACTTCGGCGCACGCCCTCACCACCGAAGTCAAAAGGCTTCTGACAGCACAGTCGGGTGTCCACGGGGGGCCATCACGAGGCGCCCACGCATGGCAGAGCAGGCGACAGGGACGACAGGCCCTGTCGCCTCGTCATTATTATTTTTTTATAAAACAATATATCAATATTTTCAAATATTTCTTACCATATTCGTTCCGATTCATATATCGCGGGTGTTCGACAACATAAACGATAGAAGTTCTAATCAGTTCATCAGTGCTCACTCACTTACTCAGCTAAGCTTTAGCTCTAACAGCAACCATGTCGAACACCCGCGAGCAGCAGCACAAGCACTTACTCAGCAGCTCCCCGCCTCCTCTCTGGTCGGCAATTCCCGCCGCGCCGCGCCTCCATTCTCCGCCCTAACACCCCTCCCGTCCTCCTCATTCTACAGGACGCCTCAACAACCGCCTCTCACCCGTTCGCCGCCGTCGAAGCTTCGTCGCCGACGTCGTCCCGAAGCCGCCGCCGCTTTTTCGTCGCCGCTGTCGTCTTCGCGCCGTCGCTCGCCGCCAGTGAGAACCCCCTTCGTTTTCCCGTTCCATTCCGCCCCTCCGTGTGGTCACCGCCGTGCCGTGTGGTCACCACCGGCGACCATCGGGTCGTGTGCGCGCCGCCGCCTCCCGCTCGGGACGGCCGGCTTTGGCCGCCCTTCCCCGGGGCCGTACGATTTGCCGGGTGGCAGATTGGGGCCGCCCGCTTGCTCACCCGCGTGGTCGCCCACGGTGGTGCCACATGGTGCGCCCGTTCTCGGCCGCGGTGGACTTGGTCCACCGTGCGCCCGCCTCTGTGCGCCGCTGACTGGTGGGGCCCGCTGGTCGGCGCTGCCTCTCTCTCGGGTGACGCCATAAATCGATTTAATGCTCAATAAATCGCTGGTTAATTATATTTACACTAAAAATAGCTGAAAACTTCAATAAATCATAACTAATTCATACAAACTCTAATTAAGTCCATTCAAATTTCATTAAATCTGAAAAAATGCCAAGAACCCATTAAAAATACTTTCAGCCCATGTTTGTTGGCCCTCATGTACTGTTTTTAATTATTTATGCAATGTTTATTGTAGAATCCGACGCCGGTAATTCTCCCGCGTATTTCGAGATCGTAGCAGAGTATCTTGAGCCGGAGCAAGGCAAGTCGCACTATTACCTTGAGCACTAAATTACTTTGTTTATTCAAATAAACTGCATTATTTTAATATTTCATGTGGGTGGTTATTACCTATGCAATGTTAGAACTTGGCCATAGTTTTGAAAGCTGAACCCTTGTCACCTGGGTAAAAATATGATTAGATTACGGTTCTTAGGATGCTTAGCCATGCTTAGCAACCTAGCTCATATGGGAATTAAATATCATTTTTTTTGTATGATTCGACTCCATGTCGCAAAAATAAAACTTTGGATAGGCTGATGTTAAATTATTAAAATTTGACCTAAATGGTGGGCTATGGGTGTATGGTTTTGCTTGTCACACCCATGGCAATTAAGGACCGGTTCGCGGGAACCACTTAGGCAACTTCCCGTACTTTCCACAAGCCAGCGTGGGCAACGGCTGGGCTTGAAGCGTTTCTTCTCCCTCTCCTAGGCACCGAAGAAGAGGGTGAGCGGGATGGAGTTGGGTCGGCCCGGGGTAAGGTTGATCGGCTGCCGGATTCACCGTGGCGCAAGAGGGGTAGCCTGGCCAATATGGCATGCCCTATCGGCAGGTGCAACCTCAGCGTGGTGTGGATGGTTAGGGAGGGGTTTCGTAAACGGTCCTGTCACAGCCTCTCATGGGACATCGTGGTGATGTACTGGCACACGGAAACGTGTGTGGGGCTGTGTCTTGTGGGTACAGTTGTACACCTCTGATCAGAGTAAAACTATTCGAATAGCCGCGCCTGCGGTTATGGGCACATTGACCAAGACTCACCGCGATTAGTCTCACCCTATATAATTAATCTGGTTTTATGAAACTGGTGATGTGGAAGGTGTTGAGTCCGGTCGACGTGGTTGAGTTGACCGGGGGTGACCGGTTAGCGTGGTGTAACGCTAGTCGGTGGAGATTGGTGAGCGTGGTGTAACGCTCATCAGTGACTCCTGGTGGTCGTGGTGTAACTTCCATCAGCGCGGCCTGGTCAGCATGGTGTAGCGTTGATTAGGAAAAGCTGGTTAGCGTGGTGTAACGTTGTCCGGTGGTGACTGGTTAACGTGGTGTAACGTTAATCAGTGGAGACCGGTTATCGTGGTGTAACGGTAACCGGAGGTGTCTGGTGAACGTGCTGTAGCGTTCACCAGTGGAGACTGGTTGACGTGGTGTAGCGTCAATCAGTTGGGAATGGTTGGGCCTGATTAACGTGGTGTAACGTTAATCAGTGGAAAATAATATTGTTAAATAAATCAACTTTTTACTGTTTGCAAACTACTACTTTTTGCAACTGCTTTTCCGCAAATAAACTCTATCCCATCCTGTTACCCTGTGCATATGCATACTTACGGGTGTGATTTATTGAGTACTGTGGGTGGTACTTAGCCTTGCTCCATTTCCCCCTCTCAGTGTTGGAGACAGCTTCAGACGAGGACCACCCGGAGGAATAGGCTGACTCCGCCGTCAAGGTGCCTGTGGGATGGAAGCTGCTTGGCCAGTTATTCATAGACGTTATTTTATCTTTTCCGCTGCATTATGTAATATGAATGTTTATTCTGTTTGTAAGACACTCTGTATGGCAACTTGGTTTGTGTACTCTGGCTTTCCTAGGTAGGGATTTAATACACATTAATGTTCAGAACTTCTTTGGTGAATTTCTGGGTGTTACACGGCGGCTGAGCTCGGCAAGGTCCTCGGTCGGATCGGAGAGGGGTGCAGTGCCGAGGAATGCGGATATCCGAAAATTTTTTTGGATAGCTTTCGACCGATTCCGAAATCCGACGGATAATGTCTTTACTGTATTCGTATCCGTATCCAAGAAAAATTATCCGTTTTCATTTTTGAATCCGAGATTATCCGATCGATCTTATCCGTATTCAAAATTTTAAACGATTAGCGGATAATATTTGAACCATTTTCACCCCTACCCATGTTACCCTCCTCTGCGTCGTCTAACTCCCCTGCAGTCCCCACGCCGCTCGCTAGCTAGGATAACCAGAAGCATATGCCGACCACCGGCGGCTGGGCCCCGCATGCGTGCATGTCTGTCGCCCCCACCACCGCCAGCGTTCGGAGCCCCACCACGTGGATCCCTGGAAAGGCGGTGACGGCCTGACGTACGGCGCCGCCGGTCGCCGCGCCGCGGATCTAGGTGCATCGCATGCAACGGAACGGCGGTTTTGGGTTTTTGACCCGTCGCCGAAGCCCGAGAGAGAGAGCGCGCATTTGGCGTGCAAAAAGCCCCAAATCAGGCGAGGTGCCGGTCGCCTCGTGCCCGGTGAAACCGAAATTTGACCAGCTCTCCCTACTGATGAGGGACACAACGAGGTTTTTACACGGTGATCTGCGGCTGCGCGACGATCTGTGGAACACACAGACACAGATGGGCATCCATGTGCCGCAAGCTGTGGATACGAACCGCGCATGTGCGCTGCAGTGCCCTCCAGCTCCAGGAATATACACATACTACTCCATAATTATAGACAGGAGTACTAGTGGAGGTGCACTGGAAAAAGGATCGGCATGTGCCGCTGATCTAGTGGACGTACTGAAAACGTATTACTATATGACCCACTCACCAAAATTATCTTAAACTTGGAGTAGCATCTCATCTCGTCGTGTTATTTTTAGACACAGAATCATCGGGTTGCTTTGATGCTCGTTAGTCGTTACCTCGAACTTCCCGCCCAAGCTACCCAAATGCGCGAACTTGCAGCAGTGTAGTACTACTACTACGGCCGGTGAAATACACCACTAACGATAATACGAGTACTGTACTACTCATGCTGGTTTTTGATACTTTTCGCTTCTTCAGTTTGTTCCCGCCACCACCAACACTCGCACGGAGCAATAATGGGGAGCGGTGCGTGCTACGGCCCAGCCGCGCACGACGCATCCGTCCACCGATTCACGCGTGCCGTGCTTACTGCCTCGCTCACCTTTCCCTCGCCTGCCTGCGCACCACATGCGCAACCCCACTGCATCTTAACTGCTCACCTCCTTTCCCCCTGCACACCACCATGAATCTCGCCCTCCTCCTCCTCTTCTATATAAACTATATCAGCCCAGCCAAGATCCCGCACCACCACACAGACACATCCGCCATGGCGTCCTCCAAGATCCCCTTCCTCGTAATCATCGCCGTCGTCCTCCTCCTCGCCATTGCCTTACCCGCGGTAACCTCCCTCATCTCCTTCCATCCTTTCCCCTCTTGAACCGTACGTGTGAGTCTTGGTTCTTGACGTTCTTGTTTTTCGTGGCCGCAGGAGGTGATGGGAGGAGGAGGGCACGGCCGCGGCCGCGGCCGGGGCGGCGGCGGCGGAGGAGGAGGGGTGGCCGGCGGGGGGAACCTGAAGCCGTGGGAGTGCTCGCCCAAGTGCGCGGGGCGGTGCTCGGACACGCAGTACAAGAAGGCGTGCCTGACGTTCTGCAACAAGTGCTGCGCCAAGTGCCTGTGCGTGCCGCCGGGCACCTACGGCAACAAGGGCGCCTGCCCCTGCTACAACAACTGGAAGACCAAGGAAGGAGGCCCCAAGTGCCCCTAAGATGGCACCATTAGTGTCACTGATTAAGCTCATGCATGGATCCGTTGATTAGTTAATTGGTCTCTCTATCTAGTTACTAGATAGAGGGGTTTATTGCTAGATCTGGTTTAAGCATTAGTTTATCCTGTTCTAGTAGGGTGGTGTTGGGAGAATGTGTGAGAGGCTAAGGGATGGAGAGGAGAGCGAGGATTCGTCAGGGTCAAAAGCTGGATCCCCCCTCCTAGAGTGGAAAGCCTCTTCGCTTTGGATGTGTAACTAGTAGTAATTGCTACTGGAGTGAATGAGCTCTGCCAGATTCATTTGGTGCTCACCCAGCATTGGAAAATTTGAGACAATGCTACTCTTATACTAGTGTATAATTTTCGTTACCAAGCTGTTGCGTGTACCCGTTTGTTCCTCTCATTCCAGAGATCGAATCGCTGTATGTTCACGGGCATCAGGCTCAGTACTCTGTTGCCGCACAAGCTCATTCCGTACTTCTAACCTGGGCCGGCTGGCCTGTTGCCGCACGAGCTCAGATCCGAATTTTTTTGATTTTTATATTTATTTATTAAAAGATTTGTAAAAATAGATTTTTGTTTGAAAAATTTGCAAAAATAGACTCCCACCGCCCTCTGGGAGGGCGATTTTTAAAAATCGCCCTCCCAGAGGGCGATTTTATGACGTGGCTGACGGCCGTTGGCCCCCCGCCGACGGCCGTCAGTCATTTTGCAGGCGGGCCCCCGGCCTCCCAAAAACCGTCCTCTCAGAGGGCGGTAAGGGGGCCGCCTGCAAAATACATCCAGGCGCCTGCGTCAGCGCCCCGCGCCCGCGTCAGCGCCCCGCGCCCGCTCGCGCCCTCGGCCGCGTCCGCGCCCTCGGCCCCGCGCCCGTGCCCTCGGCCTCGGCCCCGCGCCCCGCGCCCCTCTCCGCGCCATCGGCCGCGCAATTTGCAGGCGGCCCCCTTGCCGCCCTCTGAGAGGGCGGTTTTTGGGAGGCCCGGGGGCCGCCCGTAAAATGGCTGACGGCCGTCGGCCGGGAGCCCGATTGCCGTCAGCCACGTCATTAAATCGCTCTCTGGGAGGGCGATTTTTAAAAACCGCCCTCTCAGAGGGCGGTGGGAGTCTATTTTTGCAATTTTTTCAAACAAAAATCTACTTTTGCAAATCTTTTAATAAATAAATATAAAAATCAAAAAAATTCGCTCAGATCCACCCTACCTGGGCCGACAAAAACAGCGACTGTGCTGGCCAGGCTATACTCCCCAGAAAATAAGGTACCCCCAATCTGGGCAATTTTTGGACTCACCACGCTGTCTGTTCACGTTTTCACTGGGTTGATGGCCCATCAGAGGCCTGCAGTCCCAACTCCCATCCCACAGCTCGCATCAGAATCCAGAAGGGGAGATGCTGCAAATCAGTGAGTTTGTGACTGCACCCTACTATATTCCGGGCGTGCCCAACGCAAATACAACCTCTAAATTCATGGCTGTTTCCTCAAAAAAATTCATGACTGCGGTGTAAGTGCCCTAAACTCGAATATATAGTTACATTAGCATATAAGTAGTGCCAGGTTATTGGTAGGCTGCGATAGTACAAAATAAAATCTTCTACCGCGTAAATTAAGAAACCGTGCGAGTAAAGAATTATAGATCGTTACCACTCGACGCACAGAGCAGCGGAAGTACAGTCGGAGTAGCCCGATCCGACTAAGCGCGTGCCGACGTAGAGGAAATAGTTAATCTCAGCAACCTGATCGTCACCTCCTTGCATGATCGCCTTCCCACATTCTCTACCGGTATCCACACGTCCGGGGTTGGGACACCGTTCACGGAAGTGCTAGCGCTCGCACGCGGCTAGGGTTTTGCTCGTGGGGAGAGGTGCGACTAAGGTTTTGTCACGGAAGAGCCTCTTTCCACCGCGTCTCGCTCTAAATATATCGAATATCTAACTGGGCTCGCATATTCATTAGGAACTCTATTCGGATTTTTATCCGAACTGAGTCATATTTGGATCTCTATCTAAATACTTCGTTTTAAACAGAGGTCTTATAATCTAAAACGGAGGTCTTGGAGTAAACATGGTCCAAACTAGTGATCCCCAAATGAGTGATGGATTGAGGTAAAAAATATTCACTTGCTCCGTTATTAAAAAAATGAGAATGAAGTAACGTATGGTTATGGTTATGTTTCAGCTCGAATTTGGGGCTGAAGTTTTGCCAAATAGACCCGTAGACAACTCTAATACATTACGAATATGCTAATCTGATTTTTTTTTTTTGGTGTAGGGGTCCTCGTAAAGTTTTGATTAGATTTTTAACATAAGGTTATGATTAGCTCCACCAAGTCTCAATTATGGTGCCAGAAAACGCCCTAATCCAGATATATACGGTTGTTGCTCCAACATAGTATATTCAAGTCGTATGTACCCTGTTTCTTTCTATGTAAGAGACTGGATCTTGCATGTTACATGGGCCGTGTCGACCTCTCTCTCTCTTTAATTCTCTTTGCTCAAATCCTAGTATCATCCAGCCGATGGGGCAAGCAATTAGATCCGGCCGATGTCTGATGATATATAGAGTGCTTGGCACCTCTGAGTTAGGCACAGTTGACGTTGAACTTAAGCTACTCACTTATTTATCATGAACACGTTTTTCAAATTATTAAACGGTTATTTTATAAAAAAATTTATATAGAAATTTCTTTAATAAATTAAATAAATTTATTTTAAGTTTGTAATAACTAATACTTAATTAATTATATACTAATGATTTTTCTCGTTTCGTATACAGCTTACAAGCTCACGATAACCTCAGTTTTAAACGCTGCATTAATTACTCGACGCATGTCACACGACATGATTCTACTTGCACGCATGTATTTGCTCCAATCACCATGGGGAAAATGAGATTTCATTTCTGGAAAATGCCTCGCATAAAACAATTTCATTTCTTCGACACAAGTTGTGGTGGAGAAAAGAAATAGTTTCAGTTCTTTGTCTACAGAAGAAGATGAGTAGATGACTGCATACCACACCTCTAAGGGTGCAAAATACAGTCGATAAAACAATGGGAAACCTCTAGTCCGAGCGACCGATTCCACACATCCGCCTGGACACTTCATATTAGCCCATGCAACTCATTCCATATAATACCTTCATACTCCTTTTCAGATTCATTCCTCTCTCTCTCTCTTCTCATGGTGGAGCATGGGGGCATTGCTACCGTGCAGGTAAGGCAAGCGCGGCAACGACACCATGGCCCATATGGAGGCACTCCTATCAGGGGAGCAGGCACGCAGTGTCACTGTAGAGCCACGTGTCTAAGATACCGTGCTCAAGAAGCTTGTAGTCGAGGAGGCCGACCCAATAACCGGAGTTTAGGAAGGAGGCTACCAGAGTAGAGAAAGAAGATGGATTTGGTCATCGGAATAAAGGAATAAGGTGGATACGGCCATCGGAGTAGAGGAAAAAGCCAGATCTGCAGCGGTAGGTTCTATATTAGAGACGTTGACGATTTTATTGCAATCCACTATTTTATCTTTTTGCACTTTATTGTATTAGAGTATTTTACTCTTTTCTACTTGGATGTTGTACATGATGTACATGGCCTCGTTGTACCTAGCAACAAAATGCTCTTGTGATGTTGCAATTGATAATTTTTGGATGTTGCTCATATTGTTTTCATAATGTTGCATGCAATACTTTTCTAATGTTGTAGTCGGTTTTGTTAAATATTGCACATATTGGTTTCTTAGTGCTACAACCAGTTTTTTTGATATTGCATTTATTTGAAATATTTTTTTATCAAGTGATGAAACATTTTTCGTTAAGTGGTGAAACATTGTCTAATTGTTTGCTTTAGATCGGACGTCTGGCCGTAGTTGCCTCCTAAAACATTTTGCTGTTACTTTTTAAGGTAAATGAGTAATTTTATGATGGTTTCTACTGATAGTATTCTATAGAATAATTATATATTTTTTCAGTTTTACTATTTATTAATCAACCGATTTTTCTTCAAGTCACATATACTAGAGTTGCATAATATAGAAAAGTGCAACTTTATTACAAATGAACTACAACTTCTTGTTTGCTTTATTTTTATTAATTCAACAAATCTAAATGCATTTTATGCTTATATGGACAATAATTCTTTCTACACTTGCGAATTGCGAAGATAAATAACAAACCACATATTTTTAGTTTATATTAGAATATTGTTTGTTTCTTTTAGTTTATATTAGAATATTGTTTGTTTCGTAATAACAAGAAGAAAAAAAATTAAACACAATACAGTTTGTTTCATAACAACAACAAGAAGAAAAATATGTTAGATCTAGTGTTGAAAAAAGTGATTGATATAGATAAGAAAAATCAGTCAATCGACAAACGTACAATCCCTTACGTTTTTATAATCAAATTCATCCAAACAATATTAGATTTGCATCATTCATTTTATAAATTGGTTGAAATCCAATCTCAATGGTGCTAGCCCTACGAAATGGCAGGAGCAACACTACTATACATTTCCCTTGTTTATCTCTGCAGCCGTCGACTGCGGATCGGGTCGGCCTCACGAACTCGATCGCACGCCAAAGAAGAAGCCAATATGAATGGCCTAATTAACTCCCTTCAAGCTCGCAAACAATTTGCATCATTTCGCGCGCGGTTCGAGGCATCAGTGGTCAACTTACACACTGATCCGCCAGTGTACTGGGGCCAAACACGCAGACGCTGACAAGAAATCTAATATGACAACGACAAGGCTAGGTCTCGATGATCCGGAACTAATCAGGTCTGACTTGTGCACGCAGCTTCGATCGTCGGTGGCGAGACGATCGAGAGTACCAAATGCTTCACGCATTTCTGAAGTCAAATCCGCCGAGAAAATGAAATAAAATTATCAGATGTTGTCACCGGCCAAATTCCGCTCCTGATCTTTTGAAAAATATACCATTTCTTTGTCTATAGTTTTTACAATATAACGAGTCAGCCGTTTCCTATAAATTTTGTGTTCCAAACGGGTCTTCAATTTCCTACTTCCACACTGGGTTCAATTTCGTTTCAAAATTTCAGATCTATAGACAGGTCCAAGCAGGATGGCTCTGCGGCAAACAATTCTTAATTTGTTTTGATTCGCCAAAAATTGTTCGAATTCCACTTCTTTAATAGAAATTTCTAAATTCTTTTCAAAATTTCAATCCCCAGTTTTTTCTTGTATCCCGGGAGATAGCTGAGTCCTGCTTCCACGGAAGCTTCATTTCTGCTGCTGCTATGCGTGTGCTCAC
The DNA here is from genome assembly GCA_003991445.1 of Oryza meyeriana var. granulata. Classification (NCBI taxonomy): domain Eukaryota; kingdom Viridiplantae; phylum Streptophyta; class Magnoliopsida; order Poales; family Poaceae; genus Oryza; species Oryza meyeriana. The sequence continues at coordinate 12,001 of RYFJ01004498.1, forward strand.
GACGTGCCAGCACGTGCAGACGTGCAGTGCGTTAATTCGCGGGCTATATATACATGCGACGAGGCAGAAATACACCGTTCAACTGTGCAAGCGGCAGCGGCGCTATAGCTGGTGATCTCCTCTGTTGGATTGGCTCTGGTTAATCTGAGCTTGCGTCGATGCAAATGGCGGCGGCTCGCCGGGGAAGAGGCAGCAGTGCAAGCGGCGCCCTGGTCACCGGCGGCGTCGTGCTCCTGTGCCTGGTGGCCCTGCTGATGGAGGCCGTCCCGGCCGCCGAGGCCGGGAAGACGTACTACGTCGGCGACGCCGCCGGGTGGGGCCGCAACCTCGACTGGTGGCTCGCCCGGAAGACCTTCTACGCCGGCGACGTGCTCGGTAAGTGCACACACATTGATGTCAAATTTCCTGCATATGCATGGTGTGGGTGTGTGTGTGATTCATGGCTAGCTATCTGAATGTGCACGGATGCAGTGTTCAAGTACAACAAGGAGCACCACGACGTGTCGGTGGTCGGCGGCAAGGGGTTCCGGCGGTGCAAGGTGCCGAGAAACAAGCACACCGTGGTTCTGCGCACCGGGTATGACCAGCTGACGCTCCGGCGGGGCAACAACTACTTCATCTGCGGCTTGCCGGGGCACTGCGACGCCGGCATGAAGCTCGCCGTCAAGGCATGGTAGTGGACTGGGATCCATCGGCCATCGCCGTGCTTCTTGTGGTTCAGTGACTTCGGCCACCGGAAATCGGCTCGATTCCTGCGTTGCAAACAGGGCGTGACGAGCGATGTGGTGTTGATTAAGCTTTTGGTTGTGAGTAGTAACTAGTAGTAGCTTGTTTGCTCCGATGTCATGTCATGATAGAGTAAACCTGCCGTTTAATGTCTCCTCGTGTTATCAACGAGTGAAGTTGAGGCAGATTCGTGTGAGAAACTGTGACGAAAGTGAACATCCTTTGTCCCGTTTGGCTCCCAGCCAGGAAGGCTTGGAGCTTTGGGTGTTTAGCTGCAGCCCACAATTGTATTGTTAATTCTACTCGATTCCCAAGGTGTGGAGTGCAATGAGAACAGATTCTATACCAGACTAGCACGGTGCAACCAGAAACACTAAAATTTATTTGTTAGAGAGGACAAATAATACTAATCTTTTGAAATTAGAGTTTGACGGAGGCGAGACCCTGCTCACCCCTCCCTGGCTCCGCCCCCGAGCAGTTGCCGTGTCAATAGGAGTTGACTTGGAGGCAATTTGTGATTTCAAACTTTACTTGTGTCCGTGCATCTTCCAAGCTAACTGCGATAGCATCTGGGCTGTGTGATGATCCTCAACTTTGAGCTTTGAGGACTCCTTCGGACTTCAGGAATTTCACACGAATGAGTTTAATCCCATGAAATTTCTGCAAAATTCCTTAAGGACACCTGAACTTGGATGCAAGAAGATGGACACAGAATTATGAATCTAAATCCATTTCTACAAATCTAAAGACAGCTAAATGGAGAAAAAAATGGAATTGTAACTTGTTCGAATAAGATGTGAATACTCAAGATTATGAATCTAAATCCATTTCTACAAATCAGATTCATTTCTTTTTTAATTGAATCTGATTAGTGAGACCCAACCGGGCTGCAGTACTAATTTAACAAACCGGGAAATGGATCTTATCATCTTGTAATCAATCCGTCATAATGCCATCCTTTCGGAGTTGACTTCCTTATAAAAAACAGTTTAAAATTCACGCCAGATAGGCAACGTTGAATCTTCAGGAACAGTTTGATGCGTAGACGCGAAAGTTAGTTTATCTGTACAGCCTACAGGGAGCAGAGCTTGGCAGATATGAAGGAAACCCAAATGGCAGATATGAGCATATAAAAGCAATCATAAATAAATAAATTCAGAAGCAACCATAATAATTTCGTCACTTTCATCAAAGGCTATCACGAGCCAACATCTGAGTGAAGGTTTCTGTTCCAGCCTTTTCCACAGAGAAAAACAGAAACTGTCAGGTAAGTTTAACATGGTGAACACTGAGCCACTTCCATTTTTTCATCCACGGAGATACTCCGTACATGAGAAATGACGACGAAGGCATAGAAGGTACTCACTCCGTCCATTCATAAATATAAGAACTTTTAGATCGTTTTAAAGAGATTAAGCATGAAGAGAAAATAATATAATGCCTCTCACTCTAAGGGATGGTTGGAAGTAAGATGTAAAGAAATGAGGGATGATTAGGGTAAGATGTAAAGAAATTTAAATAAAGGGTGATTAAAAGAATACTTATATTTGTCGATAAATTTTAAATGCTTGAAATACTTGAAAATGCTCGTATCCGTGGACTGTGGAAAGAGGAAGTACCAAAATAACTAGAAGATCCAAATGCTGCCAGACGTTGGTCGTCTGGTCGAGCATAGTGTTCTCAGACAGAACGATTCAAAGCAGAACATGCCAATTGAACGTGGGATCCTCAGAAGGACCAGATCAAAGACATACAGTACATACAAACACAACATTAGCGTACATCATCCCATCTGACAGAAAGTGAAAACCAGCAAACCAACATAAACTGCTGCTCTGAATTTGATATGTTCTAGAAAGGTACTGAAATGCCAGTATGCCACAGCCATATAAATAGCAACAGTATCAGAGATACAATTGCTCAAAGAAGAGATACACAGATTGTATATTACCTTGAGACAGATCTTAATCCATCCTACCTTATAACACAGATTCTCAATGAGCCCTAGTGCCCTACTAACAGCATGCCTGGGGAGTGGTCAGTTCGGCTCTTCGATTGCTTTGGTGATTGCGGAACCTGTATGCACAGCGCTTTCTCAGTTCTTCTTGCACCTATTATACATGGGTTTCATGTATGACGTTTATGTTTCATTTCTTTCGTAATTATACAGGTTGCTTGACTTGCTGGTGCCCCTGCGTTACGTTCGGTCGCATTGCTGAGATTGTGGACAGAGGCTCAACATGTAGGCATATTGCTTGTCGCTTGTTCTTTGGTTCAAGCACAAAAACTACCAACCTTCTATGCTGACTCCCCCTGTTTTCAGCATGCTGCATGCATGGGACCTTGTATGTTTTGCTAGGGACAATAGGCTGCCAATGCTTGTATTCTTGTACCAAACGATCCTCAATGCGGGCACAATACAACTTGCAACAGTCGCCCTGCTTGGACTGCTGTGTACACTTCTTCTGTGAAAGTTGTGCGCTATGCCAAGACTACAAGGAGCTGGAAAAACGCGGCTTCGACATGGCCAAAGGTCTCCCAATCCCTCCAAACTCTTACTGAAAGAACACAAAAACAGGGGGAAAGTTGATGTTAGCAAAGACACACGTTCATCACTAAATTGTGATCTTACTAAATTCTTAATCGATATCTTTTGCAGCCTGGGTGTAACTCACAGAAATTCGTAACCGAAATTCTAAACATTTCTGTGTATTAAATCCCTGTCTAGGAAAGATAGGATACACAATACCAAGTTGTCATGTCATATAAAGTGCGTCTTATAAACAGAAAAAAAATTGTCTTACATACATACAGCGGTAAAGGTAAATAAAGCCTATATACAGCAAGTCAAGCGGAGGCTTCCAATCCGCAGGTGTCTTGACGGCAGATTCAGTCTAGTCCTCCTGATGATTCTCGTCGGACAGGTACTCTACCACTAGAGAGGACAAAAGGAGCAAGATTGAGTACCACCCACAGTACTTAATAAGTCACACCCGCGAATATGCTCAATGTACGGGAGACAAAGGAAGGCTCAAGATTCAGTTTGCGTAAAAGCAGTAAATAAATAGTAATAGTTCACAAGCATTAAAAAGGTTAATTAATTAAGCAGTATTAATTCTCCACTGATTAATGTTACACCATGTTGACCAGGCCCAAATCATCCATCCTATCACTACAGCAAATTTTAAGTCAAGTTATTATAGTGAGACTAATCATAGTGAGTTTTGACCAAAATGCTCATGACCGTAGACGTGGCTATTCGAATAAATTTTAACTCTGGCCAGAGGTGTACAACTGTACATACAAGACACAGCCCCACATACGTTCTCGTGTGCCGATGTCACCATGATACCCCGCGAGAGGCTGTGACAGGACCGTTTACGCAACCTCTCCCTAACCATCCACACCACGCTGAGGTTGCACCTGTCGACAGGGCACATCATATCGGCCAGGCTACCCCTCTTGCGCCACAATGGATCCGTAAGCTGATCAATCCGACCCTAAGCCGACCCAACTCCATCACGCCCATTCTCACCAACGGTGCCTAGGAGAGGAAGAAGATACGCTACAAGCCCAGCCATTGCCCACGCTGGCTTGTGGTAAGTACAATTAATTGCCCAAGGGGTTCCCGCGAATCGGTCCTTAACTGCCATGGGTACGACCAGCCAAACCATGCACCCACAGCCCACCCTTTAGGTCAAAATTTTAGTAATTTAAGATCAACATATCCAAAGTTCCATTTCCCGACATAGAGTCGAACAATAAATGTAATTAAGAGTATTCAATTCCCCATGTGAGCTAAAAGTCTCTAAGTATGGCTAAGCATCCTGAAAGTATTCTCTAATCATATTATTACCCAAGTTACAAGGAATGGGGTCATCAAATTGGGGTGTACTCCTAAGCACATATGGGCTGTATTCCTAGACCACATGAAATATTAAAACATGCAAGGTTATTTAAATAAAGCAAAGCATTTGGCAAGAATTAGGTGCAAAATGATTAAGATCATGATGTAACTTGCCTTGCTCCGGCTCTGCGAACTCTGCTACGACCTCGTCATACACTGAAGGGTCGCCTGCGTCGGATTCTATAGCAAACAAAGCACAAACAATTAAAAGCAATACATGTGGGCACTGAAACAGGAGCTAGAAGTATTTTTAATAGATTCTTGGTATTTTTCTGTATTTAATGAAACTTGAATGGAATTAATCGGAGCTCTTATGAATTAGTTATAAATTTTTAAAGTTTTACTGTGATTTTGCTATGCAAATTAATTGTTTATCGATTTATTGCATAATTAAATAGATTTATGACGCCAGCGGACCGCGGGCCGACGCTGACAGGCAAGGCCCACGGGTCAGCGGCGCACGGCGGATCGAGTCCACCGCGGCCTGACGGGGACGGGCCACGTGGCTGCCACACGGCAGACCGAGGGGCCGACGCGACGCCACGTGGTGAGGAAGCAAGGCGCCCGCGAGGCGTCACCTGGCCGGCCCGGATCTACCCCGGGGTAGATCGGACGATACAGGGCGAAAGGGACTCGCCCCCGCCGGCGCGGCCGCGCCTCGGCAGGGCGAGCGGCCCGATGGTCACTGCCAGCGACCATTCGGCCCGCGGAGGATGGCGGCGAGCGGCAGAATGGAACGGGGAAGCCACGGGGGTTCTCACCGAGGGGTTGCGACGGTCGGAGGACGGCGAACGGCGGCGAACGAAGAGGATTGGCGACGGCTGAGCTTCGGGATGACGGCGAGGGGAGCGTTCCGGCAAGGATCATCGGCGACGAAGGGGTGGACGACGTTCGGGGGATCCTGGGGAAGGTGTAGAGCGGGTTAAGGGAAAAAATAGCCGAACGGGGTGGCGAGATTTTGCGGACGAAGGCCGGTGGAGAGACGCACCGAGAAGGACGACGGAGAGGATGGGCCTTCGGCGGCGTAGAGGCTCTCGAGAGTGGTGGCCTGGCTTCTCCGGCGTGCGGCGGAGCTGGCGGTGGCGAGTGCGCAGCCTGGCAGCGGCTAGAGTCGGTGGAGCGTGGCGGCGGCTAGGGTTTACGGTGTGGAGGGGCTTAGGGGGCACGAAGGCGTCGGCATTTAAGGGAAAAGAGAGAGGGGGAGGACGGCGAAGATTTTTAAGGACTCGGGCTGAAGAGATCATGGCTGAGGCGGCCGAATTTTGTGGCTTGAGGGCAACGGCGGCGAGGGCGGGACGTGCGAGATTTGCACGGGGTTGGGTGCATGCGGGGCGGAGTACGTGGGGGTAAGGGCGGCGACCAGTCCGTGGGGTTTGAACATGGAGCAGGCGCGCGAGGAGGTGAGCGAAGGCGGAGATCGGACAGTGGGGAAAATTTTTCCCCTCCGCCCAATCCGGACGGAGGAAGACGAAGGCTCTAACGTGTGGGCCCCAGTCCCACACGTCAGCAGGAGAGTGAGGAAGCGGGGCGAGTGGACGCTGGCGGGCGGGCCCCAGCTGGCGGCGACTGAGGGAGAGAGGAGGCGTGGGGGAGAACGACTGACAAGTGGGACCACGGAGAGGCAAGCGAGCGGCATGGGCCGTGGCTAGCTAGGGAACAGCGCTGAGGAAAAAGAAAAGAAAAAGGAAAAGAGAAAGAAAGGGAAAGGAAAAAGTTTTTCCAGAGAGAATTAATTCCGATAATTCGTTTTGAATTATTAAAATTACTTCCACTGCTCTAAAAATTCCAATAAAAATCCTATTAGTGCATTTTGGCAAGAGGAATAAAGAAAAAATATTCCCAGCCAAGATAATTTATTAATTTGCATTCCTCTTATTTATTTAATTCGCTTGGCCTTTTTAAAATAATTTTTGAGGCTTTTTATTTGGTATATTTTGTGTGGCTATATTAAGGGGAAACTTAGTGTGTGACAAACCTACCCCCTTAAACGGAATCTCGTCCTCGAGATTCGAATGTGCTGGCAAAGAGGTGCGGATGGGTGGACTTCAATTCATCCTCTCGTTCCCATGTGGCTTCTTTCTCTGAATGGTGGTTTCATTGTACCTTGCAGAACTTGATCACTCAGCTTCTGGTGTTCCTTTCACTTATCTCTAAGATTCGGATCGGCCTTTCCACATAGGTGAGGTCTTTCTGGATCTCGATCTGTTCTAGATCAACCTGTTCTGCTAGTACCCTCAGACATTTCTTCAGTTGTGAGACATGGAACATGTCGTGTATACCTGCCATCGAAGCTGGAAGATCCAACTGGTATGCAACTTCGCCTTTACGAGCTAGCACCTAGCAGGGTCCCACGAAACGGGGTGCTAACTTCCCTTTGGTCTGGAACCTATGTACCCCGCGGAGTGGTGTGACGCGAAGATATACATAGTCTCCTTCCTCAAAACTCAGATCTCTGCGACGGTTGTCGGCGTAACTCTTTTGTCTGGACTGAGCTGTCATTAATCATTCACGGATAATGGCCACCTTCTCTTCTGCCTCTTTGAGTGCATTGGTTCTGAACACCTGGAGTTCACCTATCCGATCCCAGAAGAGGGGTGTACGACACTTCCTGCCATATAGAGCTTCGAACGGTGCCATCTGCAGACTGGACTGATAGCTGTTGTTGTACGAGAACTCTGCGTAGGGCAGACTCTTATCCCATGTCCCACCGAAGTCCAAGGCACAAGCCCTTAGCATATCCTCCAATATTTGATTGACTCTTTCAGTCTGCCCATCTGTTTGTGGATGGTAAGTTGTGCTAAAGTTCAGTCGGGTTCCCAGTTCTGCTTGCAACTTCTGCCAGAACTTGGAAGTGAACTGGCTACCACAATCAGATACAATCCTCTTGGGTACTTGTTAACGCCAAAATTTGGTAAGGCCTTATGTCAGATTTGGTCAAAAGGGAAATTGCAGTCAACTGATAACAGATTGATCCGGTAGAGACCGATTCCGGGAAGGGGCCGTGAGAACCGCTGTTTGGCAGTTATTTACTGTACCTATTAATTAGGCAAGTGTTTATCTTTAGAAAACCTGGCCTCGTGTCCGGTCAGGTCTTGTTAGTGTTTCCTGTTATAATTAGGAAATCATGTACCGTGTCCTATAAGGACTCATGTAACTCAGGGTATAAATGCGTACGCCCGGGCACCTTGTAAAAGATATCACTTGATCAATACAAAATTCGGCACATCGCCACCCTCCGACGGGATCTTGCTTCTCGAGCCGGGCTGCATCGGTTAGGTCCGATCTCCTGCGAGAGGGTAAGTCTCGTCACCCCGGCTACCTATCGGCTAGGACTTCCTCGGTTAGGTCCGATATTCTAGTCGGTTTATAGTAGTCGGCTTACCACGATATATTTATTTTATCTATGGCTGCATCAGTTCAGTTTGATCTCATAGATTGACTAGGTATATCACATCACGCGTGCGTAGATTGCATGGCTTACTGGGAGCAGTTTATCATCAGTTTGTGCTGCATCGGTTAGGTCCGACCTACTAAACTGCAGCGATAAATCGTTCCTGCTAAGTCGATGCTTTATGCGCAGGCGTCTTACCGGGGTGTATAGTCGGTAAATTATCATGTTCTACATCACGATCGCATTGGATCTATCGGCCTGTCGAGGTGTCGTTATCATCATCAGTCTGTGCTGCAACGGTTGGGTCCGATCTACTAGACTGACGATAATAGCTTCACTCTCGATGAGCCGATGGGTGTCATGCGATGTTGTTATCGGAGTGCTTAGCCGATAAGTTATCTGTTGAAGCCGACTACATTTATTCATTATCTTATTTTATCATTGGCTTCTAGCCGATTATTCATGTGTTCTGTTCGGTAATCGACTGGCTCATCAATTGTCTATCATTTATGTTATTGCATGCTTTATTACACATTCTTGCCTATATTACTGTTACGATCGGCTAAGGGCTAGCCGATTGGTTTATTCTGCCGATCCAAGTGCAAGTACAAGCAGGTCCCCGGGCACGACCCCAGGTGAGGACCCGGGCATGAGCTTAGGTAAGGACTCGGGCACGGGCACGGACAGCGGATGAAGACCCCAGGAACCGATGTGAGCAATGGCCCGGGCACGGGCACGAGCAATATTTTCACGGCAATACCAGTAACACTAAACTATGATCGGCTAGAGTTTATTTGATATATTTACTTATGCATTCTGCCTGTTTATTTTACCAAGTTTATAGCCGGTTTTTGAGCATCCCTTCGATGATCGGCTAGCGCGATACTTGTTTATTATTATGCTATTGCTCTTGCCGTCATCGGTTTTTAGCCGATGTATAAGTGCTACAGTGCGTATCGGCCATCGGCCGATGAGATGAGTCCAATCGGCTTCCAACCGATTGGCTCAGAAATTTGACATCTTCTCTCCTTGTCAATTGCAGGGTCAAATTGACTGGCACGCCTACGAACCTCAAGATTTTAGGACCTGCACTGGAGTGAAGCAAATCTCCCAGGCCTTCGCGTGTCACCCCGACGCCGAACGGCCCCCGGCGGGTTTTCGGCGTCAACAGTACTCCGTGTAAACACATTATACGAGCCATGTAGAGTTATGCCAATCTCTTGCCCGAGTACGTTGTATGCACTGGAATGAAATGGGCAACCTTAGTGAGTCGTATCCTGAAGATGTGCGGGGCAAACTGGTGATGAAGTCCATCCTGATCTCTTCCCATTTTCACTCTCGGACCCGGAGCGGTTGTAGAAGTCCTGTGGGCTGTTGATGTTCTGCTTTGACCCGTTGGCACACATCACAGAGTGCCACAAATTCCGCGATTTCTCTTCTCATGCTAGCCCACCAAAACTTTGTCTTGAGGTCCTGGTACACCTTGGTGCTTCCAGGGTGAATGGAGTACTGAGGCTCATAGGCTTCCCGGAGTATTAAGTCTTTGAGTTCCTTGTCTTCTGGGACGCACAAACGTTCTCCCATCCAGACTGTCCTGTTTTCGTCTTCTGTGAAACCCTGGGCTTTTCCAACTCTCATGTTTTTCTTGAGTTCTTTAATCTCTGAATCATTTGCTTGTGCCTCACAAACTTGATCGAAGAGTGTGGGCTGGGCCTCTAGGGCTACCACGAATCCGGAGTCAACGATGCCCAGATTCAAGTGATCGAATTCCTGCTGCATTTCTTTGCACAACGTCCCTGCTCAAGCGGTGTTGTAGTAACTCTTCCTGCTTAGAGCGTCTGCCACGACGTTGGCTTTACCCGGGTGGTAGTGTATTCCCACGTGGTAATCTTTAATCAATTCCAAGCACCTTCTTTAACGGAGGTTCAGGTTGGGTTGGGTAAAAATATACTTCAGACACTTGTGGTCCGTATAGACCTCGATGCGGTTACCGATGAGGTAATGCCGCCAAATCTTCAAAGTATGGACTACTGCAGCCAATTCCAGGTCGTCTGTCAGGTAGTTGCCCTCATGGGGGCGAACCGTCATGACGCATAGGCTACCACTCTGCCTTCTTGCATTAGCACGCATCCTAGCCCTTGGCGAGATGCATCGCAATACACTTTGAAGTCTTTCTTGGGATCTGGCAAGATCAGGACTGGTGCCGATACTAACTTCCTTTTGAGTTCCTCAAAGCTGCGGTTGCACTCGGCTGTCCAAACAAACTTCACATCTTTCTTTAACAATTGAGTCATGGGTCTTGAAATCTTTAAGAAGTTTTCGATGAACCGGCGGTAATAGCCCGCGAGTCCGAGAAAGCTCCGCACTTGTGTCACTGTCTTGGTCGGTTTCCAACCGGTAACCGATTCCACATTCGTTGGGTCCACAACAACTCTCTGGGCGGTGATGACGTGCCCAAGGAACTGCACTTCTTTCAGCCAGAAGTCACACTTGCTAAACGTGGCGTACAACTGGTGCTCTCTCAGCTTCTCGAGAACCAACCGAAGATGTTGCTCATGTTCTTCTACTGATTTCGAGTAGATCAGGATGTCGTCGACGAAAACCACCACGAACTTATCTAGAAACTCCATGAACACCTTGTTCATTAGGTTTATGAAGAAGGCCGGTGCGTTTGGCAGTTTGAAGGACATAATGGTGCACTCGTACAGCCTATACCAAGTAGTGAAAGCTATCTTCGAAATATCCTCTTCTCGGATCCTCAGCTGATGATAGCCTGATTGTAGGTCTATCTTGGAGAAGACGGTGGCACCCTCTAATTGATCGAAACGATTATCAATCCTTGACAAGGATACTTGTTCCTGATTGTGACGTCGTTTAGTATGCGATAATCCACGCACATCCGCTGTTTTGTCTTTCTTCTCCACGAAGATGACCGGTGCACCTCAAGGCGACGTGCTTGGTCGGATGTAGCCCTTCTGTAGCAGGTTGTCGACTTGCTTCTTGACTTCTGCTATCTCGTTTGGTGCCATTCTGTACGACCTTTTGTATATTGGCGTTGTTCCTGGTGCCAAATTAATTCTGAACTCGATTTCCCTTTCTGGTGCCATCCCTAGTAGATCTTCCAGGAACACATCCAGGTACTCCCTCCCTCACTATCGGGATTTCCTCTATTTTCCAATTTGGCTTCTTTCCACTTTCCGACTGTTGCTCTGCTGCGACCTGATTCAAGCTTGCTTCCTGCCTCTGTGGCACTGGCGACTTGAAGGTAACTGCCTTTCCTTTCGGACTGGTTACTGTAACGGTGTGGTTGGCACAGTTGATCATTCCTTTGTGTCGTGTCAACCAATCCATCCCTAGAATGACATCTAGGTCTTTGGATTCTAGGAAGATGAGATTGGATAGAAAGGATGATCCTTGAACTTCTAGGCTCACTGAAGGGCTACAGTGAGCTATGATCATGCGGTTCCTTGGGGTGTGAACCCGCATGGGGATCTTAAGTTCCACTACTTTTATCTCATGTGTCCTCACAAACTTCTTAGATATGAATGAATGTGTTACACCAGAATCAAAAAGTACTGTTGTAGGTATTGAGTTCACGAGAAACGTACCCAGTACCACTTCCGGTGCAGCCTGCGCCTCTTCTACGAAGACGTGGTTAACACGCCCCTTTATCACCTACTGGTTGGCGTTGGGGTTCTGTGGAGTTGTGGGCCTGGGTCCTATTCGCTTCGGTTTCAGGCACTTGTCGGCGAAGTGGCCTAGCTCGTTGCAGTTGAAGCAGATGAGAGTCTTGCCCCCGCTATCCTTTCGTGGCTGGCCTTGCTGTGCTGGTGCCATTGGTGGGCGCGGAGCGGGGTGACGGTTGTGCTGCCCGCTATTGCTGCTGTTGCCTCCGAAATGCCCCGGTTGGAACGGATGCTGCTGGCGGACAATCATGGTGGAAGGTCCACCCTGATGCCCCAGCATCACCCTTGGCCTCTGGTGCTGTCCCTGATGAGCTCGAAACTGGGCCGCCTTCCGCTTGCGGTCCATCTTGTTGCGCTGATTTTCCCTGATGAGCTTGGAAGTCGGGGTAGTCGCTGCAGAGAAGCTAGTTGGTCAGCTCGTTGTCAAGTCCATCCAGGAACTTTTCCTGTCTCTCCGCATCAGTGCGGACGTCCTCTAGCGCGTAGCTTGCCAAGCGGTTGAAGTTATGGAGGTACTCCGTGACTTTCTTGCTTCCCTGCACCAAGTCCCTAAATTCCCTCTTCTTCTGTGCCACAATGCCGGTCGAAATCTGGGACTTCCAGAAGTTGTGGCAAAATTCAGCCCAAGTGACCTCCATTGTGGCGGTGCGGGTCACAAGGAAGTTGTCCCACCAAGCTGAGGCGGGACCTTGGAGTTGGTGCGTTGCGAAGGCGACCTTTTCCTAGTCGTTGCATTGGAGAAGGTTGAGTTTCTTCTCAATTGCCAACCACCAGTCGTTGGCGTCCATAGGGTTGGTGGTGCTAGAGAAAGTAGGCGGCCTGACCCTCAAGACCTCAGGCAGCTTATACTGGGGAGCGAAGGCTGGGATGTGAGGTTGTTGGTGCTGCTGCTGCAGGTTGTTTTGTTGTATCTACTGCATCATGATCACCATCATCTGGTTCTAGTTGGCCAGAACTTGGGCGAGTGTCGGGTTCTTAGGTAAGAGAGGTGGCATGTAGTGGGGAGCCCTGTTGTTCTGTGGCACTCTATCTTGTTGATTCGTCGCATTGGCATCGCTGGCAACACGGTTACCGGTCCTTGTGTTCACCATCTGAAGGGAGATGAAAGTGGAAGGGGAGGAGAAAAACAGGTGGCTCAGAAACAGGAGTGGTAATTAAGTGACTGAATTAAATTAACTGAAGTGCATATTTTGGAAACATAACAAAGATAATTCAACTCCTAACTGAGACGGCCATACCACAACAGATGGTATGAACCCCGACTAACCCCGAGCAAACATCCCGATATTACAACTAAACATGAAATCAAACTAAGGAAAACGGTAAAGCTAAGGACGGCGCGCTTAGTGCTCCGAGCGGCTCCTGCGGTCATCCGAGTTGTACTCTGGCTCCTGCTTGTCGCCCACCTCGTCGTCGGTGCGGCTCCTAGATCCGCTCACGTAGTCCTTACTACTGTGAGCCGACGAACTGGCCTCATTGCGGGTGTAGGATCCGCTGGGGGAGCTGTTGTCGTCGGTGGAGGTGAAGCCCCCGTGGATGCTGGTACCTCCCTGAGAGTTGCCGTCGCTCGACGATGCGCTGATCATGCCACCAGTTGGTGCTGGTGCAGGAGCTAGTGCTGGTGTAGGAGCTGGCGATACGTGTGGCCCGTTCCTGGGGACCAACTAAATACGCACCGGAGGAAGGGTCCTCTTCCTCGGGGTCAGACAAATCCTGGCCCCACCGGGTGGCGACTGTTCCATCAACTCCACGACCTCCTTCAGGCGATCAATCTTGTTCTGGAGACCGATGATGGTCATCCTGTTGACATCCTCCCTATCGTGGGCTGCACGCACCCAGTTGGCGTGTATGAAGTCCATGGCCCTCATTGCCCGCCTCATGTGGACGATGGTGGTGTTCTCATTGTCAGCCGACTGGAAGGTGCTGTAAACCTGGTAATGTGCCCAGCAGGGGAGGTAGCGATAGGCGGTGGTGCGGAGGGTCGAGTGCTGCCTTCGGCGTAGCTCTCCAATCAGATGGAAGGCTGCCTCCTGGCAGGCGTGGTCGAAGGTACGCCCGCTGATCTCAACCTCCATGGCAGGTAGGAGGTACAGATCGCCTAGCAGCTCCAAACGAACACGGTGAGGGAGCTCACCCTCCATGGGCTCCACTATGGTGTACTCCAGTGCATGGCTGTACACCAAAGTGAAACTCATCATGCGAAGCTCTTCAACGATTCCACCCATGTCTGCACCACGTTAGTTAGAGAGGCTGTCCATCTATAGAAGGCAAGGAGGGAGAATCAATATATGCTCAGATCCAAATAGAGTGAACAGTAAATAATTTGGAAATAAACAACAATTTTATGCATAAAACAAGTTTGCATAAAAACTTTATTAAGAGACCGACGGAATAATACAACAAAACCAAATAGTATCGAATTAATTTTAAATAATAATTGCAAAACAAGTAGAAATATTTTATACATGCCTTAAATCATACATCACCCCCGATGAATCAATGTTTTCCCAAAATTTGGACACCCATGTCATAACTCTCGAATAAAATTTTCCATCCTAGACTTGACCTGACTCAAAAATTTTAGTCAAATAAAGACCAAGATTTTATTCCAATCCAAGAATAAATTCCCAATTTTCCCAAAATAACTCCAAGTGCACGAAGTATATGCAAATGAGAATTTCAGAGGGCTCTTAGGGTTTCCATTTAGCTTGTCCTTCGGTCAAGTTCGGCTCTAATACCAACTTGTAACGCCCAGAAATTCGTAACCGGAATTTTGAACATTTTTGTGTATTAAATCCCTGTCTAGGAAAGCCATGGTACATAATACCAAGTTGCCATACAGAGTGCGTCTTACAAATAGAAAAAAATTATCTTACATACATACAGCGGTAAAGGTAAATAAAGTCTATATACAGCTAGCCAAGCGGAGGCTTCTAATCCACAAGCATCTTGACGACGGATCCAGCCTAGTCCTCCTGATGATCCTCGTCGGACAGGTACTCTACCATTGATAGGGGAAAAGAGAGTAAGACTGAGTACCACCCACAGTACTCAACAAGTCACACCCACGAATATGCTCAATGCACAGGAGACAAAGAAAGGCTTAGGGTTCATTTTGCGTAAAAGCAGTAAATAAACAGTAATAGTTCGCAAGCATTAAAAGGTTAATTAATTTAGTATTTATCTTTCACTGATCAACGTTACATCATGTTGACCAGGCCCAAATCATCCATCCTATCACTACAGCAAATTTTAAGTCAAGTTATTATAGTGAGACTAATCATGGTGAGTCTTGACCAAAATGCCCATGACCGCGGGCGCGGCTATTCGAATAGATTTTAACTCTCGACAGAGGTGTACAACTATACCCACAAGACACGGCCCCACACACGTTCCCGTGTGCCGGTGTGTCACCACGATACCCTGCGAGAGGCTGTGACAGGACCGTTCACGCAACCTCTCCCTAAGCATCCACACCACGCTGAGATTGCACCTGCCGACAGGGCACATCATATCGGCCAGGCTACCCCCTTGCGCCACAATAGATCCGGAAGCCGATCAACCCGACCTCCAGCCGACCCAACTCCATCACGCCCATTCTCACCAACGGTGCCTAGGAGAGGGAGAAATACGCTACAAGCCCAACCGTTGCTCATGCTAGCTTGTGGTAAGTACAATTAATTGTCCAAGGGGTTCCCGTGAACCGATCCTTAACTGCCATGGGTGCAACCAGCCAAACTATGCACCCATAGCCCATCCTTTAAGTCAAAATTTTAGTAATTTAAGATCAACATGTCCAAAGTTCCATTTCCTGACATAGAGTAGAATAATAAATGTAATTAAGAGTATTCAATTCCCCATGTGAGCTAAAAGTCTCTAAGCATGGCTAAGCATCCTGAAAGTATTCTCTAATCATATTATTATCCAAGTTACAAGGAATGGGGTCATCAAATTGGGGTGTACTCCTAAGCACATATGGGCTATATTCCCAGACCACATGGTTATTTAAATAAAGCAAAGCATTTGGCAAGAATTAGGTACCAAATGATTAAGATCATGATGTAACTTGCCTTGCTCCTGCTCTGTGAACTCTAGTACGACCTCGTAATACACTAGAGGGTCAACTGCGTCGGATTCTATAGCAAACAAAGCACAAACAATTAAAAATAGTACATGTGGACACTGAAGCAGTAGCTAGAAATATTTTTAATGGATTCTTGGCATTTTTCTGGATTTAATGAAACTTGAATGAAATTAATCGGAGCTCGTATAAATTAGTTATGAATTTTTAAAGTTTTACTGTGATTTTGCTATACAAATTAATTGTTTATCGATTTATTGCGCAATTAAACGGATTTATGACGTCAGCGGACCGCGGGGCCCATGGGTCGGCGGTGCATGGTGGACCGAGTCCACTGTGGCTCGACGGGGATGGGCCACGTGGCTGCCACGGTGAAGCTAGGGGCCGATGCGGCGCCTAGGTGGTGCTGACATGGCAAGCGAGCAAGGCGCCCGCGAGGCGCCACGCGGCCGGTCCGGATCTACCCTAGGGTAGATAGGACGGCGCAGGGCAAAAGGGACTCGTCCTCCCGGCACGGCTGCGCCACGGTGGGGCGAGCAGCCCGATGGTCGCCGCCGGCGACTATCTGGCCCCCGGAGGACGGCGGCGAGCGGCGGAATGGAACGGGGAAGCCACGGGGGTGCTCACCGAGAGGGGTTGCGACGGTCGGAGGACGGCGAACAGTGGCCAACGAAGAGAATTGGCGACGGCTGAGCTTTGGGATGATGGCGAGGGGAGCGTTCCAGCAAGGATCACCGGCGACGGAGGGGTGGACGACATTCGGGGGATCCTAGGAAAGGTGTAGAGCGGGTTAGGGGAAAGAATAGCCAAACGGGGTGGCGAGATTTCGCAGACGAAGGCCGGCGAAGAGACGCACCGAGAAGGACGACGGAGAGGATGGGCCTTTGGCGGCGTAGGGGCTCTCGGGAGTGGCGGCCTAGCTTCTCCGGCGTGCGGCGGAGCTGGCGGTGGTGAGTGCGCAGCCTGGCGGCGGCTACAGCGGCGGCGGCAGGTGGCTGGAGTCGGCAGAGCGCGGCGGCGGCTCGGGTTTACGACGTGAAGGGGGTTAGGGGCACGGGAAGCGTTAGTGTTTGAAGGAAAAGAAATAGGGGAGGACGGCGAAGGTTTTTAAGGACTCGGGCTAGAGAAATCGTGGCCAAGGCAGCTGAATTTTGTAGCTTGAGGGCAACAGCGGTGAGAGCGGGACGTGCGAGATTCGCATAGGGTCGTGCGCTTGCGGGACGGAGGATGTGGGGGTAACGGGCGGCAACCCAGTCCGCGGGATTTGAACACGGAGCGGCACGCGAGGAGGCGGGCAAAGACGAAGATCGGACGGCGGGGAAAATTTTTCCCCTTCGCCTGATCTGAACGGAGGAAGACAAAGGCCCTGATGTGTGGGCCCTGGTCCCACACATCAGCGAGAGAGCGAGGAGACGGGGCGAGCGAACGCTGGCGAGCAGGCCCCAGCTAGTGGCGACCGAGGGAGAGGAGGTGCGGGGAAGAGCGGCTGACCGGTAGGACCCACGGGGAGGCACGTGCATGGCGCGGGCCACGGCTGGCTAGGGAACAGCGCTAGGCTGGCGGCCCATGAAGAGGAAAAAGAAAAAAAAAGGAAAAGAGAAAAGAAAGGGAAAGGAAAAAGATTTTCCAGAGAGAATTAATTCCGATAATTCGTTTTGAATTATTAAAATTACTTCCACTGCTCTAAAAATTCCAATAAAAATCCTGTTAGTGCATTTTGACAAGAGAAATAAAGGAAAAAAAATATTCCCAACCAAGATAATTTATTAATTTGCATTTCTCTTATTTATTTAATTCACTTGACCTTTTTAAAATAATTTCTTAAGGCTTTTTATTTGGTATCTTTTGTGTGGCTCTATTAAGGGGAAACTCAGGGTGTGACATTGGGAAGGAAGCAACAAGATGGTGGGGTGTGTACAAGGCATGAAACCACCAGGAAAACAAAGAATGTGTTTTTAGGACAGGTATAGCTCCATCATTTGTAGTGTGCGATGTTTGGCACTTTTTCTTCAAAAGCTTTCTATTAATTTTCATTTACCAATATTTTCCAAGTTCTGCAACAAGGAATATAAATAATTTTATGTTTGTGATGATTGGCACTTTCTTTTCAGTGCTTTTATTGTAATCCTCATTTCCCAACATTTCCATGTCCTTCAAGGGAAAAAAACACATTTATGACCTTTGCCACACATTTATGTTCTCAAATTGCTAAATTTCCTTTACATATTTATGATTCCATGTATTTCAAGCTTTGCTTTAGCATACCTCCTTTGGGTAAGTTAAATATCTCAAAGGGATATGATTAATATTAGCTGGGGATAAATCAGCACCAACATAAAATAGAAATCAAACTGGAGGTGGGAGAAAATATCTAATTTCAGCTATTTTTTTAGGGTTAACACAGATTTGCCACTACCAAATGGCAACTACTTCATTTGAAGATTCATACATTTTAATAAATAGTTGTACCAAAGCACACCCTATTTTGGTGTTGCATTTATGTTTCAAGAGCAACAGGTAACATATACTCTGGGATGTGAATAAGCATCACGGGTTGTAACTTGCATTGCAGTCAATCTCTTGCCATGACTGACCATGCACTGGTACGCTGGCGTAGGCAAATAAAACCTTAAGAATGTGAAAGTATCCAAATAAAAATGAAATCATCTACAAATAAATGACTGGCAAAACATGACAGTTTAAAAAGTTGTGCCATATAGAAAAGCTCATAATGAAAGCACAAAAGAAAAGGGAGATGGTTCAACTATAACTAAATATTAATCCTAACAAACATAACAATACAAGGTACCGAAGGCACAAGCAGAGGAATTCACCTTATTCCATAGTCAGCGAAGTTCAATAGGATCACCTTCCCTTGCAGACAGATGCCTAATCCTCCATATATATATGCACTCCCATCATATCCATCAGTAATCACTTTGATCCGTTGTCAAACACAAAAGTGCTCAACATGCTTCAATTGAATCAATTCAATTAGCAAATCTTGCAACAATGGAGATGAAAAGAATCACAGACAAAACTCTACGCAAACTTATCAGCGATTATCATCATTAAACAACACCTTATAAAACTTCCTCCTCTCCTCCCTCTTCTCAGCACTATCTAACCACGCCGCTGCCTCATCATCCTCCTTCTCTTCCTCCTTTATCTCAATCTCACCTCTCCTCTTTTTCTTCTCCAAATTCGCCGCACTTCGCCGCTGATTATACTCATGCAGCCCCTCCTGCATCAGCTCCCCGAGCCTATCCTTTGCTGCTACCACCGGGTCCTTCTCCTTCAGTTCCGACCCCTCGTAACCGTCCCGGAGCACCACCGTGTGTATCTTGTACCTATTTGAGATGTAGAAGAGGCACGGGTGCCGGAGCAGCATCCTGGCTGTGTCCTCCGGCAACCCGAACTCCCTCCTTAAGTGTTCCAGCTTCAAAACCGACATCTTTTTCCACAGCGTGAGCGAGAGGAGCTCGTGCACCACCGCCACCGCTCGCTTCTCCGCGTCGGCGTCCGTGCCAATCACTGCCCATTTCTCCGAGTACGGCGAGATATATGGCGAGGAGTTGAACTCCTCCATCTTGGCATGCGACTTGGTCCAGGAGGGCGGCAACAAGCAGGTGAACCGCGGGGGCGAGTTGCTCGCAGAGGCGGCCGCCTCGACGGAGGAGACGGCGAGGGAAGGGACCCACCGGAGCAGGTCCAGCTCGGCGGCGTTACGGCGGTGCGGGTAGGGGTTGGCGAGGCGGAAGAGGTCGGTGCGGCCGGGGAGGAGGCGGAGGAGGTAGTCGTCGGGCAGGCCGAGCGGGCCCCGCAGCGCGGCGAGCTTGGACACCTGCAGGCGGCGCCCGTGTGCGAGCATGAGCACGCGCGCGAGGCGGTCGGCCATCGCCGGCTCGGAGGCCGTGACTGCGGCCTCCTCGACGTCGACGAGCGCGGCCATCCGCTTGGTGAACCCGAAGCAGGGCTCCTCCCCGCCGCCATCGTCGAAGAGGTCGAAGCAGGAGGGGTACTTGCGGAGCCAGTTGGCGGCGCGGCCGAGGAGGTCGAGCGTCTTGAAGCGGGACTGGAGGAGGCGGACGGGCGCGGTGCGGGAAGGGAAGCGGAGCAGGAGGCGCTTGATCTGGTTGTTCACGATCCAGCGGCGGTTGCGCCGGAGCGCGGCCTCCAGCGCCGGGTCCTTCGGGGAGGACCACCGCGCCATGCCGCGGTGCACCGCCGGCGGCGGCGGCAGGAAGGGGAGTGAGGTGTCGGAGTGGGACGGCGAATGCGGCTGAGATTGGCTTGTAGTAATGGGCCGTGGTTGCAAAGTGCGCCTTGCATATTTCGTTAATGGGCCTATGGGTTGGCATTTGTTTTTGTTTGTCCGTGCTGTGCTTATTTCATTTCATCATGTTGCACAGGTCTAATATGCTAGTAGTAGAATATTGTTGAGGCACTTGAGATTTCCCTTTTTATTTCCAGTTGTAATGGCCAAATTCTTGTATTACCAAACTTGAAGAATCTCGTGAAAAATACTACTACCTCCGTTCATGTTTAGATTCACAGCAAGAAGTCTTTATATTTTGAAGTCACGTCTAAATTCGTAGCTAAAAATCCTTATATTTTGAAACGGAGGTAGTATTCAAAAGGCAAACTTAGCTTTGCATATATCTAGGTTATGCACAAACTACAAAACTACTCCCTCCGTCCCAAAATAACTTCACCTTTAGCCCATCTCATCTATCACACAAAGATTTTTATCTTTAGAGCAATTAATGTATTCGAGTTTGTAAAAGTGGGTGAAAAATATATTAGAGTTTTCTAAAGTAAAAGACAAATACATCGAAGGCTGTTAAACTAGAGGACAAGTGCATTGAAGTTTGTTAAAGTAAATAATATTTTTGTCTTTTAGTTTTGTATTGGTATGGGTAAGATAGACTAGAAATAAACTCTTTTTAGGATAGAGGTAGTATCAAATTCCTCGTCTAAGTGGTTTAGCCATTTGTCCAATTTTGGAAGAAAAGTTTCATCATTATTCTACAAGCAGGGATGGGCACAATGGATCTATGGGTACCCTGTACCCACATATCGACTTGCGTCCACCCATCTCTAAGGGATTTCAGTAAATATTATTGGTGTATTCCATAAAACCAATCAAGCATTATATCTACCCTAAAATACAATAAGTATTTGACTCATGACTCATTTTATCATGTAACAAATCCGACAAGTCATAATCATTTGCATTGCTTCTAACAGCACGAATCCCTCCCCCTCCCCGCGCGGCCACGCTGCCATGCAGATCTTGTCCACGACCCCCCTCCCCTTCCTGTACAAACCCTAAAGCGCCACTCCTCTCTTCCTTGTCACTGTCTCAAGCGTCGTCGGCAATCCTCCATCACCAATTCATCATCTCGCAGTGGCGTCCTCTACTCTGCTACCCTCGCCATCCACTCCAAGAAGGCTGGAAATGGAGTTGCACCATGGACATGGCGGCGCTGCGTGACCTCGGGGACGGGCTAGAAATAACAGGCGGGGGATCTGGCATTCGTCACCAGGGCTGTGGGTCACCCTACCGCCGCGGCCTAGAAGATCGGAGGGTAGATGCTTGACACCACCAAGGTGCTTGCCGAGACATTTGCTTGTCTCCACGGACTGCCTCGTCCAAGCCAAGCAGCTCCAGGTGCGAGACACGCTTCTCTTCTGTGTCCTGTCTTGATCTCTTCGATTTGGATGTGGTCGGTGCATAGATCTCCCGGTGTGCCATACTGTTTAGGCCAATCCGATGCACGTCCCGGGGAGAAATCTTCACTGGTCTCGCTGCCCACTCCGGCGTGACCCGGTCTCCCTCAGTCAGGGCATCGTCTTCTCCACCCCGCCCGCCTAACCGTCCACTCCGACGCACCCTGCTCTCCCATTGTCGGGTGCCGCCGCCTCCACTCCGCTGAGCCCTCATCCTCTGGCCGCTGACGTGCCAAGCCAGGTCACGAGGTCCCCTGGTGCCGTGCCGCCACCAGCAAGAGGCGGCCTCGCCATCGGCTACTTTGCCGTCTAGAATCCAGTCCAGCTGCGATGCGCTAGTGTTTACTAGCTGTTCTACATCCCTGATATTCAGATGCAATCTCTCCACTTGCCAAAAGTTTGCATGTTAATTACTTGTCCAAGTGCTCGAGCCAATTCAAACACGGTATTGTGGCAATTATTTTATTCATTAATTTATTGGATTCACATGATATCTGATGATATTCTTTGCAAATAGGGTGGTTTTCACTTTTCAAGTTCACTAATGTATTTAAGAAGGTAGCCGAAATGTGTGCTCATTTCTGTTTGTTCCTTCCTATGATTTGTAACATACCAAATTTTGGTAGTTTAAAAGAAAACCTTGTGAGCAAAGGTTAGGAGGAATAGAATATCATGTTTTGGTGTGCATCTTTTAATTTCCATGTTTTTGGATTTCTTTGCAATGCATAATAGGAATTAAGTGCAAATATGGAAGGCTAAACCAAAAACTTGGATGAATAAATTTTTGGGAAAAATTTCACAAGACCTAGACAACATCTGGAAACCACTGCAAAAATTTCATAATTTTATCATTTGATTTGGTGCCCCAATTAAAATTCCTAAAAACAGCATAAATCTGAAATATAGTTCTAATCTGATGATAAATTCACATTTTTTTAGAATTTTGTAATACTTGATCAACCTTTGAATTTTTTTCAGAAGGTTTAATATGTTAGTGACTATCACCAGAAAAATTGGCAAAATCAAACTCACTATATTTTTACATAAAATGATAAGTGCAGGGTCACTAAAAAATATGGTAACTGCAGATTTTGCTGCTGTTGAGCCCATTTCACATTTTCACCAGATTAAATCTATAAGGCTCTAGGCTTAGATTTTTGTCCGGTCTGTAGACCATATAACCACCTACTTACAGAAATTTTCTCATACCTAAACTCGATCAGGAGAATAGAATAAAACTATGTGCAAAACAGCTCACTGCAACAGTTCCAGACGCGCCAGTCGGGCCAAGGGCCACCTCAAACAGTTCCAGCTCACTGCCACCTCTCAAGAAATCCTCTCTTCCTTCACTCACAAGTCGGGCCCAGGGCCTGTGGAGTCCACCTATCAGTCACCAAGCAGCAGCTCACTCACCCACCGCTCCTGGAATGTGCAACACGCGTCACGACGTCCGCAAGCCACCACGCCGAGCGCCCCTCGTCGACCCCCACGTCCCACCGCATCGATTCTCACACCAAGACATCTTCTCGTCCTCATCGTGTTCAGCGGAAAAAAACGGAGAGACAATCCCTGGAGCCCCCAAGAACGGCCATATCATCTCCTGTGCCGGCGAGATCCACCGCTGTCGTCGTTCATCTCTGGTGAGCTTCGCCACGAGACAACCCCCGGAACACGGCCTCCTATCCATGCCTAACTCTCCTGTGCTCTCTTCTCTCTCTGTGGCACAGGTCGAGCACCCGGTGATGCCGTGCGTCGCGCTCTTGGCCTCGTTGGAGATCTGCCGTCGCACCAGCATCGTTCGCGTTACTCGGTGAAGATCTAGCCGTGATTTTTGGTCAGCACCATCGCAACCTCGACTCAATCCTGCAGGCCAAGCCCCAGAAGCTGAGGACCCCAGAAACGCTAGATCCAGGTCTTCTTCTCCAATTCCGACCGCCGGCCAAACCTTCGATTCCCGTCGCTTCGGTGAGTCCCAAGTCGATTCCTTGCACCGGTAGCAACCCTAGAACCTCACGAGTCTCATGCATGTCTTGGATCTGTGAATCTTTGGCCAGAACTCCTTGATGCCGTTCACTCGGAGCGGCCGTCGCCGCCGAGCCATTCCAGAGGACAACATCGCCGTTCCAACCTCGCCAACACCGGTCAAGCACTTGGTGAGGCTCCTGGAAGTCCCAGAACCAACATGCATGCACCAATTTAGTCAGAAACAAACTAAGCACTAATATGCACCTACATGCCGAAGCTTGCCGCCGCTTCCATCACCATTGCCATTTATTCCGGTCACCACAGAGCATGTTCAAGCCACCGTTGGAATTGCCTACAGCTGCTACACATTTTTGCTTTTGGCCGCGCCACGGGATTCGCCGCCGTTGCCTGGAAGCTCGCCGGAGCTGCTCGCCATCGCCGCTCGTCACGTCGTAGCCGCTGACAGGTGGGACCCCTGCTTATACGCGCTAAGGACGAGATTAGAGAGAGTTTAAAACTTGTAAGGTT
Source organism: Oryza meyeriana var. granulata (assembly GCA_003991445.1). Classification (NCBI taxonomy): domain Eukaryota; kingdom Viridiplantae; phylum Streptophyta; class Magnoliopsida; order Poales; family Poaceae; genus Oryza; species Oryza meyeriana. Next base: position 36,018 of record RYFJ01004498.1, read on the forward strand.
TAATCTGTAAAATTTGTTAGACTTACATGTGGACCCGAGAACTAATATGTGATTTAATAAAAATTGAAGCGCTCTTAATGAATTTTCAATCTCCACGTGCTAAAGACCTCAGGATTTAATCCCAGGAAACTGGAGGACCTCTTTACAAGAATCCACTCACTGACATGTAGGCCCGGGGAATTAAAATCCCAGAAAAATAGAAAAATAGGTCCAAATTCATAGAAAAATAGGTTTTTACTTCAAAAATTCATAGAAAATTCATGCAAGCTCCAAATTCAGTGAATAAAATTTTGATAAATTCATAATTTTGTCCTCTTTCATTCTGTAAGGCGCAAATTGTTAGAAATTGCCATCTAAAAACCCTTAAAAATGGAATACTTAAATAATGCTTATAAAATGACTAAGAAAATTAATAAATTAATATCTTTTGCATATAGTAGAATAAAGTGAATATTTTTCCACTAAAATTCATCGCAACTCAGACCTAACTCCTGTAGAAAAATTCATGCATTTTAGTGAATATTTGAATTTTTGCATAATTTGATGTTTACTCGATATCGTTAATTTTTTTCAAGGCAAATTCCATTGACGGTGAGGAGGTTGATCCCAACATTTACCAGGAAGAAGAGGTTCAGCAAGGCAAGTGTTTTTTCCCCACTTCCTTAACCACATTGCAACCTATGACTTCGGGCAAAATTGTGTTGATTTATAAATTGCATGCTTAATTGAAATATTGATATTTGAAATGTTTAAAAATGGTAGAGATAGCCTATTGCTGCATATGCCTTCTTGAGAATTAGAATGGGTTGAAGTATTTTTCTTGTACTCAAACGGGTTAAAAGTATAAGTTTATATGTGAAATATGCTTAGCCATGCTTAGATACTTCTATTAAATGTTCTGGCAACCTTTTAAATTTAATTTTTGAGGATTTAATTTTTTTCAATCAAAAGTATACTCTCAAATTAATTGTGAACTAAAATGATGAAAACATAGTTTTTAAACTCGGGCGACAAGTGGTATACATATGTGATAGTTGTACGCCGATAGGGGAAGTGTTCGTCTGGGTTGATTAAGGGCTGAACTCTTTGTCACCATCTTTGTATACAGTGTATTTACATGTGTTAGTATGGGATAACCTTAGTTGAAAAGTTGTTTGTGATCTAACCTTGTATTGGGAGGCCGTTATAGTATGAGATAGTCCTGTTTGATAGTTTATAGGAACTACTTATGTTATCGCAAAGAAACAGGTGTTCACTTAGCGACATAAGCGTCTAAGTATGTTCAATATAACGGTGTGGTGCCCCGTGGGTTGCTTCGCCACGGCATCAGGCTCGGTAGGCCAATCGTCCTGATGGCACTAAGGATCTAGACTTAGTGTGGGATTATCACTTACCGTGCTCATGCAAGGTTAGACCATAGGCAATGGATTAGCTTCATCGCAGATAGTAAAACAGGTACTTTCAATATCGCATGGCATGTTCGTACATGATTACTATTATGTGTCATGTGGGTAAAGATGTACGAACTCTGCAGAGTAGAAACTAATCGGTTAGCCGTGCCCGCGGTTATGGGCGCATAGTGAAGTACTAGAGTATAGTTTTGGATCTTTTTAAATACAATTAAAATTTGTTTCTTGAAATTATGAGATCTGAATTTGATTGATGTTTATAGAACTACTATCATGGAGGATAGTAAATAATATATATATATATATATATATATATATATATATATATATATACACACACATACATACACATATATATGTATTATATGCATATGCCATGACATCTTATTATGAGTTATGATAAATTTTAATCTACAAAGGCTATTGAAAAATGTTGCCAACTAAAACTTTATGCAAAATTTAGCTTCACAACAAACTCTCTGCATGTTAAATTTTAGATATTGTCTTGCTAGTACATTATTAGATAATGTACTGACACTTGATCTTGTTATTGCTATTATTAGACATGTATGCAGATGATAAAATGCCTAGTGATGAGTGCTATCCTGCGGGTGACGAAGATTTCTAGGATGGTTCTTACTAGGGGTTACCCTAGTCGGTGTGTTTATGGGTCTTTGGGTAGACAAGCTTCCACATAACCTTAAATAATTTGGCATGTCGGCCTATGTACCTCTATTAGTTGTAAATTAACTATCTGTACTCTTATATCCCTATGTACCCTGTATTTGTGATATCTTAGCTAAGATGAAAGTATAAAACTAGTTCTTTCCTAGGGCTAGTTTTATATCAGTATGAGTTTTGAACATTTGAAATCCTCATTGGATATACTCCAACGTAGATCAGTTCCTGTTGTATGTAGTTTTCTGGTCGTTATCATCGAATGGTTTGACGAGTATACAATAGGTATGACTGGTGAGTTATCTTGTCGAGTATTTCTTATGTTCATTGCTCGGTATTTCAAGTATTATATTGGTGTTTATGAGCGGTTATGTACGCGCGAGGATATGTGTTTTTATGCGTGTATGGATTCTACCTATCAGATATCGTAGTGATATACAGAAAAATGTATAGTAATGTAATATTTGGGGTACCTGACATTGTATATTGAAAGAGAACAGACAAAATTTCCTCTTTATTTGCTACTATTATGTAGAAATGAATGGAGAAAGCAATCGTTGGATTTATTTTAGATGTTGTTCCCGGTCGATAATGAGGTAGCAACCTCAATGGCTCTCTTTATCGACCGTGTATCTGTTTTACTTCCAAGGTAGGGTCGTTTCTTTTTAAGTCAATCTTTCCGTTTTTTATTGCATGAAAGATCCAAGTTTTGATTTGAATTGAGATATGACCATCTGCTCTGTTTTATGGCTGCATGTATTTCCACTTGGTAACAGTGCATGGTACTAAACATCTATTTTTACTCTAGCGGAATAAAATCCTCTAAACTGAAATTAATTTATCAGTTTCTTCTGTAGTTGAATGGAACCCGAGATCCTACTTTGCCCTTGGCTGTAAGGCATTTAACACAAAGAAAATTCAACACTTTTAAGATATCGATCTATAGATTAATAGATCAATCCTCTGAGTATGTCTCTTGATTTATTACAATTCTGCGCATCTTTGCTCAATATATATATCATAAAATAAATAATGTTTGGTTCTTTGATTTGACGGTAAAACTATGACAGGCCCATATAAGCAGGCCATTGCAACTTTCCCTTTTCAGTTGCAAAGGCTGGTGCAGCTTGATTTTATTTGGGAGGTTATTTTCCGAGGCTGGTCAAAAGTAACACCTTGATTTATTTTGAGAAATGGACAATATGTTTGTTCTGATGGCATCAAGCAGATTTCTTTGTGCGACTGACCAATGGCATTCCTGGAAAGCTTAACCCTGTTCCAGGGTGTCCAGTAAGTGAAATATTTTTTTTTTTGCATCTTGCTGCCTAGGGTGGACACAAGGTTTTGTAACATGTTGGCCCCCGGTTTTAAAAAACAGAAACCTATTTATGTTTCCCTGGATTACTTAGAACACACAAAATACAGCTAGCTAAGATTTAAGTAGTTTATACATTTATTAAGACCTAAATGGCCGCACCTTATCAGAGTAGCAGCAAATAGAAAACGTGTAGTGGCAGGGTCCATCATCATGCCCATAGGCAGTTGACTGGGGCCGCGACCTAGCCAAGTAGCACTCCGTCAATCCTGCTAAGTATGTAGACATACTAGCAAGGTCTTCTTTTCTGACATGTTCTTCTGCTAAACATAGGAATTGAGCAACCATGAGTACATAGGTACTCAGCAAGCCACTACTTAAATATACTTCTTATGCACATGGTATTTAAAGATGAGATCCATTTCATAAATACCTATGACCTAGCAGGGTAAACTTGAAAATAGTTTTAATATCATAATATTTGCTCAACGAAGGTTTTATCTGTCAATCCCGAGACCGCCTCGAAAATGACTTGCCACCGAGCTGATCATGCTAGTTTCTACGACTGATTGTCCTATTGCCTCCCAGGAACAATAGCCATACCATCCAAATCATCACATCCCGTAATCCCAACCACCCATTAATCAATTTTAGAAAATTATGAGTCTAGTTAAGAGTAGTACAAGTCCCGGCGCTCAGTTAACCACGAGCACAACTATTTGAATAGATTGATTTACTCACACTATAGTGGATGTACGCTTTACCTGTAACTCGTGACTCTGCCCAACACATGAGACCTGTCACGGCCTGGTCTTTTGGTTTCCCTTGCATTGCGGCACTTGCTTCAAGGACTATGAAACCTCATGCACTCTTAGCACCCAACGCCTCGAGGTAGTAGAGACAGGAGTCTTGGAACTTGAGAGATCTAGGAGGTACACTATATATGTACTTAGCGTGCATTTTAAGTTAATCGATATTTATCATCACAATACATATATCAGCACTTCACAACATCATACTCTTCGTGTGCAAAACCAAACATGACTAGGGTGCCGCCCCACTTGGGTTACCTAATCCTCCAGGTCTATACCCATACGAGAGATGCGGTCGTACTCTGTTCGTTTCCCGCATAGCTTCTTGACTCGGTCCTTAATTGGACCAGCGTCGGCACTTACCGTTCTAGAACCAACCAATTTCTTTCTTGTCGCCCCGATCGAAATAGGTTTTTCCTTGTTTTTGGTTTTCACAAATGGTTTCTCATTATACGTGCGGGATGGCATTACATGTCTCTATCCACACAATCACTGTACCCTATGATTGCCCATCAGTTCGTCATTTTATTTAAGACATGAGAAAGGACGATTCAATCGCCAAGTGCAACTAGGCATGTCTAGCATTGCTTATTAAATTATAACTAGGGACTGTAAAATATCATGGCTTTAAGGAACAAGGTACTCAAACAAGGGTGGCATAATCAATAATTAGGATTGCATTTTAATATAGCATGCAATTTATTTCACAAATAAATAAGTTCGCAAACTAGAATCAAAGTGCTCAAGGAGGGGGATGTGGTGACTTGCCTTGCTCAGGGCGGTCGATTACCAAATTGCTCTTGTACTGAATCTCAATCAAACCTTCTCCTCCTCGAGGTGCATTCACATTCCTTGCCACTATACGGATCGCACTAACAGATGTGGCGAGAAGAACAAATCAGCAACAATCAACATGGATATACACAAAAGGTTTAGGTTAGCCTATAGGCTCGGGCCGAGGGTGGCTAACTTCTTAGGTCTAAGGCTGGCTAAGAAGCTAGGGTTTCTAAGTGTGGGTGGGGATCGAGGGGCTTGGGGTGATGGTGTGGTCAATGCTTATCCAAAGTGTTAGACCCTTGGCTTGGGCATAGGGAAGATGGGTTATAACTATTCGAAGAGGCTTGGCCAGGTTAGCTAGAGGATTAGTAACTCAAAAAGGCCCATAACGGGTTTTGGTATCACATGTTTTAGTTCCTGACATTTTCGTTTGCTTGTTTTTTTTTTTTGAATTTTATTGGTCAATTCGTGAGCCGAATTCTCGTTAAGCAGCCTTGCAGTCTTGTAGGTTTAGCTATTTTGTGGAGAATCCAACTTGCGAGTCGAATTAATAGTTCAAAGCCTGGATTTTATTCTTCATTTCATGTTTAGGGGCAATTTCGATTTTATATGTATTTTTAGGGCGCTTCTACTATTGCTTAGTCAATACTTTGGTAGGAAATTTTTAGAGCTAATGTAGGATTTACTTAGTTTATTGTGTGTTGATCTATAATTTTATGTATTCCGTGGAGATCAAGGTCTTACAGAAAGTGCATTATTTCCTTTAGTGGTATAGGTGCAGAAATTTTACTTAAAAACAGTTAATCGCTATATAATCTTTTCTTTAAAAATTGGAGAAACAACAGGTTTTTCGCTATGTTGTCATGGTGGTTATTTATAGTGCCTTACAGGTTTTTTTCTTATTTGTATTAGTAGGAGTTTTAAAACATGCTTAGAAAACAATTTTTAGTACAGGAATATTATTTAGATTTTTTAGAATTTAAGTTTATGGTAGTGTTGTGAAAATTAAAGTTAAAGGTTCTATTCCATTATTTGATTTTGGTCTAAAGGAAAAAAAAATCTTAGTAAAGGAGCTAAATGATTATCTGCTTGCATTCTTTATATCTGTGTAAAAAATTATATTGTGACAATTTATTTATTTTGGGTCAATGTTGAGCTTGAATTTACCAATTTTAGAGCCAGTCTCATCATTTGGACCTCATTTGAATTAGTTGCATTTTAAGAATAATCTAGATTTCGCCCTTTGTCGAAAAACAAGGACTGGAGCTTTTTTTTATATATTTTTCAGATTATTTTCTTGAGAGAACAAGGATCTGTGGTCTGACAGTGGCCTGGGGACCACTTGTCAGCGACCTGAAAACATGCCATCTGTCGCAGCGCTGGGAGGGGAGAAATTAATCCTCCATCGTCTTCCTCCTTGGCGCGGCAGAGGGGAGGCGGAGGTTTCGGGCGTAGGGGGCGGTAGCGGTGGTGGCTGGAGGAGAGGAAGGCGACAGGAGGGCTCACCTGCACGACGGTCGCCCACGGGAGCCTCAGCGTCTGGGCGAGGCGGCGGCTTTGGGGAGCGGCGAGTGATTTCGCGGCGTGGGGGGTGAAGGGAGGATCGGGGCGGGGTTCCGTCGCCACGGTTGGTCGAAAGGTGGGAAGGATTGCGGGCGGAGGCGCGGGGGGAGTTGAGGGAGGTGGGTGTAGACTCACGGGCAGCGCGGCCGAGGGAGCGCTACACGAGCGGGGCGGGCCGGGGTGGAATCGGTGGGTTGAAGCATAGATGTCGGGGTGGCGTCCAGCACTGGTGGGCGTGCCAGTCTTGGCTCCAGGTCGGCACGGGCAGGGCGGCTGCGTCGGGCGTGGCGGCGTTGTTGCTCTTCTCCTTTCTTGGGGTCCCTTGCCGTGAGGCGTAGCGGTGTGAATAG
>RYFJ01001809.1:0-201461 GCA_003991445.1 Oryza meyeriana var. granulata
CGAGGACGGCGAGGAGAAAGATGGGTGCCGGCGGCGACGGACCCGGCGGGGGGCGTTGGGGGGCACAGAGGAGTTGGCGTGGGTTTTGAGGAGGGGGAAGAAAGGGGGTAGGGAAGAATAGGGTGCTCACCGAAGGGGGAGAAAGGAATGGGGGGCAGCGGTTACAGCTTGAGCTTGAGCGGTTGATGGGTTGCGAAATGTGACGAGGCCGGGAGGCGACTATGGTGAGGGGGAGAAGCTAGGCCGCCGAGATTTTAGGAGGGGGCAGGTAATTGACACGAGAAGAAAGTCGGTGGTCGGAGCTCGAAGCAATGGTGGTGGCACGGTCTTCACGGTGGCGCGAGGGGCGAGGCACGGGGTGGTTACGCCGTCCGAGGCGGCTCGGGTGGCGGGATTGAGGCAGGGGGCTCAAGGATGTCTGGCGGCAGCGTCGTCCAGCATCGAGACAATGGCGGTGCCGAGGCCCTCGGGGGCAAAAGGCTGAACACGCGGTGGGCGAGAAAGAGAGCCATGAGGGAGATGACGGCGTTGACGTGCGGGCCTCGGCTGGCAGCGGGCGTGGGTGCTGCGTAGGGGAGGGATAGTCGCTGAGAGCGGGCTAGCTGGTAGCAATGTGGGTGAGGGGAGAGGCCGAGCGGCAAGGTGAGGTGGGCCTTGGGCCAGCCTGGCTGCGTGTGGGAGAGGGAAGAGAGGAGGCCGAGTGAGGGCTAGGCCGAGAAGAGGAAGAAGGCGGCCCGTGGTGAAGTAAAACTTCTTATTTTCTCAGGAATTTTTGGTGGAGGGTTTTGAGAGATTTGGATGGTTTAAATTCAAAATTTGAATTTTGGGCTCTCAAAACTCTAGAGATTCCAAGCAAGGGCTTCAAGACTTGAGTTTTCATATATATCTATATATATATATATCAATTTTTGGGCACAGACCAAGGAAGAGTAGAGAAGGACTTCAACGGAGGATTTAAATTTTCAAAATTTGAAATTTGGCCCTAGATTTGAGAAGAGATGAATTTTTAATTTTTCTTGGGAGAATAAAATAAATAAGAAAATTTATTGAAGGACTTGAGAGGGAAATTCAAATTCAAAATCGAATTTTAATATTGGATTAGATGGGAACTTTTGGGGGAAATTTCGGAGTCTCAAGGAGAGGATTAATTGAGATCCGAGGCACTTAGTCCTTAGGCACACACAAAAATTCGAGTTTTAGAAAATTAGGGTTTTATTAAAATAGGTTTTTAACGGCCCGAAAAATCGGGGCTTTATAGACAGCCTGGCGTAGAGACCCCCAAGTAGGATGGGCCTATGGTCACGAGCAGCGTGGCAATTTCCTCATTCGGACCGGTTCGTACATTGCTACAGGACTCCCTATACACACGTAGTAGAGGGTATGCTCCTGCACCCCTTCAATCCTCATGCAATGCACGAGCAAGCATTTGTCAAACCTCATTTACTGCGAGCGTCCACAGCTGGCCGCACTCCCTTAATGCGATGATTCTACATATCACCCGGCCTTCTCTCAACAATTCTCCTATACGACTCCCCCAGTACTGACAAGAGAAATTTAGGATTATGCCATCCTCAAAAGTGGGTTTCACTGAAATACCATCCAATTAGATTGCATTCCTAAAATGCCACTCTCAATCGAGGGGTCTTCGTGGAATGCATTTGAACATTTTTCCCAAATTAAAATTGTTTTTGCCATGTTTTCAAATGTGTGTTGACAGAAATAGCCCTGTCTTTACGCCCCAGCTCTCCTTCGTTCTACTCTGTCGGTCTCTGTTCTTACTCACGAAAGAATGGATCCAAGCAGCTAGCTTCTCCTAGGTGACGATCCTTGGCCTCGGGGTGGATGCAGCGGTCGCAGAGTGGATGGGCGTGGCGGCATGCTCGTCCGCGTGGAGAGGTGGTCTACAATGGCGCGTGGAGGCGGCATGCGCAGGCTGGCTAGTGAGGCAACGGCGCATTGGGTCATGCCACCTCGTGTTGAGGAGGAAGAGAGGTTGGAGAAGAAGCTCGACCTCTCCAGGCGACCTCCATCCCAACCGCGAGCATTAGGCGGGCGTGATCATCGGAGAGATTGGCTGGGGGGCAGCAGGGATCGGTGTAGACGGCGCAACTTGGGGGTGGCAGCAGTGGCTCGAGCTGGTGGCGGTGTGCGAGGCATGCGTCGGTGCATCGAGGCCTAGATCCGACAAGCCAGGATGGCAAGCTGGTGGGGGACTTGGCCCTCTTCCTACTCGGCCAGACAAGGAATGGCTGCGGCGGAGCACGGGGCCTACAAAACGATTCAGGGACGATGGCAGGTGGTGGAGCCAGCTCCTCGCTCCTAGTCGGGTCGGCGAGCCGGAGGACGGCAGCTTCGCTTTCTCGCTCCCGGCCTGATCCAGTCAAGGGCATCTTGATCTCTTAAATTAAGAAAAAGAGCAAAATAATTTTATTTTGGGAGAAATTGAAGAAATGGCATTGCACCAAAGACCCCCTAGTTCAAAGTGGCATTTTAGCGAATCCCATATGAGTGATGGTATTCTAGTAAAACCCACTTTTGAGGATGGTATAATCGTAAATTTCTCGACTGACAGGGGGAAAGTAGACATAACATAATAAAAAAAAACCCATCCCCGGCTCAAGTTTCCTCCAAGGACTATTCATGCATGTGAACTGGTGTGAACCATTTGAACCGTACGGTTTTCATGCCAAACCGTCGAACTGGAGCCGTTTTGAACCAACTGGCTCATGACATTGGCTAGTTGATTGCATGACTAAAGGCATGGGCCACACGACCCAACTGTTGGTATTGTAAGTGGAATTTATTTTTTTGCCAAAAAATGGTGCACCATGGGGATTTTTTAAACCTTTTTTATTTAAAATAATTCCTCTGAAATTTTATTTTCAAATCCAAACCTTTTGGCTACACTAGCTAGCCTGGCGTGGCAAGAGTTCTACCACACTGGGTAGCCTGGCGTGGTAGAAGAACACTGCCACGCCTACTTTTCATGTCATGGTAGTGTTATTTGGTCACGTCAGACGTGGTGGCATGTTCAAAAAGTTCGGATTTAAAAATAAGTTTCGAGAGGGTTTAATTTTAAAATTAAAAAATAAAAAGTTTAAAAAATAAAAAATTTCCACCATGGGGGATCGATCCCTGGTGGCAGGGTCGGAAGCTTGCCTATGTTACTGTTGCATAGTACAAACATTTAATTTACTTAGCCCCTGGAACCGCGGTTTAACCAGCGGTTCACTGCTCGGACCGCTGGACCGGTGAACCAAGGGCATCATCGATTAAGTGACCGATTCGGTTTTTGTACTATGAAGTGGGTGTTCTACCCTACACGTCTTAAGAAGTAGGGTTGTTATCCTCTGAGTAGTCTAAACCTGTGCAAATTCGTTTGTATTTTCAGTAGCTAATCGAGTGATCATAACCTTAAACCCCTTGCCAAACACTCGGTTACCCTCGAACTAATCTGCTGACTACAAAACTTCGACAAAAGCCTTGAGAAACTTATAATACTTCTTGGATTTGGATTATATTTCACAAAGTTCTGGCGGATTTTTAGGAAATCCATGAAATTTCTAAATATCTGATGATAAACGCCGGTGTTAAGTGAAACTAGTATTAATATATTTCGGTATAAAGTGAAAATATGGTTTAGCCCGGTGCATCGTGAAAAAAAATGTACTACATTTTACACGGCAGTTTACTCAGAGAAAGTGTTCCCCATGGCTAATGACAACTCAACTCGATTATATTCCCATAGGCCCAACACTGTAGCAATGGGCTACATGAGTACAGTGCTCCAGTACGGGTAGTAGCCTTTGCCGAATTTTTACTGTTACTAATTTATTTTTTTTAATTTACAAAACTAATTTTTGATTTGGGTCAATTGCAGAAATAGCCTCTTACCGCCGTGGGCCACGGCGGTATTTAAAAACCGCGTGGCCAGGGCGGCGAATGGCATCCCCGTCAGGCGCGGCTAACGGCGCCGGCCGCCGTTAGCCCTGGGGGGCCACGTGGCCTTGCCGCCTGGGGGACGGCGGCGAATGCCCATTCGCCGCCGTCGCCTAGGGCGGTTTATAGGCCAATCGCCGCCCTAGGGGACGGCGGTTTTTAGCCCTCCCGTATAAAATCCATTCACGCACTCGCTCTTCCTTCCGCCTCCAGCGTTCGTCCAATAGAGCTGAGGGAAAGGAGGAGCAGTACAGCGGCGAAGCCCTCGCAGATTTTTCAGCCGAATCCAGGTATTTTTTTTGCTCTCCCTCTGTTATGTAGTCAATTTTTTAGATAAGTGTTAATTAGTGCTAGACGCGTAGTATAATACCTGACATAGTATGAAAATATTAGCGGTTTGGCATAACCATCGTTAGTGTTAAATTTATTGTACCTGACGTAGTGTTTAAATTTGTCATGTCCATATTCACCCCCTGTAGACTCGATCCCATCCTTTAGATACATTGTACTGCTAACAATGTAGTCTCCCTTGTTGTATTTCGTACTATGGGTGTCGCATTCATCATGCCACAATGCGAACGGCTCGCATCTAGCTAATATCACTATGCTATTGTACGTGCACTGCGTTAAGTATCGATCGAGTGGATGACGAATAATAGAATATATCGTCTTCCAATGTCGAATTAAAAATCATTCAGTACGTACATTACGCAAAAATTTGGGAAAAAAATTCATAGGCCCTAACATTTCGTTCGCCTGGGGTCCTAAGCCCCTCACGTAAAACGGACCGGCCTATTACCATGTCATTAATTAAGTTTTACCAAAAATAAACTTGAAAAAATGATCAGTACGATTTTACAAACCAACGCCCAACATCGTCGGATTATAAAAAAAACTTTAAAAAACATACCCTAAACCACGATTAAAACTAAATTTTGTGAAGCGTGTAGGCGAAAGACGGGGAGGAGTGGATTGCGAGTGCCGATCCAGACATACGAGGAGTGGAATGCGAGTGGCGATCCGGAAATACCCTCAGTTTGACAAGTTCTTTTCACGACGTGAACAATCTATGATATTTGGTTTTTTTTTAAACATCGATCCAATAAATGCAATGGCACAATAAATAGAATTTAAGAATTTAATTTTGACAAATAAATTTTCAAAAATTTTGGGGTTAAAAATTAGCATTCGGAGGATTCGGACCGTCCGATCGCTGTGCGGACAGTCCTACGCATTCACCGCCCTGAGGGACGGCGGCGAATGCACGCCGCCGTCCCCCAGGGCGGCAAGGCCAACGTGGCCTCCCCGGACTAACGGCGGCCGGCGCCGTTAGCCGCGCCTGACGGGGTTGCCATTCACCGCCCTAGGCCATGGCGGTTTTTAAATACTGCCGTGGCCCATGGCGGCAAGAGGCTACTTCTGAAAAAGTCCAAATCAAAAATTAGTTTTGTAAATTAAAAAAAATTTAAATTAGTAACAGTAAAAATTCAGCCTTTGCCTGCCTTTGCTGCAGCGTGCAGTGCACTAGTGCAGTGCTCTACAGTAGGAGGAGTACTGGTTTTTCCCTTCCTTTTATCTTGGTCCTGTGTCCTTTTGCCCTTTTTCCGGGGGAGGACAATATGGCGTAGTACGTCCTCGCCACCTGCCCAATCGGATCTGGTATTCTGGCCTATAAATCTTTAACGGCAAAATTGGATTTAGATTCATAATCTTGCTAGTAATCAGTGAAACTGTAGTGCTTTCTATTTGAGACAAAGCGCAAGAATTCTTTTAGAGAACGGGTTTAAAGGTGCATTCGGTTTATCAACAGTTGTTTCATATTTAGCTATACTCTGTGAGATGCCAATGATTGCTACTATCTCTGTTTTTTAAATATACGATGAAGTTGATTTTTAGATATAATATTTAATTATTTGTTTTATTAAAAAAATATTTATGTCTTATTTATTTGTCGTGACTTGTTTTATATTATTAAAGGTACTTTTAAGTATGAATTATATTTCATATGTTGCACCGTTTTTGACTAATAAGACAAATGGTTAACTATTATGTCAAAAAATTAACCGTATCATATATTTAAAACTAGAGGGAGTACTATATATTTGACACCATAGATATATTTCTTTGTTTTTTCTTTATGAACAACAATGTTCATCATGACGGCCACCTAGACAGCGACTAATTGGCAGTCATCGGTTACGCATCCCAGTCTAGTCGTCACCTAGACCCCCTAGTCGTCTCCTAGTATCTAGTGAGTGGGTATCCATTTTAATTGTGACTAGCATATGGGTGAACCCTCATGAATAATACTATTCTTTTGGAAAAATTTGCCTAGATTTTTCTTTCTATTTTTTTGGTTGAGAGGGGTGACAAATAGTCAACTTTGCCGGTTTAGATTAACTCGAGATTAACAATGATAGTATAATCAAAGCACTCTCTTTTTTTATTTTCTTTTTCGCATCTCACACAACCCGTCCAACCTCCTAGCACGCCACCTCCTCAGCCTCCCTCACTCCTATCGTAGAACTTCACTTGTTTTTCTTTTACTGACTCGATATTCCAAAACTGTCCATTATCAACTTATGTCACTTTCACCATCGACTTATGCTACTTTCACCTCTCTATCGCTCTCATCTTCTCTTCTCCACCTAGTTGTCATCGTAGTTCTCCTAACATACAATCTTTTGTCCATAATTTCAACTTAATTGTACGACATGTGAAATGGATCGAAAGTTGTTTGTCTTTTTAATCAAACTAGAAACATAAAAAAGAAAATCAAAGAACACACGCACACAACAAACGATCTACTACCGTCGAGTCTTCTGTCACGAACCTTAGGTCAAAAATACATGGGAGCAAAGTCTCGATGGAGGTAGAAGAAAACAACACGAGCATGAAAGGACTGCCACGACGCATCCAACCAACAGCATGCGCTCCAGTGTAGAGCAATTAATTAATTAACCAGGACAAACCCGCACGCACGCAGGGCGCGACGAATTTTTGGCATAGGATCCGGCTGTCCACGGGCCCCCCGTACGTACGTGTCTAGGAAAAAGGCATCGCCCCTGCACGTGCGTCATGCTGAAAAACGCAAAAGCTAGCTACACACTATCTTCTTCATCCTAAAATAAATTAATTTCTACACACTCATCTCGACTTTGATTTATAAATCGAGAAGCTTCACTCCTTTAATATTTCTTACGTATTCATATATAAATACTAGTTTTTCATTAATAAAAAGAATTTTGATCTTTTTCTACTCGCTACTACCAAATACAAATACAGAGAATTCAACTTGTTTTATAAGAGTATCTCTCTGCTGCATTCTCTGTGGCACCCCGTTTGTTCCTTGCTTCTCACGTCACGCTCCTTTTCGTTGATGGATTCTTTCTTTCTTTTCGGCGATTGGTGCCGGCCGGTCGGGTTACTACTTACTCCTTCGGCTGTGTTCGCAAGTCCATCTGCAGCCAGCTTATTTTTTTCGTATCCCGTGCACACGTTTCCTAAAACGATCAACGGTACATTTTTTGTAAAAATTTTCTATATGAAAGTAGCTCTAAAAAAGCAAATAGATCCATTTTTTAACTTTTTAATAGTAAATACTTAATTAATCATATGCTAATGACGTTTCTTGTTTTGCGTGCGCTGAAAAAGCAAAAAGCCACCGTGATGCCGAACAGGAAAGTGAGCAAGTGAGGTGAGGCGAGTGCATGTAATGCTGGTGGTGACATGATGAGATTAGTTGACTTTTGCCAGTATCAAGAACAGTAGTATGTGTGTGTGATTCTTCCAGGGCAATGCAGCAGAATGATATGCTTTAATTCGATTGACAACGAAAAGTGCAAGCCATAGCTATAGTACCCTTGGCCGGTGATACTTTGTCATAGCTAACTAGCGGATTAGATTAATTTCCTTCCTCGAATAGAGAGTATATCGTTATACTCTCTCCGTTTTTAATATATGATATCGTTTATTTTTAACATGCATCTAATCATTTATATGATTTAATTAAAAAATTTGTGAAAATATTAAAAAAATATATCATGCTTAAAAATATGTAATGATAAAACAAGACATAATAAAATAAATGTTAATTACGTATTTTCTTGAAACAAAGATAAATGATCAAATGTATCTCCAAAAATCAATGACGTTATTTATTAAAAATTGAAGGAAGTAGATCGTATACATGGGCTCTCCATATATAGAAATGTATGTCTAGATTTATATATAAAAGTTGATTTTTTTTTGGATAGAGGGAGTATGCTACTATGCTGTATGCTGTTAAGATGTAGGGGAAATTCCTTATTTACTATAGAAAATAAATGTGTTCCCCGCATGTGAATATATTTAATTAGGAGGAGCAAATAAGAGATTTGGGGACCATGTAGTAAAGAGTCATGTCATATAGGATCTTCCAAATAATATATTTTTATCGGTTTTTAGCGCTAAATTGTGTGCCATTTTACATATTCTGTTACTAAACTTGGTGCAAGATTGTGAATATATATCAACGGGCAAGCCCAATATATGTTGCCTAACTAGGCCATAAGGAGCAGATCTACGATAATAGGTCTTTGTAAGATGGGTCCTATGAGAAATAAAAAAATATTGTCTTTCCATGAGCCATTTATCCTATTCATACATTGACAGCAATTGCTTTGTGTTGGGGAAAGAAGATAGAGGAGTGAGAGATATTTAATAGTTTCTATTTTTAAACCCGGTCATAAACTTATTATCGGGTATTTCTTACTACCCAGCTGCATAATGCTTATTACCGAGTCATCGAGCTATATTTAATGCCTATTGTTTATTTTTTGAGTACATTATGGATACCTTATCTATACTTCTTTCAAAGGCTCTAGTGGTGGCGGTAGTGAATCTGCTATCCCACCACTGCTTTTGCAGTTTTTACAAATTGATCCTTGCTATTTTCTGATATTATGGAACAATTCAATATTTGGTTCAAACAAGTAAATACCATATATTCAAATAAGCAAACAAATTATACTAAAATGTTTAATAAAAAATATATTTGCCTGGCATAATATAATGGGAAAATTTGAAAAGTACCATTGTAAAGATGGCATTTTCAACTTTGAAATCTTTGGAAAATCCTAGACCCACATTTCATTGACTCATGCAATGGTATTTATCAACTTTGAAATCTTTGCAATGGTATCCTTAAATATTGCCCTATTATAATACATCTTCTTTTACTCATAGCAAAGCATGGGCATTTTACTAGTAGTGTATAATTTGTACATTGAATGTGGGATGTATGGAGCATATGGGAGAGTCGTGTGATCCCTGCTACCCGCCGATTGTCCACGCATAGGATACAACGAAGTGGACGCATGCACGTCATGACTGGTCAGTTATGCTGGTAAGGCGCGTTATAGTTTGGATGACTGCTAACTAGTTTACTATATGAACGTGGGGTCCATGTGGTAGTGAGACGACCCAAACTCCATAGACTACCAATAAATGCCCTTAACACGGAGCTAACAACAACACATAGGTCACAAAATTAGACAACATCTTCCGTAACCGCCATTAAGCCCAGCTTTCCTAACCATCTTATTTGTCTATTATGACGTGTAAATCAACCTTGCATGTGTTATCTAGAAAATACACGTAAAAAAACAAAATTGATTTGTTGGACGCAACTAAGAACTATTGAAATACGTAAAGAATGGCCCATATATCACATGAAGCAATACATATCCGCTAGACCCAAACGCATAAACGTATGTCTCCACCATTTCATGGTGCTAGTGGCACACATTACGCATATATCATCCTTTTAATCACGCAAGTAAGACCGGTTTCACAATACACAATAGAGATGGTTTGACATAATTATCACGTAACTCACCTCTCATACTCAATTGCCATAACATCAAGTGCATTAAACGAAGCAAAGTGGAGCTTCACTCCAACCGTTACCTCCCCCACATTTATGCAACAAAGAAAATCACCACCAATGCCCCTGTGAAGATCGAAGAGCAAGTGATAGAGCGATGGATCCACCCTCGTGGTCCTCCACCCCCAACTCCATTAAATTAAAGAAACAAAAAGAGATAAAAAAGCAAAAAAAAAGAAGAGAGAAACAGAGGAAAACCAACCCCGTGTGAAACCCGGACAGGCGCTGCAAAAAACCAGCGGAAAAAAAGGAAAAAAAAACAGAGGAGAGAGAAAGAGAGGAGCAGTAGCCACACCACACCAGAGTGGTGGAAGGAAAGGAAACGCGAGAGGAGAGAGAGAGAGAGGAGAGAGAATAAGAGGAAACAAAACCACCCCCCGATCTCCTCCTCCTCCCACTCCGATCGCTCCCGATCGCCGCGCCGCCGACGCCATGGAGCCGCCGCACGCCGCAGCAGCAGCCGGAGGAGGAGAGGGGGGAGAGGGCGGCGGCCGCGGCGCCAGCCCCGACACCGGCCTCGAAGGTACGTGCTCCTGGTTGTTTCTGTGTGTGTTGGGGAGCTGAGCTCTAGATCTCGGCGTGCCCCGTACGGGGGCGCGGATCTCCGTCGCGTGGCGGGGTGGATGAGCTGCTGCGTGTGGTTTGGTTTTTCGTTGCAGGGGCGATGTGGAGGATGGGGCTGGGCGGGGGAGGCGGAGGAGGGGAGGGGGACGCGGCGGGGAGGCTGCCGGAGCGGCCGGGGGAGGAGGACTGCGTCTACTACCTTCGCACCGGCGCGTGCGGCTTCGGGGACCGCTGCCGCTACAACCACCCGCGCGATCGCGGCGGCACTGAGGTGAGGAGGACCCCCGCCTCTCCCCCTTGGCGCGTTCTCTCTCGCTTCCTTTCCCGATCTGGTTCGGTGCGAGGCGCCCGCCGCCGCGCGTTGGCGCGCGGGCGTTTGTTTGTTTTGGCGCGCGTGTAACTGAGCCAGCTTTAGGGTGGATTTGGCGTGTGATATAGGTGGTGACAACGTAGTCCCCAGTGAGGATCGTGTGATGGACATTGGTGATTTGGCTAATGTAGTTCTTCTGTAGCTCGAAATTGGTCCTGCCACTATCAAGATCTCCTCTGGCATATCGATGGCACTCATCAGGTAGCAGCATTAGAGTTTGGGTTTGCGATGGAGGTGGACCTCTGCATTTTAAAAGCACTTGAATATCCCTTTGGAAGCAGAAAGCTCTGAACGATCTGGAGGGTGCCTGCTTTATTGGCTACTTCAAGTTTACTAATCTCTGCTTCTTTTTTTCGGCTGTTTGTATTTCCCGATTTTGATTAATTGGTTTGTACTTTACTGGTTAACCTACATGCTTCTGCAGATGGCACCCTTCTGTGTTCAATCTATCCTTAAGGAAGATCTTATTGTGTTGATCCTGATAATATAGAAAATATCCCCCCTTTTGCATTCTGTTGTCATTAGTTTGCTTGGTTAAATCAAATATGCCAAAATAAAGGCATGCATGATTAGTATTTATTATGGAGTTGAAAATCTTTCTTGTCTGTTTTCTTACCTTTGATTTTTTGTTGATTAACAAAGTCTTTTTGTGGTATATATTTGGCTTTTGGCTGATAGTTTACCTTCTCTATCATGAATCTTGGTAGATGTATGACTTGTTAGATTCTCAAAAGATATAGTAACTATTTAGTATTTCTTACTTCTTACAAGTTACATGCTTGTGTTGAAACTGTGATCTTTCTAAAAAGATTTATGAAATTTATGTCTATTGAGATTGCTTATCTAGTTTCCATGTCTCTGTCTTCATTAAGAAATCGAATATTTGGTCTGTGGGCATGGGATACCAGATTTGATTATGCTATATCGTCCATAGGTGGTAAGCCTCACTTGAATTTGGAACACTGAAATTGAAATTGAGTAGTTTCTATTTTTTCAAAATGTAGTTTGGTGGAGGTGCAAAGAATGCAGCAGCATTGGATTATCCAGAAAGGGTGGGTCAACCTATATGCGAGGTACTCAAACTAAACAGCTTGGTACTTGAATTCAATTACCTCTCATGCAAAGATAAACACACCAGCCATCATTTGAGCATGCATTTACACCATTTATTTTTAGCTTGCTGACTGCCAGGCAGGCAGGGTGCACAACATGAAATTGGTGGAGATTGTTAAGCACATAACAATTTTAGTGTCATGTTTTATTACTTGTAAATGCTGGTGCTTATTATTATCATTTTTTTACAGTATTACATGAAGACTGGGACTTGCAAATTTGGTTCCAATTGCAAATATCACCATCCTAAGCAAGATGGATCTGTTCTACCTGTTATGTTAAACAACAGTGGATTCCCTATACGCCCGGTGCGAAATCTCTACTAAAATGCTGCTTATTCATAAGTTTTTTTTCCTTTTTTGAAAAGAAATTGTTGGAACAAATAAAACACAGGGTGAGAAGGAGTGCTCCTACTACATGAAGACTGGGCAATGTAAATTTGGATCCACATGTAAATTTCATCATCCAGAATTTGGTGGTGTTCCGATGACCCCTGGAATATATCCACCATTACAGTCTCCATCTATACCTTCTCCTCATCCATATGCTTCTCTTGCAAATTGGCAAATGGGGAGACCACCTGTGGTTCCTGGATCATATATGCCAGGCTCATACACCCCAATGATGCTCTCATCTGGAATGATCCCATTGCAAGGATGGAGCCCTTATCCGGTAATTGATTTGAATTACATGTTTTATTTTGGAAAAATAAATAGCATACCCATAAATGCAAAATGGATCAACAAATTGGACAGATAGCCAACTTATAATATGAAACAAAATGAATCAACAAATGAGGCACAATAGCCAACTTGTGTTAATATCAATATGAGCAGGTCCGTTGTAATCTAGGCTGAAAGATGGAGAATGCGCTTATTGTCTTTTAGGCGAGAGCTGGAAGAGATTCACTGAAGCCTGAATAACCGGCCAGTGTTAACTTGTTAAGCAAACAATTAGAAGTAGTAAAAAATAGTTGACACATGCATTGATAGATAGCAAAATCATGTTGGAACTAAATAGTTGACATAACAAGAAAAATATTCTCTTTGATGTTTTAACTCTTCTATTTGATACAGGCTTCGGCAAACCCTGTGGTGTCAGGTGGAGCTCAGCAAAATGTTCAAGCCGGACCTGTGTATGGTATGGGGCACCATGGATCATCATCTACAATTGCTTATGGTGGTCCTTACATGCCATATGGTTCCTCAACTGGACAATCAAGCAACAATCAACAAGAACATGGATTCCCTGAGCGGCCAGGGCAGCCTGAGTGCCAGTATTACATGAGAACAGGGGATTGCAAATTTGGAGCTACATGTAAATACCATCATCCTCGAGACTTGAGTGCACCTAAATCTAGTTATATGTTCAACCCCCTTTGTCTTCCACTTCGTCCGGTGAGTACCCTGAAACCCCTAACTAATATGTGCTGTAGAAACTTGCACTACCCTTTACTGTCAATATGTCTCTGGAAGTGGGGCTGAAATTCCATAGTCATAAGGTCCGTGCTTTCTCATTATTATAGAATAAAAAAAACTTGCACGTATGTTTTTTTAAAACAAAGGCTGTAGGAACTAGATAACTAGTCATATGATCATGTCCACTACTTGTTGAAGCCTCTTATCTTCAAGAGCCAATCTATCCCAACAATAATGTTCTCTATGTGTGCTTTCAGTAGGAATTTTGTTGAGGTTCACGAATTTATCCTTGGCCTCTCTCTTGAGTATGTGTTAAAGGAGGTGCACTCATGCATGTTTATGTGTGTGTGACTGTGCCTCTTCCTTGTAATCACCAAAAAAAAAGGATTAAGGGGCATTGTAAGCTTTCTCTAGGCACTCTGAACTCATGGAACTGCTCTTTGCATGCTCTAATATAGTTGATTACTTAACCACAATATTGGCTAGCTGAGAAATGTTAGCTGTGTCATACTGTCATCTTCTCCCTCTGTTCCAAAATATAAGCATTTCTATTATTCAAATTTTGTACCACAATATAAGCATTACTACACTGATTCCCATCATTTCAATGACTCCAAAGCCAATCAAATGCTTGCAAAGGGAGTCTAAGCAATTCAAAATTCAAAAATTGACAACTGAAGTCACTAAAATGAATCTTTTGACCTAACCTTAGTATTTGCTAATCAACGTAGAAATCCTTATATTTTGGAACGGAGGGAGTATGTAACTTGTATGGACCAAAGGTTGGTTGAAACTTGAATGTATCACATAAGATACATTGTTCAAACTTACGTCCTGAGCTTTGAGGCAATTTGTAACTTTTATCATGATTGGATAAAGCATTCATAATATTTCAAAGGGAAATTTTACTCAATAACTCTGAACATGTATAAATTGAAACTAACATTTAATGTGAGGATGAGAGGTTGTGCCTGGCCCATGTGTCAGTGGCTCATTGATGTTATTTCCAATTTGTGATATCTTATTAGTGTTATTGAGAGAGTTATAGTATCTCAAAACAGAGCCCCCAACTATTCCCAAAAGTCAGAAATCACTATCTGAATGAAGTGCTAACTTCAACAAATCCAGGGACTTTACCTCATACTAACTGTTTATCAGTGTGATATCCTGAGTTAGTTTACACTGCCCAAAATGTATACAGTTCTAAAATTTGTGTTAGGGGCAGCATTTGCTTTGTACATCTGGAATATATTGTTGCGCATTAATCATGTAAAATGTCACTTGTTTTAGTATGTCTGAAAGAAGTTGATTGCACTTAGACCTATTATGTGTTTGTCTTTCTTTTTTCGTAGAGAAGATGATCTTTTTTTCTTACCAAGCTGCTTCTGTTATCTCAATTTTCAGGGGACTCAGCCTTGTGCATACTATGCCCAAAATGGATATTGCAGATATGGAGTTGCATGCAAGTATGATCACCCAATGGGTACGCTCGGCTACAGTCCATCAGCTTTGCCCCTCTCTGACATGCCAATTGCCCCATATCCTATTGGCTTCTCTATTGCCACATTGGCTCCATCTTCATCTTCCCCAGATTTAAGACCAGAATATATTTCGACCAAAGACCAATCTGTCAACCAAGAAACATCGCCGGTGGCAGCATCCGAGCCTGTTGGAACCATATTACCTAAAGGTGTTTTCCCAGCAGACACAATGATGCGTGCTCAGACTAACACTACATCTGGTGGTAGCTCAAATCCTGGTGGTGGTTGCTGATTTTTCTGAGCTGAGAGATCTCTCAGCACAATTTTTCAATTACTTGACACAGGTTGGTTTGAATTCCCCTTGATTCTTCCCCTCATTGTACCATGTGGCGCTGCTAATGTAATCTATTCTGCACATTTCCACATCAGTTCTGATAGGCCCCTCCAATGTGAATAAAAAGCTGTGGCCTCTGTAGAGAAGGCTCGGCGAGGGTGGTGTTTCTCTGCCATCTCAATAAAAGCATTCATAGGTTACAGGCAAGCTCGATTCACTTGCAATTTTTGCGTTCTGTTCTCTGAAATGGGAAAAGGGAAGGTTTTTGAATGTCAGGTTCGATAGCTCGCATTGGCAGTTCGTGCTGGGAGACTCAGATCCATTCCCTTTGGTAAATAATTCTCTGGCAAGGAAGTTTATACATGAAGAAGCTACTGGATTTTGCTCGTCCGGCTTCCCAAGTTCGTCTTTTTTTTGGTTCTGTATATTGTCATATATTATATATCTATATCTTCAACGGACATGAGACTCGAAACTACATAAGTACATATGTGTCCATACCGGGAGCAAGACACATTGTAGACAACAGATGCTTATTTAATGAAGTCTTGCGGAAATACTGAAATGGTAGCATAGATGAAGTCAATTTCATGCACCTGTCATTCTTTTTTTTCTTAATAACTTTGAAGACTTCGTTGTGGCTTTGAGATCAAATGCTTAAAAGTGGCTTCTGCTATGCTCTAGAGCCATGTGCAATGACCTAAGTACGTAGTCTTAAGGTAAACACAAAAGGAAATTATGTTCTCCTTCTGTACTTATTTTGCTGCTATATGTCTGGTAGGGCCACTTATTTTTGCCAGTTTTAGCCGGTCAAACCCTGATGACCACCGGTAGTTTGTGATGTTTCTCGTTGAGTACCCTCGTGTGGCTAACAGTGGGCCATCGCACTGTCTGGCAGGACCCGTATGTTCTTCCTCCCGGCTGACTGAAACGCGTGGCCTGCGGCCCACATGCCACCCACTATCGATGGGCTGTCTATTTGTCGCTTAACCTGTTCCCCCCTAAATGTCAGTTATTTTTTGAACGGCTAGAAATACTTCAAGATTCGTGCAACTCCTGTAAACCTAACCTTACCCCTCCATCCTCACTCCCTTTGGCTGATCTGATGTTGCCACTCCATGCCCTCCTGGCCTCCAAACATGTTATCGCTTTCCGCCTTGCCGCCACCCTCCATCCTCCCTCGTATCTACCAAAGTTATTGTTGTCTCACTCTCCTTAACAATTCTACCAAGATTCCCTCATCCCGTTTCTCCTCCGTCATCTCCGACGGCTCCCACTGTCGGATCTGCCGCCGCCACCGACCTACCACCCTTCTTCCTTGTGGCCAAGGCGAGTGGCCACCACCCACCGTCAAGCCATCGCTGCCTCAATCATCATTTTAATTCTAGCAGATTCTCTTGCCACCCTAAACCCTAATCCATCGTTGCCACCACCACCATCTCCCCTTGCTGGAGAAGACTTCAAAACCAAGGAGGACGGCTAGAGGATGTATCTCGCACATGGATCGACGGTGAGTAAGTCTGACCGATGTTTTCAATATTTTCAGTCACATGGTTAGTAGCAAAGATGATTATCAATTATTGTGGCTTGCATTATTATATTTATGAACACAAACTAACTACCTATACACACATAAATTTCCTAGTGTGAAAATACACACTCTAATTTAGCTAGTGTCAAAAGAAACTTTCAGTTTTCCTAATGTGAAAAACACTTTCTAGAAAATTAGAGAGTGACTCAAAAAAAGTATCTACCAAATAATTTTGCATGTATTTTTTAGACAATTTGAAAAGCACCCCCTCAACATATGGTTTTTGTTATAGTATGGATTGCCCCACTGGTATTAGATTTGCACACAAAAATGGAAAGCATATGGAAAATTGATAGTGTGGTTGTTTCATGACACAAGGTAGTCTTATATATGCAACTACAATACAAACATCATGTAGAAGTATTTTTTCTATAACAGTAGATGTATATATACATTTTTTTTTATCTCTGTAATGTTGTTTAGACATTTCTAGAACTTCCACATAAACACCATTTGGTGGATTGTTGCTACAACCGAAGACATATTTTAAAATGCCTATATACTCTTTGAAGGATTTTATGGATTTGCTCTTTCCATTGTATCTAAGGAGTGGAAGCATTTCACAACGCCACTAGATTGTGCTACTATAGTAGAAAACCGTGATAAACAAACATATAAGGTAAGTCCATTTTTAGCTCTTCAACTTTTCTCAATGTACACTTTCACCTTGAACTATTTTTCAACCCCAACTTTCAAAGCCAGACAAAAAACACATGGGACATGCTTTTTAGTGGCTTTGTTTGAAATAAATGTGGTTTTCCTATTTTGTACTCTTTATTATGTATGTTTTTTATGCAAATATCACTTAATTAGATCCACAACCATGAAATACATAATTGAAATTCATACTAGTGAAAAACCACTATAAAATTTGGTTTAGGGTGTTATGTGTCTGGTTTTGAAAGTTGAAGGTAAAAAGTAACTGGATTTGTAGTTCAAGGTGAAAAAGGGACTTCGACCACAAAGTTTAAGGGCCAAAAAAAGACTTCACTTAATAATAGTTATGTGTCTATCTTGGTATGATTAATACTTAAACTCAAGACCTTTACATGAAATGGCTTTATGTTTATGTCTTTAAAAACACAACATTGGCCTTCATGGACTAATTAACCATCTCAGCCTCACATCATGGCTTATGTTTATGTGTCTTAAACTATCTCTTATTTGCCTTTAGCAAATTCACGCAATCTCTTATTAGCCCATGATATGTCAACCGATATGTCATTGAGAGAATGAGGTGCAAACAAGGGATATGGTCAACTTTCAGAGGAGAGAAAGGATTTTATCCTTTTAACTACTTACTCAATATAAACTGACCTCCTAACAATGCCCCTAGAGAGATAAAAATGTATGGAGAAAAGATGCCTTTACACATATAGAAAAATTAGATAGTATGTCATAAATGTATCTACCACATAATTTTGCATATATTTATAAAAACACCTCAAAACCATCTCTAAAATGTATCTATACTACAAATATTTAGATGATTTTTATAGTGTTTCTAGGGAATGCCTCTACGAGGATTCTTTTATCAGAGACAATTTGAAGACCGCCTCTATAGAAACATGTGGAGGGTTGTCCCTTTTTTGCTCTCTTCCTTTACGTGTTGGCCAAGCAAGACTCACTGTCAACATGTATGTGTCACTGGTAGCTAGGACCGTGTGGTGCCTGGACACTAGCTCTAATGCTCTATCCCGTTGCACTTCTTTCATTTCCTCACCCTACACGTGTTAGAGAGTAGGGTTTTAACTTTTTCACACCTCTTGAAATAATAAAAGAGGATATTGCATGACCATTGAGTCTCCTCAAAACAATATACAATAAGGTGTTGGATGCAATTAATTGAAACAACTTTACAAATCAGACAACATATTACACACTACTCATAAAAAAAGCACATGCACAAGAAAAAAAGAACACAAACAAATTGATGAGCCAAGCTCATTATCAGTACTCCACGGGGATAGTGGGGTCTAGCTAAAGCCAAGTAATGATAGCCCTAACCCTATGCCATGCATGCCTACCTTTTTTTTGCCACGTCTTCAATTGGCCACCTATAAAGACCATCCATTCTCGTTGACTATTGTTGTAACGCCTCCCGCCCTGGCACCACTTACAGTGATACCAGAGAGTAAGCGCCGCAGGAGATTGGCGTGAACCAATTCCCACGGAACCACGATGCCGGTACCAGTCCCGGGAAACCTTGCTGGTATCCGCGATCAACGGAGATATACCACAGCAGTTAGCTAAATAAATAAATAAATATATACCTTTATAAGTTGCGACTTCAGGCAAGCCCTGAGCAGCAACCTGCAAACAGAACGGCAGCAGCGGAACGAGAGCGCAGTGAGAACCAATCCACAAGCAACGGCTTGGGATAGGAAAGAAACCCTAATCTTTACTTCAACTTCACTCTTCCTGAATGAGGGGAGAAAAGAAATAGATTGAGTACTTACGTACTCAGCAGGTCACGGAAAATATGAAATATGCAGGCTATCAAAGATAGGCTGGGGTTTATTTCGTAAATCTTTTTATTTGAAAACATTTTCAAAAAACCTAAGTGTGGGTTGTCTCAGTGTGATTGGAAGGAGGCTCTCACCTCGATCCTGTCCGCGAATTGCTTTTCAACAACTCGAGTGGACTAACCAGATTTTAATTGATCTTAAATATTGTTATACCGCCTGTCGGATCATGACAGCGGTTCAGTGGATCTGCCCACAAGCAACTTACCACTGTATTCTCATTGATTACTTTATTTTCAATTTCGTCCACTCCAGGACGTAATCTCATGTTTCCTCTATTATTTTCCTTTCACTTTAGTCCTATCCAGGACTTCATCTCATATCTCATCTCAGTGGCTCCACGAGCCATCCATAATCTCAACTTATTTCACAAATTGCTCCCACTCAGGAAGCCTAATCTATGATGCCATTCGATATCCCGGGTCACACAGCCCCATTTCAGACCACTCGGGTCATCCATCAGCCACTAAGACCGATTCTGGTAATGGTTCCCATACCACAAAACCATTTTCACAAACATTGGCAAACAAATCTACGCTAGAGGAATCACCTCACATTGCCCATAACCGTGGGCGCGGCTGTTCGAACAGTTTGGAAAACCTTTGCAAAGGGTGTACGCTTTACCCACACGACATGAACTTACTTCCCACACTCGTCAGTGGGGAAGGTTCGCGACAGGGCCTTTCCAAAGCCTTCCCAGGATAGCACGTTGCCCTATAAATGAGTGCTCTCTCTCAACCAAATACTAAGAACTCATTTCCTGTACTCAGGGACGGAGGTATATTGCCCTCTTGGCACCCAGCCAGTCCCACATTTATTAGCAACCGAAAACCATCCTGGGAACACTAGCTACTCAGCCAGGGGTGTCCCATTCCACCCGTGTGGTCGCACTTGTGAGATGCTCGGATGAAATTCCCCAAGGAATCGGTCCTTATATGCAAATACAAAGTGCCACCACATAGGCGATCACTTTGCACCGCAGATTTTCGTAAATAAATTTTGTTTCGCAATCTCGCCGACATCGCATGTCGGATTTTGAAAACCTTTGGAAACCCTATTTTCCCAAATCGACAAATAATAGTGCTGGGGTGGAATCATCGGGATCCATGCTTAGAGAGCACGGTTACCGAGGTACCACAGGGTGGAGCGACAAGGAATAGGATACCAAAGACCTACAGGGTTTATGCAACTACTGGGCAGGTCTGTCGGTTTGACATGCAAACTGAGACCGATCAATTTATCGTGCACACTAGCAATGCAATTTTGCAAACAAAACATTTCAAATTTAGGAGCAATATGGTCAAAGAGTGATTTGCCTCAGTCTTCGTCTTCAAACTTCGCGAAAATCCAACATCCGACGAATTTCCGAAGCATCGACTACGCGCGAAACGAGAGAAAAACACACAAAACCCTAGAAATAATATACTATTATTAATAACTAATAGTGCCATGAGGTAGATCTCATTTTTAGAAAAAAATTAGAGACTTGAACGGGCTCAATCGGAGTTACGGTTGGAAGATATGGTTTTTGGAAGTTCTAGGGATTTTTCTGGAAAAAGAAAAGAATTATTTGAATTTAGAAAAAGGAATTATTTGGAAATAGGAGCTGACAGGTAGGGTCCATGTGTAAGTGGCAGAGGAGAGAGAAAGAGAAGGGCTAGCCCACTTGTCATTGGCACAGAGAGAGAAAAAGTGATATTGTCCCACATGTCATAGGAGAGAGGCGGGGTTAATTAAATGGGGCCCACATGGCATTGGAACAGTGAAGGACTAGTGACTGTCATGGTGGTCCCACATGGAAGAGGGATGAGAGAGTGTGGTTCACTGTGCATGGGATTTATAATATAAAAGGGGCCCATTGTCAGTGATAGAAAGGGAGAGAGAAAGGCTAAGGTATGAGGCCCACTTGGCAGTGTCACATAGAGAGGGATGGCAAGGGAGGCCACATGGAAGTGGAAGAAAGAGACATAGGGTGGTCACTGTACACTTATTGGATGGGACCCACTTGTAAGAGGTATAGGATTAATTTAGGAGGGGTTAATTGGGCGGGTCCACATGTCAGTGCCGTGAGAGAGAGGTGGGGGGCCGGACGAGGAACAGGAGCTGGCCGGGCAGAGAGATCGACGGCACATTGCGGCCGTGGTCACGCCAGCGATGGGCGGCGAGGGGGAGGAAACAGAGCTCGGGAATGGGACAAGGGGGATGCGGCAAGGGAGGTGGACGGTTCGGATTTTCTTGGACGGTGGCCAACGGTGGCAGGTGGCGGCATCCAGTAGGCGGCGGCAAGGCGGCACGGAGAACAGCCGTCGCCGACGACCAGGTGCAGCAGAGAGAGGTCGGGATGGTTTGGTTTGGATGCGGCTCAAGGAGAGGGAAAAGATAGAGGGAGATATTGACTCCTACCTTGCGCGAAAACGAGGTTCCGAAGCGGCGGCGGCCAAAATTGGGCGTTTCCGCCACCGTGGTTCTCGGGCACCGGTGAGAGGCTTGGGGAGGTCGCGGGGCTCCGGGGAATCCCGTGGTGGTGGCGGCTTGGACGATTAGGCTCGGGAGAGACGAAATTGGAGCAGGTCAGATTGGCATCAATGGCGGCGAAGAGAGAAAGAGCTCAAGCTTGGGGGCGATGGCGCGGTGCGGGGCGGATTTATAGGCGCGGGCGCAGCGCGTCGCGACGACGGATAGAGGCGGTGGAGCTCACGGGATAAGGCAGATGCGACATGACCGAAGCTTAGGCTGAACACTGTGGATGGCGTCACCATGCCTCGTGCTGCCGCGAGAGAGAAGGGAGAGGGACAGAGGGGTATGGCGATGGGACTGAACGGGGTTGCGTCTCTGTCCGTGAAGCTTGCCAGGAGACACAGGGGTATGGGCTGGGGTGTCCTGTGTCGAGGAACCGAGAAGAATCGAGAGAGGGAGAGAGAGAAAAGAGAGAGTGACACGGGAGGAAGGACGTGAGGAGGAAGACGACGCCGATTGACAGCGCGGGGCCCGTGTGTCGGCAACCGGCCGGTGAGTGATGAAGGGGCCCGCTTGCCAGCGCAAGTACGTGCATGCGCCGGGGAGAACGGCGTCCACGCGCGACTGGAGAGCGAGACTGACGGGCGGGGCCTGAGGCCGGGGCGCGTGTCGCGCGCACGAGCGGCTATGCTCGTGGGTGCTAGCAGGCGGTGTCTGACCAGTGGGGTCCGCTCGTCAGCACGTGGGGGAGGCTGCTGTGGCTGTGTTGGGCTGGTCCGGTTTGGGCCGAGAAAGGGAAGGGGATGGCTCGAAGGAACAGTGAGGCCTGATGTTTTTCTAGGGATTTGTTTGAGAGATTTTTGATGATTTCCAAATGGAATTTTAATCCAAAATTTGATACTTTGGACCACAAAATTCTGAGGATTTTATGGAGAGGACCTCTGCTACCAAGATTGAGATATTTTTCTGGATATATATATATATATATATATATATATATATATATGGAAGAATTTGATGGGGATATTGGGAAGAAGACAAGGAACTCCAAGGGTTGGATTTTATTTGGAATTTGGTATTTGATTATTCTCAGGAATTCGATCAAGGGGATTTTGAAGAGGGACTGATATGTGTGTGTGTGTGTGTGTATATATATATATATATATATATATATGTATATTTATATACATATATATATTTATATTGAAAGAGAGGTTTTAGAGAGAGTTTTTGAAGGGATAAATTGGAGATTTAGTTTCGGATTTGAGATTTGGACTTCTTGGACTTTTGGGAATTTTGAGAGGGATTTCTGTGGATAGTATTTGGGCATTTATCTATATTTTTGGGAGGTTACCCGAAAAAGGAAGCAGAGGGATTAAGGAGGGGTTTTGGATTGAAATTTCGATTTAACTCCGGGATTTGATTTTCAAGGAGTTCCAAAAAGGGCTGTTAATTGGGAGGTGGATATATATATATATATATATATATATATATATATATATATATATATATATATATATATATATATATATATATATATATAGAAGAAAAGGATGGGGATTTCTAGAGGGAAAAGATAATGACTTTAAAAGGGGGCTGGATTTGGGTATATACACATATATATAGGAGAGAGATTTTATTTTGGATGCTATTTGGGAATAGGATAAGAGGAGATTTAAAAGGGGTCTGGATCTGCATTTTAGGGATTTGATCCCCAAGAGAATTTGGAGATTTTTGCAATGGATTAGAATTGGAGGATCTTGAGGGAATGCTAGAATTTAATTTAATTCTTGGGATTTGAGGGCTTTAGAAACAGATAAATTGGCAAATTTTGGGAAGGGAATCCTCGATGGAATTTAGGGTTTCCGAGAGGAACAAAATAAGGAGATTTAAACGGAGGGCTTCGAGTACAGAGAATTTTTGGAAGGTACTTGATTTTGAATTTTTTGAGAAAACTTAGAGAGAGAGGCAGTCGAATTGCAAAATTCAAGTCTCGGATCTGGAGAGGATTTGGGATCGAGGTTTTAAGGTTTCAAGGGGTTTAAACTGAGATCTATGGCACTTAATCCTTAAACACACACAAAAATCTAAAATTTTTGAAAATAGGGTTTTTACTAAAATAGTTTTTAGCGGCCCGGAAACCGGGGCGTTACAATCGTCCACAAGAAACTGAACATTTCCATAGTTAGCAGAGGAGCCTCTTCTCACTTATAATGATGCAACCCATGTCCTTGTCCGACTTGCCAACATAAACTGATCTACTAAACAATGCCCCTAGAGATATAAAAATGTAACAAGAAGGTATCTTTACATGTTAGATAGTGTCTCAAAAATGTGTCTACCACATTTTTGCACAAATTTCTAAAGCACCTCAAACCATCTCTAAAATGTCCCTATACTACAAATATTTAGGTGGTTTTTATAGTGTTTCTAGGCAATGCCTCTAGAGTTTGAGACATTTTTTGATGATTTGAAAACCACCTCCCATGAAGGGTTACCCTTTTTTGTCTACTTTCTTTATGTGTTTGTCCGGTAAGGCTCATTATCGACATGTGTTAGTGGTAGTCAGGACTATGTGGTGCTTAGGCATCAGCTCTTTCCCTTTGCACCTCTTGCTTTGCCTTACCCTAGACATGTTAGAAGTAGGCTTTCAACCTTTTCACATTCCCTAAAATAATATCATAAGACTTTGCATGACCATTGAGTCTCCTCAGAACAATCCATAACAATGTGTTGAACACGATCAGGTGCAACAACTTTACAAATCAACGCACTAATTGCACACTACTTATACAAAGAAGCACATTCAAGAAAGAAAAGCAAACAAAATGGTTAGCTAGGCTCCTTATATCTACTCCACGGGAATAGTAGGGACCAGCTGAAGCCAAGTCAAGCATGCCCTAATCACGTGGCACGCATGCACACCTTTTTTTGCCACCCATGAATAGGCTGCTATAAAAGACCATCCATCCTTGCCCACCATCATACACTAGAAATTCAAATTTCCATAGCTAGGATTCTATCCTCTTGTCACTTATGGCGATGTAGCTCATTTCCTTGGTTGATTTGCCAATAGGGTTCTAGTTCCATCTGACAAGTGAGAAGTTAGTTGCTGATTACCTATGAGGAGTGTCATCACCTCGTACACATCATTGCCAATGTTACATATACAGCCTTGACCCATGGGAGCTTTCTCATATGATCTATATATATGTTGTTTGATTGATTGAACATCCATATTTTGGTCATGCATACTTGATTATTGAATGGACATATCCACCTAGCTAACTGCTATGCAATGATTAGTGTTGTTGGTTTTGGAGTCCTGGTAGTGTGTGGGGATCGTGTCATACCTTGTGTATTGTTTATGTGGTACTTCTCATAGCTGCGGGACCACAAGTAGCCCGATGGTCTATGTCATAGATTTTCATCATTGATGGGTTTTTAGAAGGCCAATGGCAGTGACAAGCTCATTAAGGTCATTAACATGCAAGCCACCCATCGACATCAAGAAGGTGCTCATCTTCTATGTTGGTTGTCTACCCATAGAGACCAAGAAGACCTGGATCATGAATGAGTATCATCTCCTATACTTGAGAGGGTGCACCATTGCCTCCTATTCATCATCATCATCGTAGGCACCTCCCCCTACCATGAGGGTATATGCACATGGACTACATCAATCTAGCCAACTTCATGGATTGCCGATCAATCATATATGTGAATATTAGTTTCTCCAATTCTTTAAGAACCTTAAAAATGTATTAACTCTACACGCATATATTCATATGCAGTTAAACATGGAACACTCTACAAGATATTCATCAAGTCCTGTCGGAACCAGGCAATACTCCATCATCAAAGCACTATTGAAGGGTGTGCTGCCACCGCTCAACTATTTCACCGTAGTTCTACCGAAAAGCGTAATGGACAACCCCGATGTGTTCTCTAGCACCGGCATTGCCCTCCCCATCCTAGAGGTGCATGACTATGCATATAACTAGATCTCAGTGCTTTACTACTACTAGGGCCAGATTGTGCCACTCGTTGTTGACCTTGAACCAGTGGTAACGGAAAATCCTATTGTTGATGGCATTAATGCCGCCTCTATAGATGGATCATGGCTACCTTGATGAGGAGGATGTCACCACAACATTGCTACAACAATTCTAAACAACAACATCATTTCTAACCAAGAGATTGATAGCGTGCTCATGGACCATAACTTCTTTGGTGACTAGAATCAATGCTAGCATCAGGAGTGAATTGATGGATGAATTTTCATTTCATCAAAATGTCTTTGGCACATAATTTTGATAGCACAACAAGCTTCTGATAGTTGAAGTTTCTATTCTTTTGTTTCTGGAGTGACATAACCGATTAAAATTGGGTTAACTGGACTAGCTTGATCGATAAAACTATAATATATCAATTTGAAGTTTGTGGTTTCCTTGTTTACAATGTGAAAAAGGCCATCTATTTTTAATTATGTGTACCTAGTCTATCGCAGAAACTTTAGACGATAAATCTAAACCCAATATGGTTTTTTATCCCCACCAGAATTCATACCATGTCCATGAACTATCATATTTTAAGAAAACAGTTAGTTTAGCTAATAATAACGGTAAAAAAAAAGGTATATCCAGTTTACAATGGTCTTAGTTATTAATCCTCGAAACAAAATTGGAGAGGCACGGGAGTTTGTGTGAAAAACACTTTCAAACGGAGTTTGTGTGAAAGAAAAAAAAAACCCACTCCCTTCTGCCCTTTTCCGCAAGAAAGAGAGGCGAGGCTACTAGGCAGGCTAGCGCTAGCCTCCTCTCTCCTACTCGTGAGGCGGGCGAGAGGAGGGCACGTGACGCGGTGGGCCCCCCCTGCCAGCCAACCAGCCAGGGTCGCGCAGCAGCAGAGGTGGCAGCGACCGTCACGACGACCGCGCATTCAATGCCGGAGACGCGGTTGGGCTGCCCGCCCCTTTTGCGTTTCGCCCCCTCCCCTTCCACCTCCAATCACCATCGCCTCCCTCCCTCACTTTCCCATTGGCGCCTACGCTCACTGTTGCCACCGCCGCTGCCTAGTAGTACTAGTCCCACTCCCACTCACGCGACGACGCGAGCGAGCGTACGGCACGAACCGCGACCGCGAGGAGGGGAGAGAGAGAGAGAGCAGAGGGAGGCGGAGTAGTGCGGAGCAAGCCTCGCCGAGATTTTGGTGGGGAGGGGAGGGGAGGGGAGGCGGACTCCGATTTTGCCTCCTGCCTGCTCACCCGATTCCGCCTCCACCGACGCACGCCGGCCGCGTAGGAGGGAGGGGGTCCGATCGCGGGTTGCGGTGGGTGATGGAGCCGTACGCGGCGGCAGAGGGAGGAGGGGGTGGCGGCGGTGGAGGCGGCACCGACACCGGACTCGAAGGTACGGAAGCGGAATTTCAGGGCCCGTGCCCTTGCGGCTGCCGCGCGGGGGCGGCGGGTTGCGCGCGGGCACGTGTCGGGTTTGGGGGTTTTTGCTGCTCGGCTAGGGTTTTGGATCTTCGTGTGCTCGAACTTGCTGCGTTGTGAGGTTTTTGTCTTTGTTTGTTTGTTCCAGAGTCGATGTGGAGGCTGGGGCTGGGCGGCAGCGGGGAAGCGGCGGTGGGGGCGGGGAGGCTGCCGGAGCGGCCGGGGGAGGCGGACTGCGTCTACTACCTCCGCACGGGGGCTTGCGGCTACGGGGAGAACTGCCGCTACAACCACCCGCGCGATCGCGCCACCGCGGCGGTGAGCACCAATTCCCCTATCGCTCTTCTACTTTTTTCCCCTCCCCTCCCGTGCTCTGCTTCTCTTCAGTGTTTAGCTATGACTTAAGCTACGCTGACAACGACGGACCTGTTGGATTGCGCCTGGTTGGTTTGGAGGGGAGCTTCAAGCCGAAACCTCTCGCTGAGAATTAATTCTAGTTATGGCCTGGGATCTTATCTTGTGTGCATGGAAGTGAAAGTTATTTGCGCCTTTGTTGGTAGCGATGGTTGCTTGCTTAGTTTGGTGTCTCGGTCTTGTGGTTGATGTGGACAATTCTGACCTCCACATGCAGGCCTAGCCACTCGTCTGGTCCTATTTCTGTTGGCAAACACTACACTTTTTTCTATGTTGCTTATAGCTCAAGTAGATGACCATGTGCATTGAGCTGGTGGTAAAGATTAGAGCCTTAGCTAGAGTGTAATAATTGTGAATTCATGACAACGGATTGAATTCGAGGTATTTTACCCTGCTTTTGATTTAAACATTTATATTGTGATTTGTTTATTAGTTAAATGGAGGTGGGAAGAGCACACATTCCACAGAGTACCCAGAACGTCCTGGGCAACCAGTCTGTGAGGTAATTTATCTGATCCTCATTTTGCACTAGCCCTCATTCATATAGTCATATGAAATAAAAAAATCGTGCCTATAGAAGTGAGCTACCTATTTAGGCTACAGATATGAGAATTTTTTTATGTCATGTGCTGGATACTCTTCAGTTACTTTTTTTTTTATAAAAAAATTTGTAGTACTATATGAAGAATGGAACTTGTAAGTTTGGCTCTAATTGCAAGTATGATCACCCAAAGGGAGGTTCTGTACAGCCAGTCATATTAAATGCCAGTGGATACCCTCTACGCCCGGTGAGACAATTCATTTGATCGATTCTTATTAAAGTAATGGCCTTCCCTTTTCAATTTCTGATGAAAAAATTCTTTCTGACATGCAGGGCGAGAAAGATTGTTCCTACTATATCAAAACTGGCCATTGCAAATTTGGATCTACCTGTAAATTCCATCACCCAGAAATTGGTGGAGTTTCAGAGACACCTAACATGTATCCACCAGTTCAACCTCCGCATATCTCTTCCTCTCATCCATATCCACATCTTGCTGGCTGGCAAATGGGGAGGCCTCCTGTTTTGCCAGGATCATTTTTATCGGGCTCATATCCACCAATGATGCTCCCGTCCACAGTTGTACCAATGCAGGGATGGAACCCTTACATTGTAAGTTTCTGTTATTTTCTTCTTGTACCACATGTAGTGGATCATCGAGCAAGGGTGTTTTATTATAAATTATAAGATGGATCTGTTAATCCTGTCCAAACTATCTAGAAAACAAATTAATATCTTCTTATTAAAAGCATGCACTTTGAACATTTATGGTCATCACAATGAAATAAGAGCATTGGCCAGTAAGAGAGAGTCTATAAAGTGGCCCACACAATTTAATATGAATTCATACTTTTGTTGTAAGAACAATTGAGCATGACTTCTTAATTCTGTGCTACAAATAATGCTGATGTAAGTGCCAGAAAAAGAGAAATATTTGACCTCTTTACTCTGTTTTATGTTCTTAGTCACCTGTGAACCAAGTTGCGTCAGCTGGTGGACACCAAACTGTCCAAGCAGGGCCGTTTTATGGCTTATCACACCAAGGGCCTTCATCTGCAGTCACTTACGGCAGTCAGTATGCACCGTTATCTTCTTCAGCCATGCCTTCAAGTAGTAGTAAACAAGAACCTGCCTTTCCTGAGCGACCTGGGCAACCTGAATGCCAATATTACCTGAAGACAGGGAGTTGTAAATTTGGATCCGCATGCAAATATCATCATCCTCAGTATTTGAATACACCTAAGTGTAACTGTATGCTGAGTCCTCTTGGTCTTCCTCTTCGGCCGGTGAGTAGCTCTTGATCAGTCTGTTTTTATACGCTCCAATTATATGTAGCATGTTGTCTCCAGGACTGTCAGTCCAAATGTATACCATTTGAGTCTGGATCAGTATTTTGATATGTTTCCCTGATAAGATTGCCGCATAGTTTATTGTATTGATACAATCAAATTGATGGGTGAATTTTGGTGTACACGTAGTTTAGTCTAATTGCATATTCGTGGAGGCCTAGTGATCGTTCAGTGCACTCCGTTTATTAGAAACTTTGGAGATTCTTATGCCAAAACTTCAAACTGTTCCATCTGGTAACATTCTGTCATAGAAGAACCTGCATTATTGAATGTTTCATTTTTTTGGCTAAAACATCGATGAAGTCACCTTCCCATTGAAGTTTGAAAAACTGTTCATTTACTGCATTAGCTTCATTCACTGATTCTGTGTGATTTACTTGGTTCTGCTTGAAGTTCAATGCCAACAAATTTCGTTTGAGTGGAATGTTTTACAGTTTCCCCACATCCACACTTAAAATAGTTAATAATGTTAGATGGCGGGAACTCCCGAACAGCACAAAATGCAATGTGATCCATTTTGTTCTCTTAAATCATTCCGGGTTGCAATTTAAAGTATTCTGTTAGAAAGTAGTGAAATTGATATTCAGTTAATGGAATATATGATTCTGTCATGTTTTTGTATTTATCGATGTTTAAATGACATTATCTTTGTTATGCGTAATTCCCTTTTGTCCCTTTTGATTTTTCTGGATTCAATTCTATTCTCCTTTCCTTTCCTTTTCAAAATGAGATCCCCTTGATTAGTCACAGCTTTATATGTTGTACCAATTTATGAGTGAATGCTTGTTTGCTTGCACATTGATGTCATCTACAGCACGCTGAAAAATGGTAGCTAGTACGAGACTAATGGTAGAAGTTGAAAGTGTAGGATTGTTTGTTATGTGGTACTCTACATCTTTGCCTTTATGCGTCTATTATTGCTAAGGTAATAAACCTTTTGATAGAGCTCAGAAGATAAAATCTCTTTTTTGCATGGCATCACAGAAATGAGCAGAAGACTGGAATGTTATTAATAATCTGATCAACAGTTGATGACCTTTGTTGTGAATTGTTTTTCATTCTGTAGTTCTCTCTCTCTCTCTCTCTCTCTGCATTTTGCATTATATTTTCCTGGAACAACCTTGGGGTGTCTGTAAATAATGTCTCTGTAGCATTTCATTGTCTCTGTAAGTGATGATAATCGAAGTAGAATCTAGTGTGACTGAGTTCCTTTTTGGATAAACATGGACATTAATACCATGTCCTTGTGAACAGAAGCTATTCTTGTGTATGGCATTATTCATTACACTTTCTATTTGTCTCTGTTTACACTTGGTGTTGAATTTTTCATCTGAAGTTTTCCTCTATTTGCAGGGTAGCCAGCCATGTGCTTACTATACACAGCATGGATTTTGCAAATTTGGTCCAACTTGCAAGTTCGATCACCCAATGGGTACTCTAAGCTATAGCCCTTCAGCTTCATCGATTACTGATTTGTCTATTGCTCCCTATCCTCTCAATTTTGCTGTTGCTCCTGTGGCTCCATCTTCATCATCTTCTTCTGATTTGCGGCCAGAATTCCTTCTAACCAAAGAGTTGTCAGCTAACCAGTCAGCGTCACCTGGCTCTACATGCGGACCTGCTGGAGCAATGTTAAAAGCATACGCTCCACACATGCTTATCCGACCTCAAACTTCTGGAGCTGGTGGGATTGTTACAACTCATGGTGGACAGCTCTAACCGCCTTCAGCAAGCTTCTCAGGATTTTTTTTTTGGCATAGGGTGAATGAGATCTCATCTCCTTTTTTTTGCGTCAAGTCGACTTACCCTATCAGCATCAGTTCACTCGGACCCCCACTCATTGTGAATAAGGCTGAAACTGACATTGACAAAGGCATGGCCAAGGTGGTAATCTTGCCACCTGAATAAATCCATCATAGATAGATAGGCAGTGGCAAGCTCATTCACTTGCCGTTTATCTCTTCATGTCTGAAATGGAAAAGGGGGATTCTGAAACAGTCACTGCAGTATGATTCAGAGCTCCATCACCTTGGTACATAATTTTATCGGCAGAGCACTGGGTGTGCACCACTGGAGGAGGTTTCATATCTGAAAGTTAATTGGGTTCGATTGCTCTTGCACAAATCTCTGTTTGTTTTAATCATCATATATATGCAACCACGACTTCAGCTATATGCATATTCATATAAACTGGGATCAAGAAACTGTCATGAAACACTTGGAACCCGCAACTGAATCGCCCCAAGCTAACTTCCTGCATCATTTGCTCATTTAAATTTGAACCCAGCGATAATGGTCCATTGCTTACGCCTACTGTATGGTCCATCTCTTTCATTTGAGTTTAGATGTTTTCTGCGTTGGAATTTAGATGTCCTGGCAAAACTTGAGTTTTATTTTTATCCTTCATCTAGAAGGTATGATGAGATGGTAGATGTTGCCTCCAAAGTCCCAAGGTGTCATTCGCTTGTCAGGTTGGCATGAAACGGTCAATCAAACAGCCGAGGCGGATCCAAGTTATTAGATTCATGGAAACATAACATTCAGAAAACGCATGCATCTATACATTCCTCGTCCAGAAGTCGCCATGTCGAGCGACTAATAGAGCAGAGCAGCTGATGCTTGACTTTAAGTTTGACGCCTACTTCATCAGAGACGTAGGATGGTATGCGAATGCAAGCATGTCATAGTAACATTGAAGGTGACTTAGCACGTGATACAGCGACGCGCACCAAGGTCAATTTTCCAACTCTTCATGAGCCATATGTACCAGCAGGTTCCATATCCCCTAAACATATATTCGTTCGACTGCAATTTCCAGGAAGAGCAATCAGTTAACCATCCTAGATTGGGTGATATATTGGCACGTACATTTCACTAATAGATTGGAGATTAGCTCGAATCCGAGATAGGATCAGAGTATCTTCGTATGGGCTCATGTAGTCTTAGCCATCAGTTGCTGTAATAGTTTTTTTTTTTTCACTTTTTTCGATTGCTTGGAGCTATGGGAGATGCACATGCACATGCACATGCACTGCATGATGTACACCACAGGGACGCAATCACGAGTGCGCTCTTTAAACACACACACAGAGACAGGAAACAACCGACGCCAAATTACTAACTTTATTAAATTTGTATTGAAAGTGCATCTGCCTATGCGTAATATTCATAAGCATCAATATTTAAACCATGATATGTGGAGACATGCACGATGACTCAACTACCATACATCATTGGCGCTTCCTTGTAACAGGTTTTGAATGACAATGTTGAGTAGATGGGGTTAGTTTTCGAGTGACATCGGACTACTAGATGTATACGGTAGACTATTTAGTCATGCACTCAATTCCGAGGCCTAAATATAGCCTGAGCTAGTTGGCTTGTCTAATATGCGTATGGTCAGGGCGGAGCTAGAAATTTACGTGAGTATTTAAACATGGTTATGGAGGTAAGTCTAGAGCTCAAATCCTAGCTGCCCTACACCTGTCTCTACCCCTGCATATGGTGTGTGTTCATGGTAACATGTGTATGTGTGTCATGTAAGTAAATGAAGAAAAAAGTGTAAGACCACAGTTTAAGGTTACGTAAATCTCGTGACCATGAAGTGTATATGGTTCATCTTTATGTAATGTTTAATATAAAAGTTCATTCATACCGTTTTACTGTAGCTTTTTCTATGAATATTATTCAAGTTCAAACCTAAAAAATCATATCTTCTCCTAATATGAATCCAACAGAGTGAACCATGGCAATATATTGCTGCCACGGGGTTGATCGTCAAAACGAAGTGTGAAACGTGGAGAAGCCAAGTTTTGAACAAAATGTCTCATCCAGTCTTGTTAATTGATTCGTTTGAGAGGCATCGGCAGTAGTTAATTAAGTTAATCTATATATTTGTAGTAACTTGTAGCGACTCGTATCCTAGTCACACTACTAATCAGATGGAATATAATGACCTAAGTTGTACAATGTTAGGCAACTAAAAACTAATTAACTAGTAAGATCGATGACTCGATCTCATATATTCTGAACTGAAAAGGTAGAAGAGAGAATATCAATCACCAAAAAGATATATGATTCGATCGATCGACGACCAGCTAGTCCATCAACCTGCCCATGCAGGAACGTATCAATTATACACGTAGGAGCGATGAGCTAGCACGTGTTTAATTCGTCAAATAGTTAGGCACGGGCTCACTAGCCTGCTAACTGCTAGGCGCTAGATTTTCCATTATTTGCACGGTTAATGATGCGATAGATGCACTCCCTACGATCATAAATGTTTGAAGTTCAGAATGTCATCGAACTTTTAAAATTTCGACCACCAATAATTTCTGAAGTATATTTACTTTAAAAATAAAAGAATGTATATTTACCTTCAAGATATTATCACAATATTATATATTTATTAGATTTTCTAATCTTATTTTAATATAAAATTGGTGGTTGTAATTTTAAAAATCTGATAGAGTATTGTTCTAGATGTTAAATTTATACCGCACAACACATGAGTACGCTCTCTTTAACATACACTTAAAAGACAGTAGATTAGCGACAAAACCATAAGCTCATTAAATTCCTATGAGAAGCATAAAACATGTGTGTGCATTTACGCTAAATCAAATCTTGATCAGTGAAGTTATATCTACACGCCCACCATCACACTAAAAGTGTTTCCACTAAATTAATATGCACATAGTTTTCTATAGGTGCATATAATATAGTGAGAATATGTGTGGACACATGCAGCTGCATGCATGCATATAAGATCGAGAATACGATTCCCCATCTAGAATTTCTCCATCTCATCAATCCACAGTCTACAACAGTATACTGGAGCCAGCTCACGGACGAAAGGTGCCATTCACAAATCAGAAAGTTGGTGACCTTAACCAAAAGACAAATATCCAAATGGTAATATATATAATTCGTTTTAACCTCATGATCAAATTATATATTCTGACATGGGTTCTTCTAACCACTTGGAGCCACACGTTTATCTCATTCCTTCATGTCATACCATTGCTAGCTTGTCAAATGAGTGATGACCATATTCTTTAGGATAAATGATGCATGTCTCTCTCATGATTAACCCCTTCATTCTCCACACATATTCCTTCAAATGCATTCTTTTGTGGGGAAAATGCCTGTGAAGTTTTTGTTGATGGCTATATAGATGAGATATGTAGGTTCTTAATTATCAGTTGTTCGATCACTTCGGTGTCTAGTCGTAGTTAATTTTCTAACAAAACTGTTCAATTTCTATTTCTCATATATAGAAAGATTTTTTCCCTGATTCTGAAAAAAAATGTATGGATCTTGTTGGGAAAAATTTATAAAAATTGTTCATTAACAGATAGAGTAAATTAAGGTTTGTCATGTGTAGATTTTTGTCAAAAAAAAATTTGCCGTGATTTTGTACAAAACATTGTAACATTTGAACATTTATATGTACTGCGAGCTAGTTGTCCAGCATTATGATTATACGCACGCATTGCAACTATTTTGAAAAGTGGATAATTAATTTTTAACTGGCATATTTAATTTGTGTGTGATCCGTCGCAACACGCAATCACTATACAGTACTAGTTAAAATTTAAAAACAGTACTATGTTCGGTACCTCACGTACACACAGAACAAGCAGTTGTTCCTTAGCCGAAAGTATATGATATATATGGATGTTTAGGCAAGTCATGGCACCTTGGTATTGGTTAATCGATAGATTGAGGAGCAAGATTAACGCCAACTTTTAGCATATTTTGCCAGACGAAATTAAAAAGCAACTTTGACACTGAAAACATTTCTCTTTCGGTGCTCATATTTCTGCCGTACAGCACGACCAAAAAGGCAGGCTTCCGTTAAACAAATCGGTGCCAAATTTTAGGGACAGACGTGCACCAATATAATTACCACAAAGGGAACCAAAACAATAACCAAATTAATGTGCCATTGCGTGCGCACTATGGGAATAATATTACATATATATAAATAGATATAGTATTATAAGATAAGCCAAAATCTCTTTTTGCAGAGAAGATGCTTGAGCTTGTCAATCAATATATAGCTAGATATAGCAATTAACATTAAAGATAAAAATTCCATCCTGCCGTACACAAAATATATACTTGACAATGAGCTAGGAGCATCGGTTTTGTTCCCGATAAAAGGCAATC
The DNA here is from genome assembly GCA_003991445.1 of Oryza meyeriana var. granulata. NCBI lineage: Eukaryota > Viridiplantae > Streptophyta > Magnoliopsida > Poales > Poaceae > Oryza > Oryza meyeriana. Next base: position 35,634 of record RYFJ01001809.1, read on the forward strand.
TTAGCTCTGTCGATCGGCCAGAATTCACTTTCACTAGAAAATAAAATGTTCGAAAAGAGATGGGCATGCACGTACAGCTGAAATTCTCTTGTGTGATGGCTAAGTAAAGTAGTAAACTATGGGAAGTGAATCGTATTCCCATCTTTGAGTATTTTTTTTGTTTTATTTTTGAGAAAAGAAAGTAGGTAGGATTCCTCGCACAGCATCACGGGTTATTTTCATTTCCATAAGAAAATTCTTATCTATCTACTAATCCATTGTGAAATTAATTAGTTTTATATGGGATATTTATTTCCGTTTCCATAGGAAAATTCTTAATTATATATCTATCTATCTATCCATTGTGAAATTCATTAGCTTTTTGTTGGATATATAACTAGTTTCTTATTGTGGTCCAAGCAAGATATATATCTAGATATTAGGATTAGACCAATTAACCATGTATTTTTCATGCACAACCCATAAGGTTTTGCTCTCTTTTCAATCGTGTCGTGGTCGTGCGATGACACGTGTTGATAACCAAGACCCATTGATGTCATACATGTATGCTGAGCGATCGACTTTAGTCATTTATCCCGAAAATTAGCGAATAATACTAGTTTCGTTTTCTTCTTTTTAGAGATTGTACACAATCACTAGCTAGGTACGTACCTAGCTAGCTGACAGTTTTTTCCAATTAGGTATATATCCATGCAGTCATTCTTTTCTTTCTTTTCGCAGATATATTCCAGGTAGCTTATCAAGCACATAATGTTGGGGAATTAAAGAAGGAATCCTTAACTAACAAATGAAACACGGGACGGAGGGAGAGCAGCTAGCTACAGCATCTTCGGTGTCATGACCTAACCTAACTGCGACCCCACGTATACTCAAAACTAAACTATAGACGATCGATCATCGATCGATGGATGTTCTCCCTTGGATCGTCCGTTTCTCTATTCTTTAGGATATATATCTATGTCTAGTATAGTAGTATAGTTTAAAGATGTTCGGTTGTGCTTATTCGTCTGGCTTATAAACCACACGTAAAAAGAGAAATATTATTAGTGTATGATTAATTAAGTATTAACATTATTAGCACGTAAAAATATACCGTTTAACAGTTTAAAAAAACGTAGACAATAAGCTGAAACTATAGACACATTCAAACATGGCATTAGTATAGCTGCTAGCTAGCTAGCAGTACATGCATGCACAGATATAGTACTCCTACACATGCACATTACCATATCTCTGTCTTGTCTCCCATTCACATGTCACCTCTGACCCTCACCCTTTCTAATAAGTTCCTAGCTAGCTACATTCTTCTTCCTCCTTCCTCTATATATATAACCCTCACCTCCATGTCTATCTTGCACCATCCATCCTTCATTCTTCCTGCAATCAGAGAGAGAGAAAGAGAGAGATCAAGATTATATTCAGAGAGCTAGGTAGATTATATTCAGAGAGAGTTTCAGAGATCTAATCTAGGTAGATTATATTCAGAGAGAGAGAGAGAGAGAGAGAGATCAGCAGAGAAGAATTAAGATCATGTCGGGGGTTTGGGTGTTCAAGAACGGGGTGGTTCGGCTGGTGGAGAAGCAGCAGGGGGCGGGGGCGGGGACGGCGGTGGCGGGGGGGCGGAGGAAGGCGCTGGTGCACACGCCGAGCGGGCAGGTGGTGGCGTCGTACGCGGCGCTGGAGGCGAGGCTGACGGCGCTGGGGTGGGAGCGCTACTACGAGGACCCCTCCCTCTTCCAGTTCCACAAGCGGGGCTCCCTCGACCTCATCTCCCTCCCCGCCGACTTCGCCGCCTTCTCCTCCGTCCACATGTACGACATCGTCGTCAAGAACCGCGACTCCTTCCGCGTCGTCGACGCCTAGCTAGCCTAGATTGCATGCGTCGTCGTCGTCGTCTCTGCTCGCTGATCTGATGGTGTGTGTCGTCTTCGTCTTCTCTTGATTTACTTGTGACTGCTGCTATGTCTCTGTGTGTGAGTACGTTCGTTCATGCAGCTGAGAGAGTGATTTATGTGGGCCGGTTTGTATACATATCGTGTGTCTGATTTGCTTGCATTTCCTTGTGGTGTTAATCAGCATGTGTTATATATATTATTTACTTGTATTTGTGTACATGTACGTCACGTACATGAGTGAGTGCTAGATACCTGCTAGTCTATGTAATGTATGTACGCGTGTGTTTGCTTAATTAATCCTGTTCTGATAAGCAATGTGTCACTTTTATGTGCATCTATGAGCTTTCATTGCTTTGAATTTTCGCTAAGTTGCATAAGGCGAAAAAAGTGTTTGTTAATTTAACTCCCTGCAAAAATAAATGTTAAATTGAACTCCACAGTAATTAAATTTCTTGTCACCGACCTCCGGCCAGGCCCACAAACAAACGGCAGCAGAAGTGGGGATTACAAGTGGGCCGGAGCTAGCCCCAGTATTACTAAACAAAGGGCCCATAATATTACGTGACTAGCTTAATGAAGCAACATAATGTGAATTTATTGGGGCCACAGCCCACGACTGTTAACAATTGTTAAGATGGATATATAAGGATATGCACAAAGGCATTTAATAGCAAGCTTTTAAAGTTGCCACATAGACAAATTTACTAACATGGTGGAGAGAGATGAGAGGAGAGAAATATGATTGTTTTGGTTAAAACAGCTTAACAACGACTCTTAGTGTATCAGCAATAGAAGTCTAAAAATCTATTTCCAAAATTTTCTTTTTGGGATCACTAATCAAATTTTTAGCTGTAATTACTAATAAGATCTTTAGCTGTGAATAGATTACTCACTCTAACAAATAACTAAAAGTTGACTCCTAATAACAAAAAAAAATGAGTCCATAAAAAAACGAGAAACAAATCACACCCCGTCCTCCCCGTGGAACCCACCCTCTCCCCCCACACTTTGCTCTATTACCGCTCCCACGTAAAATCGAAAACGAGAGCTCTTCCCGACTTGTCAACAAAATAAATTATACTTACTTAAATTTTTTGAATAAAACGAATCGTCAACATCACAACAAAAGTTAACGGCGTCATTTATTAAAAAAATAAAGGGAGTAATATGTAACACAAAATTGGCTAAAGACACTCTGATCTTCCTTTTGTTTTCTCTAGAAGACTCTAAAATCGTGGTTTTGTCGAAACACACTACAAACTTATTACTATTTTGCACAAATTTGTGTTTCTGTAGCAATCAACAGTCAAAATAATATATGCATGATTGCGATCGACCTACGTCATAGGTGACCTCTCATTTTCATTTTGTTTTTTTTAAAAAAACGAGTTGACCGAACACGAAATTCAACGACGACCGGTGACCAAACAGCGGCTAGATGCCATGACGATCTCTCGATCGATGCCGATCATGTCAGAGGAGCTCGATCGATGGCGACGTATGATCCAATACGATTATAGTAGCTCGCAGCTGCAGGTAGGAGCTTTATATACTAGCCAGTACTACCCCAGATCAGTCTAATCTTTTGGTCCTAAAAAATGATTACTATGTGTAATCTGCAACAATTAATAATTTATATGTTGATTGATTTATTGGCCACTGCTGATATTTTAGAAGGGATAAAATTACCACCGGTTTCCTCCCTAACAAGAAAGAAAATTAAGAGATAAATTTTGTTTTGTGTGATCGGTGCAAAATAGAATTTGAATCATATTTGGAGATAAGCCTCCGAGCCTCACCAGCATCGGTATAAAAGAAAGAGAAGGAAAGACAAAGGGGACGTCCTAAGTCTAAAATCCTAAAACCATAATCTACTCGCTCGATCGAGAACACGCTAGAAGGATTTCGTGTGGCATCTCCAGCAAGCTTCTCGTTGCATCAATAGAAAACAGTGGCGACCTCAAGATCAAGCCGGCGTTTCTGTCTCCCTTGTGGCAGAATCGGAAAGAAAAGAGAAGAGAAGGAAGAACAGACGCAAAATCAAAAAATTCGGCTTCAGTGGCTTCATAAGCAGGTCAGTGAATAAATTTTAATTTTGTAATTAGCAGTGGTGATCAATATTTAGGCTAAGAACTCAATTAGGTGAAATTAAACACCAACATTATATACTACCAGATGCGTGTTTGAATTAATTTGTGCTATATGAAGTTTAGACTGACAATTTTCTTCCAAGATGCGACCCAACAGCTTGCATTTGTTTAGACCAGAAGATGCTATTAGAAGCCAGTCAATTATACAAACCAGAACTATGTGAGCTTTACCATTATTTGCAAAATGCCTGGTGTAGGACTGTATAGGTAGCTAGGCCTTCAAAGGTACCACGGATATTATGCCAAAGTGCCAAATTATATATCTTGTGAAACAAAATGTGGTGACGATATATGTTTTTCTTACAAAGTTGGCAACACTTTCATGGGCTCAAATTCAATGCATTTGGTAATCACTGGTAAAAAGAATATACTCCCTTTAAAGGCATATTTTTAACTCAGAGAGTTCTTAAGAACACTAAACTTTAACCATCAATTTCTCATAAAATATATTTCTAATAACTACAGAACCAACATTGGGCGAAAATACTTTCAAGTAGGAGCACGTACAGATCTAATGGTATAAATTCTATACTCTAAAAACAATGGTATGTTAACTAATTGTGTTGATAAAAATCTTTTAAGTTCGACAACATTCTAAACACAAAATACGACTTATAAAAGTGAACGGTGGGAGTACAAATTAAACCCAACTCGCCCGCCGGGGGACAATTTAAGTTTCTACGGTGGGGTCGGATGGTCGGCCGAACTGAAGACACTTCCTTCATCTTAAAAAGGGTTGTTTTATAGTTAAAGAGAGATTAATAAACATAAGATTAAAAACTACTATATCTTTAATTAATAAAGAGAAAAAAAAAGGAGAAAACGATAATAAGAAGGAGGGAGTATTATTGATTGGATGGTTAAAACAGTAAAGTGGTACTAAAAATATTTAGTAGATCTTACTCTAAAAATATATTTTTTATAGGATAAATTCTTAGCATAAAATAACAAACGAGGGAGTATCTGTTCAAAGCCTCCATTCGGCCTGTAGCGGTGGCACAATATACTAGTTTTATTTTGTTTCAAGAGTGAGTGTAGTAAAGTAGTTGCAGCGTATGTGTGGATACCGAAGGGCCGGCCTGGTCGCCGCTCACCAAACAGGAGGGTATTGAATAAATTTGACGCGTTGGATCGCTGGCGTTTTAATTTGCTGCATGCATGTACTGCGTCACCTTGGTCGGTCGGCATGTACCAACCATTTCATAGGAGTAGCTCCTAAGGCCATGAACAACGCACGGAGGTGGTGAGTGGCTTTTGCCATCCATATCGGAGTTGAGTCAAGGTGGAGGAGAGGGAAAGAAAAAATAGTAAGCCTCGCAGGTGTCAGAGTGCTCTACAGAAGACATTGGCGGCTTAAGGGAGCGATAGTGATCCATGGAGCGAGAGGAGAGAAAAAAAGAAGCATCTCACAACTTTTTGCCCAAAATCACGTAGGAGAGCGGTGGAGAAGAGCCAAGCCCAGCTGAAATCAACCGCTGCCATGGCCATTCAGGCCAGATCCGACAACCTTGGATGTCACCAAGGCGAGATCTAGATGAGCGACGGCAGCCTGAGTGGGAAACAACGGCGTCAGGTTAGTGCCAACCTGGTCGCACGATGCCGGCATCACATGGCAATGCACCATCGCTGCACCATCCCCACCACCGATCTCACGGCCTCGCGCTTGCCGCCACCGAGCCTCAAGAGGATGGAAACCATGCGACCAAATCTATGCCTGCTCGTTTTGCTAGAGGTAGCAATGTCACTGGAGAGTAGAGAGGCGATGGTTGTGGCGGCGGCAGTCGAGGAGGGTACAAGCACCGCCCCACCTTCAATTCGCACGCTGCCCCGCTGAGGTCGTCGCCGAAGAGGGAAGTGACCCACGGTGGTGGGAAAGGGGAGGAAGAGGAGAGGCTGCAGTGGAATAGGGAGGTTGAGCGGCGGGAGGTCGTGGTCGTCACCGTGGCCGCCGGAGAGGGAGAAGTGATGGAGATGGGGAAGAGAAAAGGAAGGGTGGGATTCTATATATGTTTATAATTTTTAGGGTATTGAGTATAAAACTTTGGACTTTTTTGTAAATCAAAGAAAAAAGAGGGCTGAAATAGATAATGCTAGGGGCTAAAATAAAATATTAAAGCTACTAGTTGAAACCACTTGCATTATGATAAAAGAATTTTTTTAGCTGTGATTTCAGTCTACGTGATGACCACATGCTATCTTGAGACCACTCGAATAAGTGGCTTATTGTGCATGCCCTAACACGAACGCTAGCCCGATTCTTGGCCAGACAGCTATGCCACGTGACGTTTCCCTTGATCCAGCGTTTAGCCCATGCCGTAGCCATCGTATCGCCGATCAATGGTGAGAGATCATTGCGATGGACCTACATATAAAATATAATGTTTGAAAGGAGTTTTCTAAAAAAAAGTACGATCCCTATCGTTTCTTCCAGAGAAATCACTTCCTCACCCGCCGCCGCTAACCCCACCCTCACTAGCTGGACTGTCGTTGCCGCCTCGTCATTTCAGCCCGCCTCCACTTGCCGCTGTCGCGGCGGGTACCTCCCGAGCACGGTGTCTAAGGCACAGGTGCTCCGAGGGTGACGGCCAGCGGAGGGGGCCTTGTGGGGGAGGATGCCGCGGCGTTTCTCCCTGACCTCCTCTCGGCTGCACAAAAATCTAGGAGAGAGAAGGAAAAGAAAGAACTACCCAGCTGTTCATGCCTCGTAGCAAACCAAGTTCACTGGTAAATCCAAAAACCAGTGAAAAAACACACATTGCACGAGATAGAGAAACAAAAATGAAAAAAAAATCATCTTCTCGCGTTACATCAGGGGTATAGACACTAGCCAATGGTGGTCGCCGAACTCTTTGAGCGTCGGATCTAGCCAACCGATTAAAATCAGGGTGCTCTTCAACAGGCGATAACACCAGCCATAGCCCACACTCGACCGTTTGCCGCCAGCTTGACTTCACCTCCATGCGCTCAAGCTAGCAACACTCCCCAAATCAATGCTCAGGCCGCAAGGCACAAGATCCGACTAGAGCAAAGAAATAGTGGATGAAAAAGAGAAGAGAGAGAGAGAGAGATTAGAGCACCCACCGCCTGTCGCACACAAGCATCGACTCCATCTAGGAAAGGTGGCTAGACTTGCTGAGAATTCTGCTTTAGCCGTGGTAGAAAGGAGATGAGGTGCTGGCCGGTGAAAGAAGAGAGAAGAGAGAATGAGATGAGGAGTTAAGGCAGACAGAGACCGGGCACTAACTCAAACAGTACTAAATGTATCTGTGGCTATGACAAATCACGAAAATCAATGAGTATTTACGTCAATGTTTTTGCTCACCCAATAGCTAGAGAGTTTTGACAGCTGTGCTCATCCATTTGCATATAGAGCATTCGACACTACTCTAATACTGTTCTAACATTTTTGACCGGTAATACTATACTAACTATAAAACATCATCTGTAAAACCCAAAAAAAATTCTATATTTCTGAACATTTACTTCATTGTTGCAAACAAATGAGTTTAGATGACCAGGTAAATTTTCTCTCTGTTATGTATACTCCTGGCTTTAGTGCATAATAAAAAACAAGCGTGTATTAATTGACCAATAATATCCATAATATCACTTCTGAATATAATTTGACGCCTAGTAAAAAGTTTATAACTCACATGTTTAAATAGATAACAAATTCCCTTGTATTTATATAATTTATGGTCTTCTTAAAATACGATGGATTACGATAGAAAAATCGAAGCAACTATCTCAACCATGTTGATACTCTATACTTAATATAGAAAATAAATAATGAAAATTTCGCTTAATTCCTTATTTCAACCAATTACAACCACCCCTTTTACTTTCACCCCATTCCTTTTTCTCTAAAAAAACTCAGATAGCTATATTTTGAATAGCTACAAACATAAGTTGAATATAAAAAAACTAAATTCATTATGATAAGACACATACAATATATCACAACCACCTCATTTACTTTAATCCTATTTCTTAGAGCATCACCAACACAAGCAAATCGCACCTCGTCCTCCCCACGCGATCCCTCCCCCTCTCCACACGTCTACTCTATCCCTACACCTATGCGAAAATTGGGAGCGAGAGCTCCTCCCAACTTGTGGAGAGTAAGAAAGAAGGAGAATAAGATTCTAATTTTTGAAAATGTATTTAGAGATACTGTTAGAGGCTAATTTTTTCTTACTAAACCAAAATTTTGGTTAAAAAACTTAGATAGCTATATTTTAGGATAGAGAGTATAAAAAAACTAATTTCATTATTGTAAGATACAAATATCTATTTTCTGTTAATTCTGCAAATTTCAATAGCTTATATGCAAGACAGAGTCATATAAATTATTTGCGTCTTAAAGGAGATAAGAAAAATCATATACACGAGGCATATTACAGGGCGCGCCAAAAAAAAGGGCCGATTTTCTAGTATACGTTGCATTCTGGCCTAGACTTTAAAACTCTCCCGGTGTAATCGCTGCAATTTGTGCGTTTCAATTCATCGCCCACAGTAAATTGCATATGTATGATCTATGCTATTTTTCAATTGCCAGGCCGGCTCATGTCCTGCCTTGCTTCATACAACATTTTTTTAAAAAAGACATATATACACCATTGACTAGTTGACTGATTAATTGCTACAGCTCTACAACTGTGTTTGCTTCCTTCTGAAATCTGCTACGATAGTACCAGTTTCGACGAACCCCTTGATGTTGTAGCTCACGATTGGAGCGAGGGACTCTTAGGCACGTTCTTTTCAGCTTATTTACCAAACTGATTATTTGCTATTGAAAAATATGTTTTCTGGAAAAACTTTTTTCTATTGTATTGTCTATAGCACTAGATTTAAGCTATTTTTAAGTTTATTTCTTTAAAATATTTAATATACCTATATAACCAAATCAATAATATGCGACGATAATTGTCGATGTTTTATATCGGCAATAATAATATGGGCTACTCGTGAGACCTAAACTTGATGGATTGCAAAGGAATATGAAATGATTTATCCTGATTCAGGTCTTCGAGGTGAGGTAATACTCTATTTCCAGCTGTTATGTATTACTTTTGAGGTTTCTCTGGTGAGATTGTGATCTGTCCCAGGAGACTTCTACCCCTTCTTATATACTAAAGCGATGAGGGTTACATGGTAGGAAATCCAGTTGGATACGACCAAAGGTTTTTCTTATTAGTACATAGAGTATTCGACTAGGATTATATCCCTTTTCTTGTCATGCAAGGTAATATGAAGCCGAGTTCTATTCTATCTCCAATTGCAGGAGCCGACCCACCCTCTGTCCGAGTGGCCGTAATTGCCTTCCTTGAGATACCCGGAGCCCATAGCCACCACAGTAGCCTCTGAGACTTTCATAGTTGAGTCACAGCTGATGCCAAGTGCTCATCCTCTACGGTGAACAGATTCCCGAGTGCTTTGCTCCCGAGTACTCATTGTTCGAGTGCTTCTTCTCCCGAATCCTGCTTCATGTCAGTTGGCAACGAGACTATGAAGGGCTTTATGGAAGAATATGAATTGTGTGCGCCGAATAGGCGCACCTATTAGGTGTAGCCCCCGACTTTATACTTAATTGTGAAACAATTAAACATAAAGTGAAAGATCTTTAACCTTTTAGCCTTTCCCGAGTAGTATACTACCCAGAAATTAGACTCTTCAGCATTATGTCAGCTGAAAGTATTTTTGCTCAAGACAATTTTGGCTAAGCATGTAAGCCGAGTATCACTATGGAGTAAATCCAATGTGTAATGAGGTGTACTTAAGAGATACCTGCATCTCAAATTTAATGGAGACCAGCTATTGATCCTTATAAGGATATATCCTCAATACCTTAAAATAATCAAGATACCCGAATGTATACACCCGGCTGTAAGCTTAGCACGAAACGTATCTGATTATTTAATCAGTTCTTATAAAATAGCACCTGCTTCACGATTTTAACGCGACCAGTAGGCGACCCAATAGGGTCTGCTATTTAAGAACTCGTATATTTGGCCTGCTACCGAATAAGTCAGCCCAAACTGACATACCTAACGCAGCCCACAAAATTAGCATCTCTCGCATGTCTGAACAATGTTGGTGGAGAAAAGCTTGCCGAGCTGCTGTCCAACTGTGAGTTAGAGTCGGAATAGTTTAGGGGTGTGATGATGACCCCAATCTCCCTAGACCTGATCTCGAGCGGTTTTGGGCCGTATCCGAGTTGAATTCCAGAGGATTGAGTCTGTCGCATCAGATTGGAATTGAAGATTGTTGTGGCGTTGTCGAGTCCGAGTAGGAAATTGACGATCTCCTGCTCTCTTAGCCCGATCTCAGCCGGTTTAAGACTAAGTCCGAGTCGAACACCGAAAGAAAGAGTTGTCCCTAGACTCGGGTATGTTCGAGATCGCCGCAACATGTCGCCCAAGATTACTCTAGTGTTGAGTAGGCCGACCAGCACGGAGTCGGCTTGGTCCCTGGCTGATCGGATCGGATCCGAGTCGGATAGGGTAAGGTTGTCAAATTCGTCGGTAACTAAATCGAGGCTCCTGAAGCTGATTGTTTGCCCGGGGAAGAGGTTAATACCGTCGACTCCCGTGATTGAATCCATCAGGCTTGATGAAGATGATCTCGACGAAGCCTTTACCTGGCGCGCCAACTGTCAATGTTTTATATCAATAATAATATGGGGCTACTCATGAGACTTTGATGGATTACAAAGAAACACGAAACGATTTATCCTGGTTCAGACCCTCGAGGTGAGATAATACCCTACTTTCACCTGTTGTGTATTGACTTTGAGGTTTCTCTGGTGAGATTGTGATTTGTCCCAGGGGGCTCCCTACCCCTCCTTATATACTGGAGGGATGAGGGTTATACGATCAAGAGCTTTCCTTATCAGTATATAGAGTATCCGACTAGGATTATATTTTTTTTCTTGTCATGCAAGATAATATAAAGCCGAGTCCTATTCTATCTGCAATTGTAGGAGCCGATCCACCATCTATTCGAGTGACCATAATTGCATTCTTTAAAGTACCCAGGATCCATAACCTCTATAATAATCAACCGAGGCCTTAGCATGCATAAGTGCGTAACCCATCGATGAGGTGCTGGCTACTGGCGAGCAATATAAGCTACTCGTAGGGGTGAAAACGGATCGGAAACGGTCGGAAACTAGCTATACCATATTCGTTTTCATATTTTTTTCGGAATCGGATTTGGAATCGGAAACTTCGGATACAAAAACGGAATCGAATATTACCGGATACAGATACGGAGCGAATACGAATCGGAACGAATACGGTAACGAATATTTATTCGAATATAAAAACCCCTCAAACTGAACTTTAGAAAGAGAGACAATCTATTATTTTTTGTAAAACGAATATTTTTTGCATGGGCACCAGGAGCTATTCCTTAACGGGCACTAGCGCGCCGCTGCCGACGCCTGGGGACTGGAGCGGGTACAGCCGACGCCGGTGGCCACGGGGGGCGTGAGGCCGGGCGGCAACGGAGGCCGATGCCCGCGCGGGGCCCGACGGGGGAGGCGGGCGCGGGGCTCAATGGCGGTGGCCGCGGGGGGCGCGAGGCCGGGCGGCAGCGGAGGCCGAGCGTGGTGTGGGGCCTGAAGGGGGAGGCGGTGGGCGCGAGGAAGCAGGCAGCGCGGCAGGCGCGAGGAGCAGGTCAGCGCTGCTGGCACGAGGGAGCAAGTCGGTGACGGCGGGCACGAGGGAGCAGGTCGGCGGCGGCTGGCGCTGGGAGTGATGGCGTCGTCGCGTCGATTTGGAGACTGGAGACTGAGAGAGAGAGAATGGGTAGGGTTAAGTTAGAAATAAATATAATGGGTGATGCGGATATCCGAAAATTTTTCCGGATAGTTTCCGACTGAATCCAAAATCCGCCGGATAATGTCTTTAGCGTATTCGTATCCGTATCCGAGAAAAATTATCCGTTTCCGTTTTCGAATCCGAGATTATCCGAAAATTATCCGACCGATCCTATCCGTATCCGAAATTTCGGACGGTTAGCGGATATTATCCGAACCGTTTTCACCCCTAGCTACTAGTGCTAGCTAATGTTGTGCCGCCTTTAGAAGTTGTAAAGGACGTACGTACCCCTGCCAGCCAGCCCTACCAAGGCTACGATTAGGATATACTAATACCACAGTAACTTGTATAAGGCATCCTTTAAAACAAAAGAATGTGTGAAAAAATTTTGTAGAATTCTAATCCTATAGGAATTTTTTAATTAGCCCTTTGAATCAAAATATTGGAACTTTCTAAATACTATGAAATTCCTTATAAATTACTCAATCCAAGTAGATTTTGAAAAAAAATTAGCAAGAGCTCAAACCTCTTAGAAATCGCGTAGTCGGCGTGCCTCCTGAGTAGGAGTTGAGCCCTTGGACGCCATGAAGACTTCTCATGGTGGAGAAAAGCTTGCTGAATTGCTGTCCAACTGTGAGTCAGAGTCGGAATAGTTTAGGGGTGTGATGATGACCCCAACCTCCCTGGACCCAATCTCGAGCGGCTCTGGGCCGTATCCGAGTTGTATTCCAGATGATTGAGTCTGTCGCATCAGATTGGAATTGAAGATTGTTGTGGCGTTGTCGAGTCCGAGTGGAAAATTGACGATCTCCTCCTCTCTTAGCCCGATCTCAGCCGGCTTAAGACTGAGTCCGAGTCGAACAACGAAAGAAAGAGTTGTCCCTAGACTCAGGCATGTTGGAGATCGCCGCAGCATGTCATCCAAGATTACTCTAGCGTTGAGTAGGCCGACCGGCACGGAGTCGGCTTAGTCCCTGGCCGATCGGATCGGATCCGAGTCAGACAGGGTAAGGTTGCCGAATTCGTCGGCGACGAAATCGAGGCTCTTAAAGCTGATTGTTTGCCCGGGGAAGAGGTTAATGCCGTCGACTCCCGTGATTGGATCCATCAGGCTTGATGAAGATGATCTCGACGAAGCCTTTACCTAGCACGCCAACTGTCGATGTTTTATATCAATAATAATATGGGGCTACTCGTGAGACTTTGATGGATTACAAAGAAACACGAAACGATTTATCCTGGTTCAGATCCTCGAGGTGAGATAATACCTACTTCCACCTGTTGTGTATTGACTTTGAGATTTATCTAGTGAGATTGTGATTTGTCCCAGGGGGCTCCCTACCCCTCCTTATATACTGGAGGGATAAGAGTTATATGATCAAGGGCTTTTCTTATCAGTATATAGAATATCCGGCTAGGATTATATTCCTTTCCTTGTCATGGTAATATAAAGCCGAGTCCTATTTTATATGCAATTATAGAAGTCGGTCCACCCTTTATCCGAGTGACCGTAATTATCTTCTTTAAAGTAACTAGGGCCCATAACCTCTATAATAATCAACCGAGGCCTTAGCATGCATAAGTGCGTAACCCATCGATGAGGTGCTGGCTACTGGCGAGCAGTGTAAGCTACTAGTACTAGCTAATGTTGTGCCGCCTTTAGAAGTTGTAAAGGACGTACGTACCCCTGCCAGCCAGCCCTACCAAGGCTACGATTGGGATATACTAATACCACAGTAACTTGTATAAGGCATCCTTTAAAACAAAAGAATGTGTGGAAAAATTTTGTAGAATTCTAATCCTATAGGAATTTTTTAATTAGCCCTTTGAATCAAAATATTGGAACTTTCTAAATACTATGAAATTCCTTATAAATTACTCAATCCAAGTAGATTTTGAAAAAAAATTAGCAAGAGCTCAAACCTCATAGAAATTTCTAATTCCTGTGTTTTTTTATTGTCCATTTAAATGGTGTTTTGTAATTCTCTGTTTTGCATATGTGTCCCTAACAAAATCCTTTATTTTTTTATATTTTTGTGGTTTACCATTCCTACGTTTTAAAATGGGCCTAAATCTATGAGTTCCGTAAATATCAAATGGCATCTAAAACAAACATATTCTCACCGGGATCAAAAGCACTTGAGAGTTGAGATATGATATGATGTTGGAGTGGTGGAGACTTTCATCGTCTAATTGTTCTTATCAGCCGAAATTTTAAAACTCAATTTAGATTTTCTTTTGGTTTTTTTTATCATATTGTATTTTTCAGGCCTGATTTTTAAACCACAAATAATACAGATATGAAAGGTTTACTCATAATTTTTTTTCCTTCATTCATTTTTCTATAACTTATCACTCAACCGATCGGAGCCAAATTCTATAGAGTAATTGCACTAATTTTTGTCAAGTTTCTAGAAAATACAAGCCCACAATTACATTCATGTGGGTACACTATGAATCTACATATTTAAGCTGGGGTCATGTACTTGTAGGCGTGTATGTGTGCGTCTTTGCTGTTAGGGAAAAAAACAAGTGGCAGGAAGGGCATGGTTACAAAGTACTTATATAAATAAATAAATAAATATATATATATATATATATTATATTATAAAAAGAATAGTTTTTCCGTCAGAAATTTTGGTACGTCACTTTTTTTCTTATCGAGTTGGTCCCATGCCCTGCGCGTTAGCTGGGAGATACGCACGCGCTATGCGACGCGAGTGTGGCTCCTCCCTGGGTCAAATGGGCCTTGTACAGTTAATAATACTGTCGAACATCGTCATTCGTCAGGCGCATGCCAGATCGAATTTAGGTTGCCGTTTTCGTGAGGGCCATATCCATTGCGCATTGGTAGCGCGTCTAACCCGATTCACGTTGGTTCAAAACCCCCGGTGCTAATCCGGCTCTCTCCACCGCTCCCCACGCATGCTATTCGCACGGCAAATCCTATCCGTTGCGTGCTTTTTCCGTTGAAAAAAAGCAACACGATGCCCCGACCCGTTCTGTTTCTTCGACACGAGATCGCGAAATAATAATCCTTGGTGCGTGGCAGTCGTCTGGCTCGGTCGTTGCAATTTTTGTGCGTTGCCTGCCTGCTGTTTGCTGATCGAATTGATTCATCATACTGCAACATGATCGATGTGCGAATGGAAACATGGCACGTGGGTTATTCATTGGTTTTAACCTTATCGACGCATAGTTTCATGGAATGATCTTCTGGTATACACATTACCTCTAAGCACATGCTTGACAAGTACTAGCCGTCCTTGTACTGCTCCTCGCTTCAGTGGCAAGGGTCCTTTTGGGCCCATGAGATAATGAAATATATTAGTTTTAGAATTCAGAATTAATATTTTTTTAATAATGAAAATGGTTTATATCTTTGGACTCTGCCAATAGTCACATAGTCAACTAATGTATTGGGTTACACAAATCAGATGTAGTTGTATTTCTCCACTATATATAGTTAATGAAGTTAAACATTGATGTTTGTGTTAGTGTTTTACTATGAATTAATTTTAGATCTGACATTGTTTTGTTTTGTTTGCTTCTTGGTTGGTTATGATTTACACTCAAAAAATATTCTGTTTACACCCTTCTAAATTGCACTTTCAGTTCTGTTTTCGTTACTAGATCGTGTCCAGTTTTATTTTGACGATTTTAATGATTGATTTTCTTCTACTAATTATGGTGAAGTGAGCAACATTCTTTTTTAGATAAAATTATGATAAACATGCAATTAGGACTAGACACCCAAGATTACCTAATCATTTAATGGCTTAGACCACGAGAATTGAACCCTAATTATTTAATGTTTGTTCTAATTTTAGTTTCACCTGTTGTAATGCACAGACACTTTTGCTAGTTTGTATATAGTTACTGTTTGTAATAATTTGCACGTCGTCTCTTGTAAAAAGGTGATCACAAGTCCACGATACAAGCAACCGGTGAAACACAGAGCAAAAGGGTATGGATCACCTTGCATCCGTCTCTTACAAGTTAGTAGAAAGGAGAGCACACAAATTAAGCACGCGACACATGCATATGAGCAACACGATGGATCAATATATTGTAAATCAAGCTTGTGATGGGTACCCTGCAGGGCTGCATCGTATCTGGAGTTAAGTGTGTGTTGGCAACAGTGGATATGTGCAAGAGAAGCAAAGTGCTGGGAGAACAGTGGGTGAGTGTACCACTGCATATTATCGAGTACTTTGACATATTGTGTCAGCAAATTAATTATCTGAGCAACATTTCCCTTGTTGTGGCCATTACTTTGATGGTGATCAAAGGTCTATTAAGTCCACTCTATCTTATACTATCTTAGCATTCAAGTAACCGTACCAATTAATTAGGTATAGCCAGCACACGTATGTGATGTGCATTTGTATGTACTTTGTTATATTGCCGGAGTAAAACTTTATGATCAACAGTAGTAGAGTATTGTCCTAAGAAGAAGAAGAAGAAGAAGCAGCAGCAGCGGCGGTACCGGAGCTATGAGAAAAGGAGCTATATAGCTAACAGCTGACTAGGATTATCTCTAGTTACGGCGCCATATTTTGCATAGGAAACAAACAAATTCTTATAAAATTTTAGAGAAGTTTCGTGATCCAAATCAATGGATATAAGCTCTCTGGAGGTTTGTGTGATCTTTTGCTAAATGGCTGAGTATATGAATAATTTATAATAAATATTTGAGGATACAAACGAATGAATTAGCTATTATAAAGTTAAGAAATAGATTTAAAATAATATTCTAAAAAAATCATATACAGAAAGCTTCTGCAAAACCTCACCTACCTACCGTTTAAAACCTAGGAAGCATGCCCCTTAATTCATAAGTCCATTCCTTCAAAAATAACAGGCATGCCAGGAAAGGGGCTGGTCGAGCTGTGCATAAGAGCATATATGTGGCTACGCCGTTATATATATATATTTTTTACCAAATTTGAGGGTCTATGTTCCTCTTTATCATAACGACGCCTTGTTTATCCTGATATTTTCATTTTTAAAATATTGTCTTGTCATACATACATACAAGGTAAGGAGATCACAAGGCATCGGGCGTCCTTTTTTTTCTAAAAATCAGGCTCTATTTCACCCTCTATACAAAAATGTTTCAGCACTGAATGAAAATGTTTTAATTACTGAAATGGTGAGACACAAGCAAATCACACTTGAAACATCTTGTTACAGCATATAAAACATCGATTTTGAGCTATTGAAACACCAACGCATCCAAATGTATGGAAGACAAAAAAACAAAACACTATAAAAAACCCAGTGAAAAATTTTAATCTAACTAATAAAACATCTAGATACACTAGTCTAAAACATCGAAACTTCATAAAAATAACGGGCTAGACTACTTCTTCCTCCTCTCTGATGGTTGGCCATCGTGTCAGCAGCGGGATGCCACCCTCCGTGTTTGCCACCGCGGCAGGGGTCCATGCCGTGGACATGCGTGTTTGTGGTCACGGCATGTCGATGAGTGATATCTCGACTATAGTATTTAGGTGTATAGGGTATGGCCGATATGAGGATATCGTGTAATCTGCAAACAAAGAGGCAAAAGACAAGGAATTATACATGGTTTAGGCCCCTCCTATGTGGGTAATAGCCTTACTCCCGTTTATATGATATTGCATATGGATCACACCAAGTACAAAGAGGTGGAGAAAAAACCCTATTCTAGCTTACCAACTAAGTCAGCGAGATGTATTTTGGCAATGTGGTTGATGGTGGTTTCCGGGGCTCCTGGTAGGGACTCGATGTATATGGTTATGGCATTGTCGCACTGTAGAACTCAACGCCCTCCCTGGCTAGGGAGGCTTTGTATTTATACCCACAGGTGCCCTCTTGTTCAGGTAGAACTCGGGGGTTTAGGAAGGATACAACCATAAAGTCCTAGTGGTGATCGGATCGGACTGTGTAGTCCTTCCCTGATACACGCTGGTTTCCTTATTTGTTTGGTCTACCACCCATATTCGGGGTAACATTTTCTTATACAATTATCTAAGACGGTAAGGATCTGCTCAGAGGGTATTCAGTATTTTTCACACCGACACGACGGCTGTTGCCAGGGGAAGACCTCCGATGAGCATGCCCTCCGTCTCAACCGCATCGGTGGTGGCCGCCTGCACTGTTGTGGAGGAAGGGGACTTGACCTCCTCGTTGGCGGGGCGGTGACGGTGACAGCTGCTCCAAGGATATCGTGGATAGCGTTGTCATCATAGTCGGTGGTGGAGGGGCCATGGGTGTCGGGCAGAAGGGTGCGTCGAGTGAAAGAAGAAATAGAGTGAAGTGGTGAGGGAAGCGGAAGGGGGAGCGTGGTGCCCGATGTTTCTCGATACCTTGGGCACCCGATCGTGAGTATTTTCCTACCAGGTACCATATGCATTTGATTCACGTGAAAATTACAAATCATTCTCAGTGACCTTTTCATGCCCAAAAAAAGGAAAAATATTGCCTTAATACACTAGGAGTTAGGAGAGGAGAATAGGTAGCTCAGAAACCCATCAGTGATGTCATACTCGTCCAATGAGTGAAGAATAATGCTCTCGATCAATCATTGGTATTTGCATACGACTGCAAGAGAGAAATCTTCACCTTCATCTTCATCTTCATCTTGATCCAGAGCAACCAACGGTCGTTGTTCCGCCACAGCGCCACACCGACGCCGACGCGACGCGCCATCGCCTCTCTCTCGTCACCTACTGCCTCGTCCTCTCCCGCCATTGCCACCACCATATAACCCCACCTCCTCCTCCCCGCCCTGCCTCTCACCTCACACCTCACACCATCTCCACCGTTTCTTGCATTGCTCCGCAGGTGATCGATCGATCGAACTGCGATAAGATCGGCATGGCAAGGCTCCCCGCGGCGGCAGTGGTGCTCGTGTTCCTCGCCGCGGCGGCGGCGGCGCTCACGGGGGCCATAGTGGAGGGCGGCGGCGCCGACGTCGTCGCCGGGCTGGGCGCCGTGGTGATGCGGCGGGGCGGGAGGACGTGCAGGGGGACGGTAGGGGAGTGCATGGAGTACTTCGGCGTCGACGGCGAGGGGGAGGATGAGCTGGCGGCGGCGGCCGGCGGTGGCAAGCGGCGGATGCTGCAGGGCGGCTCAGGGTACATCGGGTACGACGCGCTCCGGCGGGACAGCGTGCCGTGCTCGCAGCGCGGCGCCTCCTACTACAACTGCCAGCCCGGCGGCGAGGCCAACCCCTACTCCCGCGGCTGCTCCGCCATCACCCAGTGCAGGGGCTAATTTACCATGCATCTTCTCATCTGATTATCTATCTCAGTGATGATCACAATTTGGTTAATGATCTAATTGATCCAATGCAATGTAATTTACAGCAAGATCTCACTGTCCTTGCATGGCTCATGCTTGGTTAGATGTGTAATGGTCCTAATGGATGGTGTTTGCTATGCTGCTTGGGTGAAAGTAATCAAGATTATGCTTTGTGTATGTATGCAATACTGCAAATTAAATTAACTGGTGCATGTTTGCATGAGCGTTTTTGTTGTTCGAACATTCCAATAAAGATTTGCAGAGATGTTTGATACTACTAGTTTTGTTTTTTTAGTTCCGAGTACAGTTTCTTTTTCTTTGGGCAGTGGTAGATGACTAATTTTAAAGGGAAAATATTTTTTCTTTGATTAAGTTGGGGACAAGAATTTAGTACTCGTAGTTATGAGCTTGAGAGGCCAATTCATGCATGCAAGCTAGCTTGTTAGAAAAGAAACATCGGTGTCTGTTGAGTTGAGCTGTCATTTCCTAGTTCCTTTTCTTTTCATTTTATTTGGGTCAGATTACTCCTATATTATATATATGGTGGCCAACCTTTAATCAGCATTAATTTTTTTAAAAAAATTTGGGCCCAAAATAAAAAGATTACATCGATCTTTGGTGAAAAGACTCAAATGAAAGGATCAATTCAGGGGGGGGAGGGAGGGGGGTGTGTTAATGGAAGTGGTCATTATATTAGCTAGCAACACATGTTATGTGCAATTTAGAAAAATGGTCATTTGGTTAATGCCACCAACTGTGGTTAGGCTGTCTTTTTCATCTTCTGTTAGTCAATGTACCTAGGAACCTTTTTGCACGAAGGAAAGGGGACATGATTAGTTCTCTTTTTTAAGATATGATAGGGAAAGTCTTTGAAGATAGGACCACGCACACTGTAGAAAAAAGCCAATTGAAAAAAATATATAATTTTTACAAAAAAAGGATCATAACAGAGTACTGCTGCTTTGATTTTGTAATCAAGTCCTATCAAATCTTAAACAGTTGCAGTTAACTTGACGTCATTAAGTGTTCTCGCTTCTCATGGTTTAGTGAATCACATGGTAAAAATTGGACCACCGTGTGACGCTTTTCATTATTTGCAGAATCAATGGTCATGAATTTTGCCTAGAATACTTGACTGTCCCAATACTAGTACAATTAATGCTAAGATTGTGCCTCTTGAGTTGGCTCACACGTACGCGACACCAAGATTGTGCTACCGTTGAGTAGCTAAAGATCATTCTGAATCGAAGTGAAAACTTGAAGGCTTTGATGGCCAGAATGAAATGGAAGGCATATACAAAGATAATTAATGTGATGCCCATAAGAGAGCAAGTTTAAAAATATAGCCAACTTGACTATGACTAAAAATTAACACATCATTTATGAACAATCTAACAGTACACCTATACGATGGTTAGTTTTAGATATATAATATATTATTAATATCTGGTCCACTTCTCTCTCGCACATAATTTGTCAGAGTCCGTGCTGCAGCTTACTACAAATCTGTAGCCCGCTTTTTTTCTCTCTCCTCTCCTCTCTCTTCCAACTAAGCATAATTTGATGTGGCAACTATTAACAGCATGTTTATGCTATTCTTATTGTATTGCTCTAGATTAAAACGACGATATTTTACAAATGTGGGAGGAAAGATAGGAGGGAGAAGGGGACTTTTTTTTTCCCTAAAAAGCCTTTTTGTTGTCCACGTCAATTCGCCCATAATTTTGTGCAAAAGATGTGGCAAGGCCGCAAATTGTTTCAATGGCTCAAAATAATGGTCACACTTTGTTGGCAAAACTTTGGTAGGAAAGAGTCTATCGATCAGTGGGGCAAAAAGATAAAAGAGTGTGGTATGTCACGGCCGTGGGAACAAACTAAACACTAGCCACATTTGGTCAAACTCACCTGCTTCAAGCGTAAAAAATATGGCACATACTCAACACAAGCCCTTAGCTTAACATTCAAATTTTGGTGATAGATACAAAGTTACATACAATACAATATGAGTCTAGAAGAGTGAGGGACAGAGGTTAAAAATTTAAAAGTAGATTAATCGTCAGAGTCAAGTACTATCTTAGCTATTGTATAAGTATAAACTATGTAGAGTGTTGAGGAGATTAAATCAGACTCAATTGATGTACATGCCCTACTACTTCCTCCGGTTATAAAAATTAAACGTTGATTTTTTTAAAAAATTGTCTATTAATTTATATTACAATAAATTTATAAAATCTAATAATTTTATGATATCAGGACAATATTTTTTGAAAAAGTTCTACATATATATTGTTTTAAATAAGCATTTGGGACCTATTGATGATAAAGTTCCAAAAATTTAATCAATTTTATCCTGCACGTCGAATATAAATAGATTTGGCTAGAATCTAGCCCTAGTACGAACCAAAACTAGGAGAGCCAGGAAATACTCCGTATATGTGGTGTATAAGCTAACTTCTAAAAGGAAAAAAAAGGCGTATAGGCGGTGTATAACTTTAATTGTTATTAGGACAAGTGTATCTTCGCTAGCTCTACCTCCCACCTCTCGCCTACCCCCACACCCAACGAGCCCGCGGCGGCGACGACTAGGGTTTTTCACCCCCGGAATCTCCTCTCGAAGCCCCCGCCGCCGCCGCCGACAATCCAGTTCTCGGAGCCCCTCCTCCGATCCGGCCTTTCGGTTTCCGGATCTAGGGCAAGATGGTGCGTCTCTCTCTCTCTCTCTCCGCTCTCTCAATCTCTTCACTCTCGATCCCCATGATGCCGCAGTGTCTGATTCCGGGTTTGTGGTGTTCGCGCAGCTTCCCCTCTCGCTCCTCAAGACCGCCCAGGGGCATCCCATGGTAAGACCCGCCGCTTCGCGCGCTGTGCGTGCCTGCTTGTGGTTATTGGGTTTGGTTTGGTTTCTAATCGGCTAGGGTTTCGAAACTTTTCTGTGATTTTTTTTTGAGCTTGTGGAGCTCAAGAACGGCGAGACTACAAACGGGCACTTGGTGAACTGCGACACGTGGATGAACATCCACCTGCGGGAGGTTATTTGCACCTCAAAGGTGAAATCTTGCGCTCCCTGCCTCCCTTCTCTGCTAGATGCTAGATTTTAGTGGTACAAGATTAATGACATTATTCGGAATTCGGGAATACATGGGGTTGCCATTTGTTCTAAAGGAAGTACGCACGGATTCGCAACTTGATGTATAGAAAGTAGAATTTATATTTTGAATTTTGTCAGTTTTCTGTGGATCTTTTGATTCCTACTGTTTGATAGATTAGTTTGTGAATGCCGTTTTCTAATGGTTTTTGGCTGGGATTGCAGGATGGTGATAAGTTTTGGAGGATGCCGGAGTGTTACATCCGTGGCAACACCATCAAGTATCTTCGGGTTCCTGATGAGGTATGGATTTTTGAACGTGTTGAACCTTGTTTATGCGTGTGCTTGTATTGGCTGGTTGCTTAGACATGTTTGTTGTTTCTCCTTCTGCATCACCTTGCATTTTACTTCTTTTAGCAGTCATCTCACCATAATTTCTAGCAAATTCACTATATCTCTTGCAATTTCTGTGGTCAACTTTCAAGTGTGCTTTCCAATTTTAGATGTTCTAGGGTGCCAATATGCCTCGTGTTATGTTTTTGACTAATCTCTCAACGCTAGATTTGTAGAAGTTATTTTATGCCATTTAGATATATCTTCCTTCTGGTGTTTTAAAATGATTTGAACGAATGGGGACTTATATTAAGCAAATCAGAGGGAGTGTTTGATATGATGACGTGCAAGTGAGGGATTGCAGTATGTGCTTTGTATCAGTCAACTCTGCACGAGGAGCTGATAAATTTACTTGGTTTTAAATCACTGTAATATATGGCACCAAAGGAATTTCCTGCTATGAATTATGACGACACTTAAGTTCCAATTCTGCTGTGTGTAAAGCTACTTGCCCCCAGCCAAAGCTACTTCAGAATATGGGAAAGTAAATATCACATAACCATAACCTTGATAGTATGCCTGAGTATATATTTCTCTTAGGCTGTGTCATATGGATATAACTGATAACCAGCAACATCATATGGATATAAAGATGTCACGAGTTCTTTTTAACCCATTAATGTAGAAGCAAAGCACAAATGAAAACGGTATTTAGCCAAGATATGCCCATACTCATTATCAATTCTGTATTTAACCAGCCTTTCTATCCCTATTCGGGAACCATAATTAAAAACCGAAATAGTAGTTAAAGGTAACATTTCTACTTTGACCTGGTCTTCTAGAGTTAGACAGCCTTTTTGTCCGTATTCTTAGTCCTTAGTCTTAAGCTGCATATTTGTTACTACGATGAAACATACATACATAGGAGTATAGGAGACCTCTGAGATGTAGATTACTGTTTCGTGATGTCCTGTTATGGGTTGTTTGGTTTGAGCAATCAAACAATCCTAGGATGAGTTGGTCCGTCTTGGGGCATCCCGTGATTTTAGTTGGTTTCTTCATTTTTCTACAAAGCATGTACTTGTGTACTTTTGAGGGACGAGATGATGGACCAACCCATTACATTCCCAATCAAACAAACATTTGGTTCATAGTTAGGATCATATGGTTCATTCACCAACTCATTCCTCAAACAAAACAGGCCATCAGTTCATCTCATATTCTCATGCTAGATATCTCTTGCTTGCTTCATTTTGTCATTTTATTCTTCTATTGTTACTTTTAGAGGTCACATAGCTAATGGGATGTTACGTTACATTTCTGCTGCATTTATTCTGCTTGGCTATGATAGCACATTTCGATTGGTTATTTTTGTCTTCTCATGTCACCAGCATGTTTCTTTCATTATGAAGATACTTATCCGTGCTTTGTAATCCTGATTGCATGAGTTTACTTTCTTGTGACAGGTGATTGACAAGGTTCAGGAAGAAACGTCGAAGAGCAGATCAGGTATGCACCCATTGGTTCCAGCTGTTGTAAATTTTGGGCCTTACATATGTTTAGATATTTTAATATTTTTTATGAACTTAATGAATATTTAAACCTAAACTTTGTGTTATTAGTTGCCTGTGATTTATAAACTCCTTACTCCAGTTCATTATTGGAGACAATTTGGACCTTGTTCAGTTTCCTAGAGATGACTTTTGTCATAACTCGTAGTTTTTATTAGTGGAAGTACATTATATGAATGTATGTAGCTGATTAAGTCTGCTGGAGACATTTTGTAAATATCACTGCAAATGCTTTTATCCATGTAAGTAGTAATATAAAAAAACTTTGGCCCGACTGCACTCCTGCTGGTTCTTGATTTTTAACAAACATAATGTAACTTAAATTTCAAAATAAGCCATGAATACATACATGTTTACACTTTACAGTGAAAATAGTATCAAATCAAACTCTAAATGCACGTTGATACAGTGCAATATATCTACTACATTTACAGTGTGTTGATATGATTCATGAATCCTACTTTTCTTGTATTTTGTGCATTATGGTTATTCTGAATATTACTGGAGGGTTTCACCTTTTGGACATCTCCTGAAGAATTGCAATCCTGCTCTTGTAAATGCAGACAGGAGGCCACCAGGTGTTGGCCGTGGAAGAGGAAGAGGTGATATAGGTGCTAAACCTGGAGGCAGAGGCATTGGGCGTGGCCAGGATGATGGTGGCAGCAAAGGTGGTGGTGGCCGTGGAAGGGGAGGAATTGGAGGTAAAGGTGGCAACAAAGGTATGCTTCTTGCTTGAATTTAAACTCTATACTGCCGAGTAGTTTGTATTTTGTTCTAAGGGGATAACCCCAATCTGTTCCACGCTATGGCAGGTGGGGGCCGTGGGCGTGGGTGAGGTGGAAGGCCACATGTGGAATGCCGCTTTTTTAAGGCTTTGTAGCTGTCACATAGATTGCTTAGGACGGTGAAGAATGGACTGGTGGAGTTAGCATTGTTACATCATTTTGTGGTACGACTGGAAAATGCTTCATGGGTTCAGAAGTTACCAGTGAAGAGGCATCAGTTGGCTTGTCTCTAAACAATTTGCTTGATGTCTGGACTCTCGACTATTGGATAGTATTATTGTGGTTACTTGACCTGTTCATCGCTAAGAGCACAGGTCGAGCTGTTGGTGTTCCCTTTTTTAGGTGAGCTGTTGATTCCTGATTGTTCAGGAGTCCTTATATTTTGCTGGTCGGCACATGCGCTGCCCACGAGCATTCTCGCATGTTGTCTCCATTTGAGTGGCAGGTTTCCGTCAAGCGCTATCTACTCCCTCTGTCCAACCTTTTGATTTCGACGTGGTTTTTAATATACTAATTTAATCAATAATATCTATAAAAATAATTTATTTTAAATAAAAAGAGTTATATATTATGATATTTTATTTAACAATAAATCTAGTAATATTCATCAATCTACTGATAATTAAAGTTAAATATATTTGACCTAGAACTATTTAAAAGTGCTTACATTTAGAAGTGAGAGGCGCCGTGGCACGCCGCCCCCACGAAGCATCGGCATGCGAAAGATGCTTAAATGGTCATCTACAATGACATTGTTGGTGTCAGATGGTTTACAATCTATAACATGAATCAATGCAACACTTGTAATTATCCAATCGATAGTAAACCCAACAAAACGTTGGTACTTGAGATTCACATTGCTTAGGTACAAAATATAAATTATTAACGCGGCACTAATGAAGATTGTTCTCAATGGTTCTGCTCGGTGCACTTTTTGAAGAATATTTTCTTTTTTAAACCAACATGTTAGGAACATCAATAGCTTATTGTAGAACAGCACAACAGAAATATTAATGTGGTTAAAACATGCAGGATATACAAAATAGTACTCCGTAATAGCCAAACATGAATGCAAACCTGATTGTTTTTCCTACCAAGACATAAGGAAATTATCAGGCTTCATATCACGGTGAAGAAATCCTTTCTGATACATGTAGTCATGTCGATTAATCTGAATAATGGAACAATGATGTTACATCAGAAATATATATAGAGCAAGCTGTATAGACCAATCCGATTCTACAATTATTAACAAATTAAAAGTTACAAATTTAAGAATTTTAAAATAAAGTGTGTATATCCTCACCATCTGATAGAAAGCATGAGGATAGTTCTTCAACGAAAATTTTCTGCTGCAATTGAAAAGGTCCTCAGCCTGAGAAGATTGATCACCATTACATTGTACTCTCCCTCCACACCGAACCACTTCAAATGTGGAGCCAAGAAAAAAAAAAGGTTGACTCAATCATAGCACCCGATATCCAAGTAACATTTCACCTGAATGGATAGGCTAACAGGCTCTACATACAAACTTGCTTCCTCCCTGCAGAAGCATATATAGCTTCGACTCGTAAGAGCATCTCCAGCAATAGACCCTATTTTAAAGCCCCCAAAGGTTAAATAGGGACTGCCCCTATTTCCTTTAGACCTCAAAAATGCTCCGAACTCCAGTAGCAGTCCCCATTTCTCAGCCCCTATTTCCTCCTATTTTCTTTTTTATTGTATTTCAGCATAAACTATATTATACTATTGCATTTATTCATTTGTACTCATATATATATATATATATATATATATATATATATATAAAGCTAGCAGAAGGGCAGCGGTAGGGGCCGGAGCGCGGCGGCCGGCAGGCGAGCGCGGCGGGCAAGCGTGGCAGGGGACGGTGGCCAAGCACGGCGGGGGGGGGGGGGGGGCGGCTGGCGGGCGAGTGTGGCGGGAGGCGACGGCTGGCGGGGGAGCGCGGTGGCGGGAGGCGACGGCCGGCGGGGGAGCGCGGCAGGGCGGTGGCCAAGCACGGCGGGGGGGGGGGCGGCGGCCGCGGGCGAGTGGGGCAGGAGGCGACGGCCGGCGGGCGAGCGCGGCGGGGGGGGGCGGTGGCCGGCGGGAGAGCGCGGCGGGCGAGTGGGGCGGGAGGCAACGGCCGGCGGGCGAGCGTGGCGGGGGGCGGCGGGCGAGCATGGCGGGAGGCGGCGGTCGGCTGACGCCGCGCCTGGCTGAGGGCGGCGGCGGCGGTGGCCAATCGAGGTGCGATGGTTTTTTCTCTTCGATCTTGCTATTCCCAGACGGCGCTCTCTCTTCCGGTGGGTGCGTGGGTGGGGAATTGTCGTAGGCGCCAAAATAACGTCGATGGGGGCTGTGCTATAGAGCCCCCAGAACTGGGGGCTTGGAGTAAAGATTTGGGGGCCTCCTCATTTTAGGGGCCGTAGTAAGATCCCTGCTGGACCTAGTTTTTTTGTCCCACCACCCAAAAACTGTTTGGGGCTGTGTTTAAGGTCCCTGCTGGAGATGCTCTAATGAAGCTGTGTGCACTTCATCTTCACATTCTCATGTCAGATCAAAGCAACAGGCTGGCCAACACCACCAATATCTAAAAGGTTAAACTAAGGGTGAGTTGAAACTACAAGTTGAGCCAAAAAAATATTTCGTTTTTTTATGAGCATGCTTCCCGAACTGTTAAATTGTGTTTTTTTAAAAAAAAATTCTATGTAAAAGTTAAAAAAATCATATTAATCCATTTTTCAAGTTTAAAATAATTAATACTCAATTAATCGTGTACTAATGGCTCACCTCGTTTTATGTGATCTTTCTTTTCCCTCTTCTCTCACCTTCAAACTATCCCTAAATTCCCAATAGTATCAATGGACCAACATTCCACAGTCAAAAACATCTAGAGAAAAACTCTTAAGGGAGTACATGAAGGTGAGGAAAAAAGAAGAAGAAGAAGATCACATAAAACGAGGTAAGCTATTAATATATGATTAATTGAGTATTAGTTATTGCAAACTTGTAAAATTAATTAATATGATTTTTTAAAGCAACTTTTAGATAGAAATTTTTTTAAAAAAATACACAATTTAATAGTTCGAAAAGCGTGTTTACGGGAAACGAGGGGGTTTTTACCCTTAAGCTTTACCGATGAACGGTGCCTAAGTGCATCAGAAATGGTACCTGAACATGACAGGGCTTAAACCTACCTAAGTCAACTTCCATGCTTCATCTCATCATGCTATGTGCTTCAACACCATGGATACTTGACCAAATAAACACTTAGTGATTTCAGATTCCCACCAACCCAACCAACTGATGGCATGTTTAAGTAGCCATAAAGAATTAGCATATATCACAAACACAACGTATAAATGATTTCAGTACTCATACAGGCAATTAAATTGTGAGTCTTATGTACTAAAAGCAAGCAAAACCTATACATACAAAGATCCTTTCCAAACTGAATCGATCGAAAGATCAATCATTCATACTGCAAATCTGCTACTCTGTACAGTGGAGCAGAAAGAAAATTTTAGCATGACCTAATGAGCACAACTAACCATGAGGACCCAAATAATCATTAATATTCAAGCTATGGACCACATTATCACCAAGCATGACAAATCAGATCTTCCAACACCATCTTCCCCTAGTCACATATAGCTGCATATTGATTTAAATTACCATACAAACAGTCCCTGCATATTGCTTATCTTACATGTCCTATGCATTTGTGTAATATGATGTTCTATGAATTAAGAACAGATAAACGACATCGTGTTGATGTATCGTTCATGCCTTATATTTTGATGTGTTGTAGACAGTACGTAGAAGATGCCGCAAGATGGTAGCTCGATTTGGTTGCTATTCAAGTGGGGAGGATGTTTTCATTCCTCGTCACATCCCTGCGCCGCTCCCTCAATCGGCATGTCCAAGTTTGGCTAGGACTTCATGGCGCCAAGCAGAAGGTGGTGCATCTTCCTCTCGTACTCCTAGAGGGAAAGTTGCTGCTCCTCCAAGTGATGATAATGAGGATGATGAGGAGGACGACAACGAGGAGGGCTACACCAGACAAGATGTTGAAGAGATTGGGTCATCTCAGCTGCATGATGCACCTGAGCCGTCTCAGCCAACTCAATTGTACAACACTCGCCGTACACGTCAAAAAATTGTTAGGTATTCATTAATTAGTTGTATTCATATGTTTTCAACTTTTCCTATTTGCTTTATCTAAATCAACTCTTCTAATATGTAGGTACACTTCTGGGGCAGACGCTATTCCACGTCAATGAAGAAATTGAAGACAAAAGCTGTGATGATTGTGTATTGGAACGATCAGTTCGTTGCTTACTACTTCTAGAGACTATAATGGACACTATGATGTATGAGTTGAGCTTTTGCTTGTATGAGTTGAGCTGTGATGATTGTGCATGACAAATGTGTTTTTGCTTGTAAGAGTTGAGCTAGTTTGGATTAATCAATATTATGGTGTGCATGTAATGTCCTTCAACTGCATGTAATGTCTATTGTTTATGTTAAAATTTCATGTGAAATGTAAAATTGACAAAAAATTCAGAACTGTCAGGCCCGGCGCTAGGGTGGCTGGCGCCGACCTCTTGTGGCTCAGCGCCAGGCCTTGGGCCAAGGTAGGAGGCCTCTGGCCACCCCACCTCGGCATTAGGGTAGCTGGTGCCGAGCTACCGTGGCTCGGTGCCAGGCCGTGGGCCGAGGCAGGAGGCCTCTGGCCTAGCCACCTCGGCACTAGGGTGGTTAGCGCCGATCTCCTGTGGCTCGGTGTAACGCCCTGAAATCGTCTTAATTAAAAATTATCGTGGGTAAATAGAAATACAAGAATACATTAGAAATTTTTTGTTTGAGAAAAGAGTTTGAATAAAATTTTGAAATTTCCAATATTAAAAATCCCGAGTTTAAATCTTTAAATAAAGACTTGGATGCTTTTATATTCCAGGGGTTTTGTTGGAGTATTTTAAGCGTTTGAGTATTTATAATAATAAATTCTTTGTGTTTCATTGTGGCATTTACTTTTGGTAAATTCCTCGTGGTTTAATAAACTCTCTAAAATTTTCTTGGATTTTTTTCGGAGCTACAGAATTAATTTAATGCTATAAAGATCACTAAAGTAATTAAATAAATATAAATAATGTCGATGCTTTGCACCGGCAATAATACTATGGGGGTACTCGGCGAACTGGAATTCGGTGGATTGCAGAGGAACACGAGGGAATTATACTGGTTCAGGCCCTCAAGGTGAGGTAATACCCTACGTCCAGTTGAGGTGTTATTCCTCTGAGGTGGATTTGTGATCAATGATCTGGGGTTGCCCTCATAGGGCGCCCTGCCTCCCTTTATATACTAGGGGACAGGGGTACATGGCAAGGATCCCAGTCGGATACGACCAAGGGATTTCCTTATTAGAGATAGAATCCTATCCGACTAAGGCTATGTTTCCTTATTGTACAAGGCACAGCCTGCCGGGTGCTATCTTATCTCTAATTACATGATCTGGCCCATCCTCTATCCGAGTGGCCCATGTGCTTGTAGTGAGGTACCTGGGGCCCATGGCTCCCACAGTAGCCCCTGAGACCTTCATAGTTGAGTCACAGCTGATGCCGAGTGCTCTTCCTCCACGGTGAAGGTTACCCGAGTGCGATGCTCCCGAGTACTCTTTGTCCGAGTAAGTCTTCCCGAGTCCTGCTTCATGTCAGCTGGCAGCGAGGCTATGAAGGGCTTCATGTAGATAAATGAATAGTGTGCGCCGAATAGGCGCACCTATTAGGTGTAGCCCCGACTTTGTGCTTAATTGTGAAGACAATTAAACATAAAGTCAAAGATCTTTAACCTGGAAGTCTTTCCCGAGTAGATTACTACTGGTATATGAGACTCTTCGGTATCATGTCAACCGGAATATAATTTATAGTCTTGCCGAGTAGGAGGCTACTCGTATATAGGACTCTTCGACTTCATGTCAGTCGGAATATGAGTTTATAGTCTTTCCCGAGTGGCGTCCCACCTAGAAGTTAGACTCCTCCGCGTCATGTCAGCGGGAATGAGAAATTTATAGTCTCTCCCGAGTAGTGCACTACTCGAAAGTTAGACTCTTCAGCGTCATGTCGGCTGGAATAATGTTGCTCATGGCAACTGATGGCCACGCATGTAGGCCGAGTTCCACTTTATGAAAATAAATCCATTACGTGGTCAGGTGTTCCCGAGAAAGATACCTGCATCCCCAATTTTAATGAAGACCAGCTTGTGATCCTTATAAGGATATATCCTCGAGACCTGGTGGATAAAACAGATACCCAAACATATTTGTTTAGCAGTAAGGCTCTCATGAAGCATATCTGTTTACCTCATCGATTCCTGTGAGTAGCACCAGCGCTATAATTTCAACTCAGCCTGCGGGCGGCCCACATGGAGCATGCTACTGTAGGAACTCATATCTTGTCGGCCCAATACCAACTGTGTAGGCCTGGGCCCATCTAGTCGGTTCAGGCTATAAAAGGATGGGGAGAGAGAAAAAGATTCCATCGTCTTCCCCAAAGCAACCAATCTCTTCATCTTCCACCTTCGCGCCTAGCTTTTCGCCTCCCGCCCGGCTAGGGTTAGCAGCAGCCGTTCCCCACCCGGACTCGGGCGATTTCAATCCTCTTCGTTTATTCCAAGCCCCCGATTTGCTTTCCCCCAAATCTCAACACCTCCAGCCATGCCGAAGGCGACGAATCCTGCGGGTGCGCCAGGGAGTTCTTGGCCGATCTCGGATTGTGGCTCGGTGAAGCTGAGACGGTTGGAGAGCGAGCTGAAGTTGCCCAGCCAAGAAGTGATCCGTTGGCGGTCGGCGAGGGATGAGTCGAGCCCCAACCCCCGGCCTGGTGAAACGGTAGTTTTCGCCTCTTTCTTTGATCGGGGCTTGTGTCTTCCGTCGTCTGATTTCTTCCGCCGCATCCTTGATTTCTACGGGCTGGAGTTGGTGCATTTAAATCCCAACTCGATCCTTCAGATCTCCATATTCGTTACTCTTTGCGAGTGCTTTCTGGGCGTTGAGCCCCATTTCATCCTCTTCCGACACTTGTTCCATGTCAAGCCCCAGCCTTCCAAGAGTAATATCAGTGTGATTGGGGGGGCTGGTCTTCAACTAAGGAGTGACGGGAAGAAAACATATATCGATTTGCCCTTGAAATCTTCTCTGAAGGGCTGGCACAAGGAGTGGTTTTACTGTGCCGATCTAGCTCCTTCCTTGCGCCCGTTTACTGGTATGCCGCCGGCAGTGTTGCCAAGCTGGTCTTCGGAGCCAACCTTTGAAGAACTGGGCCAGGCACACATATTGCTGACGAAGATAGATGACCTCAAGAGGGCCGGCTTGACAGGGCCCTGGGTGGCTCGTCGTTTCCTGACGAGGCGCGTCCAGCCGCTGAAGCTGAGAAGCGCTTTCGGCTGGGCCTTCAGAGGTAAACACGATCCCGACCGGGTGAGCAGCGAGACAGCGGACAAGGGGGCAGTAACCGATACCTTGTTTGGCTACTTCTCCGAAGGGGTCGTTGCCACCGAAGATGATAACCGCCGAGTTGCTGCCTATAGCTTCATCCGGCCGCGGACCAAGGTAACCTTCTACTTTCTTCTGTGGTGAACGCCTGTGGAACGATGATTGTTCAACCTTGCGTGATGGTATCTTGTCGACTTGATTGTAGTGGCATGAGGAATTTGATGAAGATTCTCGTCCATTGTCTGCGGTCGCGTCGAGGAAGAGGCCAAGGAGTCCCTCTGATGCCCAACCTGACTCCAAGAGAGCGGGGAAGAAGCAAATTTTATATCGGGGCGAGGGGGCCATGACAGCGCGTGCCATGAGCGGTAGCTTGAAGATAAAGGACACCGCTGCCACAACGCCCACGCGGTCGAGTCCCAGGCTGAGAGCAGCTGGCTTGGGCTCGACGTTGTCGTGCTCAGCAACAGCGCCGCCAAGGGGCCAACCGGAGCAGAGGCCGATCGGGGCGAAGGAACCCGAACCAACCGTACCAGAGTCGAGGCCGACTCAGGCCGATACGCCTCTGCCGTCGGCGACACCGTCCGGGGCGAGTGCCGATGCTAGCGCTTCGCCGGGGAGCGGGCACGCTAGCAGGAAGCTGAAGTTTTCCAAGAGGTGCGCTACTCCGAGCATTCTGTAGTCGTTGTATGTTAAAATACAGTCCTGATGTCTTGCTTCGTTGTGCAGGAAGCGGGCCGATATCGACCTCAAAAAGGTCAACCCATCTGCCCTGCTTGATGAGCCCGTCCCAGCCGAGTCAGCAGCAGCGAACACACCTGCTGAGCCGGCGGCCAGCCCGGTCGCTGAAACCGAGGTGGCCCCGACTACAGGGCCACTACCGCCACTCGACCGAGAGGTGGCTGTTGAAACTGAGGCCCCAGCCCCCGAGGCACCATACGTCGCGGAAGCGGGGGACGGATCCCCCGAGCCGGTCCCCAATGTTGTAGGGGAAGGCGATGCCGAGGCCAGGACCCCGTCGCCATCATGGTTATCGTCATCGCCATCGTCGCCGTTGCCGCCGCCACCGGAGATCCCACATTTGCCTCGGATCGAAGCTCCCCCACGTGTGATGCCCCGGACCTTCTCGTGGACCACTCGCGACGGCACTATGAAAAGCTTCAGGCTCGATGAAGTCGTCGCAAGGAGAGAGCGCGAGAGCCTGCTTCGTGCCGCCATCAACGGGTCCCAAGGGGTCGCGGTATGATTCTTGTAGTGAAGCTCCAGCAATCTTCTTGTCTTGATGTTTGACTCTGTTGTCGGTTTGTTCCTTGTCCTGAGCAGAAGCTCGTCGACCGCAACGAGGCGATGACAGAGATCCTGGTCGAGATGGCTCCCCACCTCGCGGAATTACAACAGCTCCGGGCATTGAAGGCCGAGATGGAGGCGCGTCACACGAGGAGGGAGGCCTGGCTGAAGAGTGGCGCTGATCAGCTCAGGGCTGAGACATGGGCCCTAGCCGAGAAGATCAGAGGTAAAATCCTTGAGCATATCTCCCCGACTGGACCGTTGGTGTAATCATCCAGCTACGTCGATCCGACTGCTTGGTGGTGTCATGACTGCGTGATTGAGCTCTTGGCTAATCTGTGGTGCAGACCTCGAAGCGGATAGGGAGTCGCAGCTGAAGGAGGCCGAAGAAGCCAAGGCCGAGCTTGAAAGGGTCAAGGCCGACCTGACAAAGGCCAACACCGAGCTTGACCGGGAGAAGTCCGAGTTGGAGAAGGCCGTCGTCGAGCTCGGTAAGGAGAAGGCCGAACTGGAGAAGACCGTGGCCGGGTGGGAGGCCGACTACGAAAGTAAGTCCTCAACCCGACGGTGATCTCAGCCAATACATTATTCACCCTGTGTGTAGCCGATCCTGACAAGCTTACTTGCCGGCCGATCTGGGCAGGCATGAGAGCCAACGTCCAGGCCCAGTACCGGTTCTACACGGAGGAGATAAGGTCAATCAGGGAGTCACGGGAGGCCCTCGTCGGGTCCGTGAAGGGGCTCCTTGACCTTGTGGATCCCCGCTCAGTGGGGACCAGCTGTAGCAGAATTCCTCAAATAATGGGGCGTCTCGAGGACGCGCCGAGTGTCCTGAAAAGGTATTCAGACGAGCGGGTTGCCGCCGGCGTGGCCCAGACCCTAGCAATGACCAAGTCCATCTACCCGAGGGCGGACATTGAGGCCATCGGGGAGGGATTTTCCGAGGAGACGACGCCCGAGGAAGCGCTGGAGCTGATCTCACAGGCGAAGCCGACTGCTGAAGCGATTACCCGAGACCTGGGTCTGTAAAGGCAATATATTTTGTAGTCGGTGTATACATATGCTTTCATATACGATCATGTGTGAATATATGTGTCGTGCCGCCAAACTTATTATTCGGTTGTCATTAGCTTTACCCGACCATGTAGCATGCACCGAGTTAGTTCGATAGAACTTGATAAAAATCGTTCAGAGGAAGATGCTATACTCGGGCGAATGCATCAGTCGTGGCAAGGCTTCATAACCGAGGTGAGATAAGCTTGTATGTTATTGACAGAACACATATATACATGCAGCCCCCGACTCACTACTCGATTGGAACAAGCGGCGTAGTGAGTCAGGAAAAACTGTACACATGGAAAAAGTAAGACTCAGGTATAGAAAGGACGTAGCTGTTCTATATTCCCATGAGTTGGTGATGAGGACGCCGTCTTTGGTCTTCAGTCGGTAGGCGCCTGGCCGCGTGACCTCGGCTATAATGAACGGCCCTTCCCAGATGGGGGATAGTTTATGCCTGTCCTTGGTGGTTTGTATCTTCCTTAGAACGAGATCCCCGACCAAAAAGGCGCGGCCACGGACATTGCGATTGTGGTAGCGACGCAGGCCTTGAAGATACCTTGCCGACTGGATTGTTGCGGCGTCTCTTGCTTCTTCCAGCTGATCTAATTCGATCAGTCGGGTGCTGTTGGAATCGTCTTCGGAGTAGGCCCGGACTCGCGGAGAGCCGAACTGTATCTCGGTCGGTAGCATGGCCTCAGTACCGTAGACCAGGAAGAAAGGGGATTGCCCTGTTGCCCGACTAACCGTGGTTCTGAGAGACCAGAGAACGGATGGTAGTTCTTGTACCCACCGACCCGCATATGGTTGTAGTCGGTCGTATATCCTGGCCTTGATGCCTTGTAAGACCATGCCGTTGGCTCGCTCAACCTGCCCGTTGCTCCGTGGGTGTGCCACAGACGCATAGCAGATCTTGATGCCGAAGTCGTCGCAGAAATCTTGGAATAGGCCTGCCGCGAACTGAGTGCCGTTGTCGGTTATGATGCGGTTAGGGACCCCAAACCGGTATAGTATACTCAAGATGAAGTCCTTTGCTCGTGCCGCTGTGATTGTTGCGACAGGTTTAGCCTCAATCCACTTGGTGAATTTATCCACTGCGACGAATAAATGTGTGAACCCTCCTGGCGCTTTTTTGAACGGCCCGACCATGTCGAGCCCCCATACTGCGAATGGCCAAGAGATAGGGATAGTCTGGAGTTCCTGGGCGGGAAGATTTGTCTGTCTTGCGAAGAACTGGCAACCCTCGCACTTGCGAACGATATCTTTGGCGTCTGTGACTGCAGTGGGCCAGAAGAATCCCTGCCGGTAAGCTTTTCCGACTAACGTCCTGGATGCAGCGTGGTTGCCACATATGCCCGAGTGGATAGAATGCAGGATCTGCTTGCCTTCCTCGGTGGTGACACAGCGCATGAGGACACCGGATGCGCTCCTTCGGTACAGGTCTTCTCCGACTAGCAGGAAGCTTTTGCTTCGACGCTTGATTTGCTCGGCTTGATTGCGATCTTCTGGGAGTTCATTGTCCAGGAGGAATTTGAGAA
Organism: Oryza meyeriana var. granulata; assembly: GCA_003991445.1. Taxonomy (NCBI): domain Eukaryota; kingdom Viridiplantae; phylum Streptophyta; class Magnoliopsida; order Poales; family Poaceae; genus Oryza; species Oryza meyeriana. Next base: position 71,939 of record RYFJ01001809.1, read on the forward strand.
CAGGACCCCTCCAGTCTTGACATATGTGCAGCACTTCGTCGGTGGTCGGGGTAGGCTCGCCTCCCGACTGCTCTTGTGCCGGTTTCTTCTTGACTGATGGCTCCATAAGTTGCTCGACAAAGATTCCAGTCGGAACCGCTTCTCGCTTGGATCCCATGTTTGCCAGCTCTTCGGCCGCGTCGTTGTATTGACGCAGGACGTGTGTGATTTCCAGCCCGTCGAACTTGTTTTCCAACTTGCGGACCTCCTGACAGTATGCCGCCATTGTGTCGTCGAGACAGGTCCAGTCTTTCATGACTTGGTTGACCACGAGTTGGGAGTCTCCGCGCACAACCAGTCGACGTATGCCGTGTGATATGGCGATGCGGAGCCCGTGAACAAGAGCCTCGTACTCGGCGACGTTGTGGGAAGCCGGGAAGTGGATTTGTAGTACGTACTTCAACTTTTCGCCAGTGGGGGACGTCAGTATGACTCCAGCCCCGGCACCGCCGATCCGTAGGGAACCGTCGAAGTACATTGTCCAGTACTCTAGCTTTGTTGTTGGTGTTGGGAGTTGAACTTCTGTCCACTCGGCCACGAAGTCGGCTAGAGCTTGAGATTTGATAGCTGTCCGTGGCTGAAAGGTGATGTCAAACGCCATCAACTCGAGTGCCCATTTAGCGATCCGGCCGGTGGCCTCGCGATTATGAAGGACATCCCCGAGTGGAAACGCTGTGACCACCGTGACTTGATGTGCTTGAAAGTAGTGCACCAGCTTTCGGACTGTGATGAGTAGGCCGTATAGCAGCTTCTGGACCTGCGGGTATCTTGTTTTGGAGTCAGCAAGGATCTCGCTGACAAAGTAGATTGGCCGTTGTATTTTTTGAAGATGACCCTGTTCGGATCGCTCCACTACCAGCACCGTGCTGACTACCTGTGTTGTTGCCGCCAGATAAAGCATTAGTGGTTCCTGGGGCAGGGGTGACGCTAGCACGGGGGGTGATGTGAGGAATTTTTTGAAGTCTTCGAAGGCTTGCTGGGCTTCCGGGGTCCACTGAAAGGTGTTCGCCTTTTTGAGGAGCTTGAAGAAGGGCATGCCCCGTTCGCCTAGTCGGGAGATAAACCGACTGAGTGCCGCCATGCAGCCTGTCAGCTTCTGGATGTCTTTGAGGTTGGTCGGGGGCGCCATGTTCTTGATGGCGTTGACTTTCTCCGGGTTAGCCTCGATGCCGCGGTGCGAGACGATGAAGCCGAGTAACTTCCCAGACGGCACCCCGAAGGTGCACTTGTCCGGGTTCAACTTCATCTTGAATCTTCGAAGGTTTTGGAAGGTTTCTTCCAAGTCGGCAATGAGGTCTTGTCTGGATTTAGACTTGATCACCACATCGTCGACGTAGGCTTCCACGTTGCGCCCGATCTGAGTGTGCAGACACCGCTGAATAGCCCTTTGGTAGGTTGCGCCTGCGTTTTTCAGTCCGAACGGCATTGTGATATAGCAATACGCTCCAAACGGCGTGATGAAAGATGTTTTTAAACAGTCTTGTTCCCTCAAGCTAATTTGATGATATCCCGAATAACAGTCGAGAAAACTGAGTAGGTCGCACCCCGCCGTGGAGTCAACCACCTGATCTATCCTGGGAAGACCAAATGGGTCCTTGGGGCACGCTTTGTTGAGGTCGGTGTAGTCGACGCACATGCGCCATTTACCGTTTTTCTTCCGGACCAGGACTGGGTTGGCCAGCCAGTCCGGGTGGTAGACTTCCTTGATGAAGCCGGCTGCGAGGAGCTTGGTGATTTCCTCCCGGATAGCATCCTTGCGGTCTTGAGCGAAGTGCCGCAGCCGTTGTTTGACCGGCTTGGCGTCTGGCTTTACGTGTAGGTCATGCTCGATCACCTCCCTTGGTACGCCCGGCATGTCGGACGGTTTCCACGCGAAGATATCTTTGTTGGCTTGGAGGAAGGTGACGAGCGCGTCTTCCTATTTGGGGTCGAGTCCGGTCCCGACTAAGGCAGTCTTGGAGGGGTCGGAAGGGTCCAGGGGGATCTTCTTCGTGTCAGAGTCCGCTGAAATTCCCGACTTCGCTGCTTTTTTCGCCGGAACTGGATCTTGATCGACTTCAGATGTAGCGGCTTGCCGGATGCTGTCGCGCCCGACTGCCGCTTCTTGTGTTTGAGCCAGCTCGCAGCTCTCCTTGTTGCAAGTGAAGGCTTGCTTAGCGTCGCTGCGGAGGGAGAGGACTCCTGCTGGCCCGGGCATCTTCAGCACCATGTATGTGTAGTGCGGTATCGCCATGAATTTGGTGAGGGCCGGTCGTCCGAGTATCGCGTGATACGCGGTCTCGAAGTCGGCGACCTCGAAGGAGATGTTTTCTGTGCGGAAGTTGTCCCGCGTGCCGAAGGTCACCGGCAAGGTTATCTGCCCGAGTGGGGTTGATGACAAGCCGGGGATTATCCCATGGAAGGGCGCGGTGCTCGGCCGTAGTTCTGAACGAGGAATTCTCATCTCGTCCAAAGTCTTGGCGAAGAGGATGTTGAGCGCACTGCCTCCGTCGATGAGGGTTTTCTTCAGCCTAATATTTTTGACGACCGGGTCTAGGACGAGTGGGTATCGTCCCGGGTGGGAAACCCGATCTGGGTGATCCGCGCGGTTGAAGGTGATAGCCATCTCTGACCAGCGCAGGTATTGGGGGGTATCCGTTGTGGAGACCGCGTTAATATCCCGCGCTGATAGCTTCTGCTTGCGCTTGGATTCGTACGCGAGTGGCCCCCCGAAGATGTGGTTGAGTTCGGCTTGGGGGTCCTGGAAGTCATCGGCCGGACCCGAGTCTGGCTTGTCCTTGTCCTTGTCGGCGCCAGATGATGAAGCCTGCTCGGAGGCAAACTTCTTGAGCATGTGGCAGTCTTTGGCCGCGTGCCGGCCCTTGGGGTGAAAGGGGCAAGGCCCGCTCATGACTTTCTGGTAGTCGTTGTTCCGCTGGGGCCGCGACCGACTGCGCTCCATGTTAGCCACCTCGTTGTCTGACTTCCGCTTGCGGCTGCCAGGCTTGTTCTGAGGCGGCTCGTTGTCGGCTTTTGCCCTGTTGTCTTTTTGTCGGGGCTCCTTCTTCTCGTCGAAGGCCTCTGCGACGGCTTCAGCTGAGTCGGCGTATTTGTTGGCCATGTCGAAGAGAGTCCGGACGGTGGATGGTGGCTTCCGAGTGAACTTCGCGATGAGCGGGGCGTCTTTTACTCCTTGCGGAAGGCGGCGATGACGACCTCGTCTTGATGCTTGGGATTTGATTGCGCTTCTCGGAAAACCTTTTGATGAATTCCCGTAGAGACTCGTTCTTTTTCTGATGCAGTTGGTAGAGGTCGTGCTCGGAGGCCGGTCTCTCATAGGTCCCTGGAAGTTTGCAATGAACCGCTCCCTGAGTTGTCCCAGGAACCGATCGACCGCCTTGGGAGGCCTGTCAGCCATGTCCTCGCCGAGTCGGATAACGCGACTGGGAGGTAGTTAGCCATGGCTCTGCTGTCGCCCCCAGCGCTTGAACTGCTAGGACGTAAACGGTGAGCCAGGACTCTGGGTTGGTCTTGCCGTCGTACTTCTCAATTCCGGTAGGCTTAAAGCCGACTGGCCATCGGACGTCCTGTAACTCCGAGTAAAGGCTGGAATGCCTTCATTATCGTGAGGACTCGGGCTTCGGTTTTGGCGGTGTAGCCGCTCATAATGGAGACCGAAGCGCTCGTGTTCATCCTCCAGCCGGCGGCGTTCGTCTTCTTCCGCGTTCTTCGCGCCGGGCCCTTAGGGTGTGGCGGAGATCGCGTTGTAACCGCAATCGGAGGTCTTGATTGGGTCGGCGGTCGTATTGGTGACGCCGCCGGTTGTCGTAGTTGGTATTGCCGAGTGTTGTTTGGCGGGATTCTTCATGCTGCCGGTGGAGCCGGCTGCCCGTCGTCGTGCGATGCAGATGACTCCGCCGCTGGAGAGCCCGTTCCGACGGGTCGGTATGTGAGTGTTGCCTGACTGTTCTTGCTGTTGGCAGGCGGCAGCAGTAATCATCGCTTTGATCTTGGCGATGGTTGGTGTGGCCTGATGGTCCGGCCAAACTGGAGCGTGTCCAGCAGAGTTGCGGCGGCCACGACGTTCTGTTGTGGCGTGACGAAGACATCGTGGTCGCCGACTTTGGTTCGGAGGATCTGCTGCTGGGCGGCTCGCCCAGCTTGTCGAAGCCCGTCATTGCGAGCTTGTTGGTTGGCCTCCTCTTGTTGTTGTACTCGGCGCGCCTCCTCATCATGCTGCTCCTCTTGCAGTCGGCGCACCTCGGAAGGTGGCGTTGAAGCCATGAAGATCTCACGGGGGAGGAGGAAGCTCGCCAAGGTGGAGTCCGAGTTGATGCTCGAACCACCATCCGACTTAGTGTCGGACTCCGAGTAGTTTATTGGAGTTAGGACGACTCCGACCTCCCTAGATCCAATCTGAAACGGTTCATGACCGTGTCCAAACTGAATTGCTGGAGGTCGGGTCTGCTGCGCGGGTTGTAGATGCACAGCGTCGCCGAATCCGTACGGGAGATTGACGATCTCTCCCCTTCTCGGCCTAACCCGCGCTGGCTCAAGGCCTAGCGCGAGTCGGACGCCGAAGGAGAGAGTTGTCCCGATGTCCGGCGATGTGAGGGACTGTCGTAGTAGATCGTCGAAGGAGATGGTGACGTCCCTGGGGCCGACTGGCGCAACGTCGGCTGGCTCCTCGGCTGGCAAGATCGGATCTGCCTCAGCCAAAGAAAGGTTGCCGAGTTGATCGGCGACGAAATCAAGGCTCCCGAAGGTGACGGTGTCTCCGTTGGAGAACTTGTCGCCCTTGACTCCGTTGATGGGATCCATCGAATCTGTTGATGAAGAACTCGCCGGGCCCCTACCTGGCGCGCCAACTGTCGATGCTTTGCACCGGCAATAATACTATGGGGGTACTCGGCGAACTGGAATTCGGTGGATTGCAGAGGAACACGAGGGAATTATACTGGTTCAGGCCCTCAAGGTGAGGTAATACCCTACGTCCAGTTGAGGTGTTATTCCTCTGAGGTGGATTTGTGATCAACGATCTGTTGCCCTCATAGGGCGCCCTACCTCCCTTTATATACTAGGGGACAGGGATACATGGTAAGGATCCCAGTCGGATACGACCAAGGGATTTCTTTATTAGAGATAGAATCCTATCCGACTAAGGCTATGTTTCCTTATTGTACAAGGCACAGCCTGCCGGGTGCTATCTTATCTCTAATTACATGATCTGGCCCATCCTCTATCCGAGTGGCCCATGTGCTTGTAGTGAGGTACCCGGGGCCCATGGCTCCCACAAAATAGAGATTCTGTTTTCGCTTTCCCACTGTTCTCTTTTGTCTTTTAAGCGTTTGAGTATCATGGTCCTTCTAGTAAGTTTTTCTCCTTTTCCTTTCCCTGTTCGGTCGTTCTGATTCAGTCTGTTCATCGTGAACTCTGACTCTCTTTTTCTTCTAGGGTTTTGTGTTTCCCAGAACCCTAAAGTCACATCGAAAACCTAAATTCAGAGTTACCGGTTTAAGATTTATTCAATTTTTGAAACCTAGAACTCTTTTGGACTCCCAATCCGAGATACTCTTGTATTTGAAATATCTATATTTCCCTTTGAGATAAATCCCAGATATTCCCTTAAACCCCTTTTCTGTCAAAATAAATCCAAATCTCCAATCATTAGATTTCTCCAAATTCCGGTCCTAATAAAACACCCTCGTCAATTACCCTAATCCCGAAATATCTTATTCAGGAATATTCTATTTCTAGTTCCCAGAAAAATATTCTCCTGCATCTCCAACTGAATAATCTACGATATTTTGGGATTCCCCAAATTATGGCCTCGAATATTCCGATCTATTTTCTCTACAAAATATTCCTCGAGAAAATATTCTTCGGATTCTCGAATTATTCTGAGATCCCACAAAATATTCCGTTTCTTGGAACCCCTTAAATATATTCCGTTTCTAATCTCCTCCAAGTGTTTCGATCCCAATATATATATATATATATATATATATATATATATCCTCGTACCGGAATATTCCCAAAATGTCTCGAATATTTCTGCAAATTTTCTAAATTCAGAAACGACTATTCCTTAAATATCCCAAATTCCAATTTTTGCGAAATTTTGGTTTTCTGGAAAAAGACTCCTATTTTTCCTTTCAATCTTACCCTTTTATTTCTTTTTCTTCCCCTTCCTTTTCTTTTTCTGCCTTCTTTTCTTTTTCTCTCCTTCGGCACTGTTCTTCTCCCTGGCCTCCTCCTTCCTCCCCCATCCTTCTCTCTCTCTGTTCGGCCTGCCTCCACGCCCTAGCCTGCTCCTCTGCCCTAACCCACTGGACTCCGCGCCGGCCTGCGCCCAATTCGGCCCAGCGCCGCCCCCTGCGCCTCCGCCGCACAGCGCCGCCGAATCCGCCGCCAGGTCACCCCCCGCCACCAGCCCTTGTGCCTAGTGCCGCCACAGGAAGCCGCCGCCGTCCTGCTCTACTTCCGCCAGTGCCGCTGCCCTGCTTCCAGTGCCGCAGCCTGCAAGCACCGCCGCCACCCCGTCGCGCCGCCTCTTTGCTGCTCCCGTGCATCATCGCCCTGCCGCCTGAGTCACCGCTCCGTGAGCTGCCTCACCGTCTGCCTCACGCCGCCCTGTTGTCGCTAGCGCCGCCGCCGCACGGCATCTAGCCGCCACCGCTAGCTCGTCCTCATGCCGCCGTCATCGCTCGGCCTCTCCCCTGCTAGCCGTCGTCCAACACTGCCGCCGAAGGTCGTCGTCATTTTCGCGACTGCCGTCGCCATTGGTGAGCATCCGGACCAAAGGTGCCCTTCTTTGATTCATCACCGCCATTGTTCTTTTCCAATCGGAATCGTCGCCCATCCTCCTTTGCCTCCTGTTTGTCGTTGCTGTTGCCAGGTAGTCGTCGTCGTCTATCGCCTGTGTACCGTTCTCTCCAGTGCCGACGTCGCTGCCCTGCCGCCTCGGCCTTCTCCTCCCCTGCGTACCGTGCTGCCGCCCTACTTTGCTCCGTGTCTGCCGCTGCATCCCCATCGTCGTCGTCGTCGGTTTTGCCGCTGGTGAGCCCGTGCCCCTCCGGCGCCTCATCCTTTCCCCTATTCGTTGTTGTCGTCGCCGTCGGTTCCGCCATCGTCATCTCCTCCTCGGCGCCGCCGCCCATTGTGCCATGCCCCAGGCCGCCGCCCCTGTTCCCGTGCGCCGCTGTCGTCTGGTCGTCAAACGCCGCCGTCCCAAGCCGCCGTCGCGCCATGGCTGGGCGCAGCCCCCCTTGAGACCCTGACATGTGGCCCCATTGGCAGTGTCTCTCCGTTGTGTATGATAGGTGGACCCCTGCACAGTACCTGAAACCAATCTCGGCCGTTCGATTCCAAGGATCAAGCCTGAGTCGTTCGATCTCCATCAAAAACCTAGAATAGTCCAAGCCGTTGGATCTCTTTAATCCAGTCACTTGCCACATCAGCCCTAGAGGCTGAGTCAGTATCCACTGCAGCTGCCATGTCATCTCCTCTACCCACATGGCAGTACACCTCAGCTAGTCCACCAAAGCCACCTATCCCTTGGTCCATGGACCAATTCCACTTTGAACCTAGCCTATGACAGTGGGCCCCACTACTGTGTATAGCCAAAAATATTCATTTTAATCCCAAAATCCAGAGAATATTCTAAGAATATTCCTTTTCTATTTCTTTTTGGAATTATTCCAAATTCAATCTTCCAACAGCCGTATCTTTTCCGTCTGAAGTCCGATTCGACCCGTTCTTCTTCCTAAATTCATTTAAAATCATTATTTACTTGTTTATGTATTTTATGTATTGTTTGTTTGGAGTTTCTTAGGATTTATTATTGTTTTAGTGTATCATGTACAATCGTCATTTCGGAAGATCGCGGAGTCTGCGGAAGAGTTCGGAAAATTATTTGAAGACTTTTGCGATTGCAAGGCAAGTCACACGACAATCTCCTTGAGCATGTTAATCCCGTTTGTGAAAACTATTTTGTTTTAACAATATTGCATGCAACCCTTTTGAATGTCATTATATGGGTATTTAATTATTATCCTATGATCCTTGATTATTATGGCCATGTCGATATTGATTCCTATACCTTAATACCCCAGGTAATAATATTGACTAGCTGGATGTTTAATTATTTACCTGGCTAGATTATTTAGGAGTTGCTTAGCCATGCCTAGAAACTATAGTGACATTTTATGTGGGAAATTATTCATTCATTCTGACTAATTAATAGATACTGGCTATATTTTCACGACAGTGAGTCGTGGCTGGTTAATTAATTGTGTCAACTAAAATATGGATGAATGGTGGGTTGTGAGCATCAGGTTGGAATGTTGCTAGCGGTGCTCATGACAGTTAAGGACCGGTTCGCGGTCTACTCGTTGCGAAGTAATACTCATGCTAACCACAAGCTAGTATGGGTAATAGTGGGAACCAAAGTGTAGTACGTTCAACCGGGGTCCACCATGGTGTGTTGTGGCTGTGTCAATAAGAACACCATGCCTGCATCAATAAGTCCACCATGCCTGCATCAATAAGTCCATGTCTTGGGCATTGGATCATCTCCCAGACGAGGTATTTGATCAATCCTACCGGGGACTGGTGGTCCAGCGGGTGGCTCCCTTGTTGTGCGGATTACATGGAGGATCTTATCACAATTCCTTTCCAAGATACCGTGGTGGTATCAAGGGGCACAGTGATGTGCTGTGGAATTGTGTCTTGTGAGTCAATTGGTACACCTCTAGCCAGAGTAAAACTATTCGAATAGCTGTGCTCGCGGTTAATGAGCAGCCTAGCAATGTTTTCTGTGATTAGTCCCACCCTACTCAATAATGGAAATAAATGATGGAATATTGATAGCTCCTAGTTGGAGAGTAATGGTTTGGGCCTGAATTGCGTTGGAGCGTTGTTCAGAGATGGATTTAATGTTGATATTAATTAAACTATACGGTTTTCAATGATTTTAAATGCAAATATTTTAGATGCTGTTTTATGCAAATAAGCCATACTATGCCTTTTGTTTGGTATCCTGTTGCATTACATTCCATTTCCTAGTGTGGCTTGTTGAGTACGGTGGGTGGTACTCAGTCTTGCATTATTGCAATCTTTAGAGTGAAGCCTTAGCGAGGAGGAGAAGTTTGGTATTTGGCTTATACCCCAGTTGAGCTGCCTGTGGCTTGGAGCTGAAGCTACGCTAGTTGCCATTCCGCTGCTGTTTTCTCCTATGTGAGGACTAAGTGCCTCGGTTGTAAGTATATATCGTTTATCGTTTTGGTTATGTTTATTAAATTGTCAATTTGTGTACCTCGGCTGATTCCTAGACGAGGATGTATTGCACAAATTAGCTTTGGAAATTCTGGTGAATTTCTGGGCGTGACAAGTTGGTATCAGAGCCAAACTTGACTGTAGGATAAGCCAAACGGTCAGATCTTAAGGACATCTCTTCAAAAAAATCTATTTGCGAAAAAAGTTTCCTCTTATCTATGGAATTCTCTGCAAAGTGTTTATCCATCCTCCCTTCCTCCTTCAACTGTTCTAGTTGTTAAACCTGGTGGCTACAGCAAGGAAGATGATAGAAGTCGTCTCAAGCATCAGAGAACATCAAGGAAGATCCTCGTGTCCAGGTCGTCATGCCGTCAGCAAGGAATGAAGACTTCGTGCTAGGAATCAATCCTAAACCAAACCTCCCTGGCAACCTTTGAAGAGTAGTGGCGTTAGTTTAGTTGCGTGTGTTAGCTTGCTTGTTAGTGTGCTGGTGCTTGCTCCTTTTGTGCTTGTGTGCTTGGGTAGCGTATGGCGTATGTCAGTTGGTGATATGGCTATACTAGTTTGGCAGTGTAATAATCAATATTCTATATTCATTACAGTTCAGTAATAATTGAAATATTTAGTAAAGAAGATGCCCCTCTTTCTCTCTCTTTGCTCTATACCTTCTCTCCCCGTTGATTTCTCCACCACAGATGGACAGTTTTATACATGTGATAAGAAGAAAGAGATTATATTGGATTTAGTAATAACCACAATCATGACCTCTGCTCAGCTTAAGATATGCAAACTCAGTTTTGCCACAAACCCTAGTTCACCAAGAGTCAGTAGACTGTTGCTGGATAGTGGAAGCTACTGCTTGGTTATATAGCCACAAGAGGAAGCTAAGAAGCCTTAGGAAGACACAAGTAATGGATAGCCAGATCGGCTCATCTTTGAAGATTACGACCGGACCTCAGAAGACAAAGCAATCTGTCAGGAAGACGAATAGAATAGGATGCAGAATAGTAAGAGATAGTCAAGCCAGGATTTATGGACCATCCTCGCCATTCTAATTTTCTTAGAAGAACAACCCTACCAGTTACAAACAAGACCAGAAAAACATTGTTTGGATGGATAATTTTTCAAGATTTCACCTGAAGCCAAAGTGCCAGTCATCGCAGAGAAGCATCAATGACGTCATGGTCACAACAGTCATTATAGTAAAAGAAAGACAAGTCGGTAGCATCAGAAGTTGGAAGAAGAGAAGACATGTCTAACTCATGATGGAGTTAGTGAAAGCCAGTTTATGACAATGGAGTTAGTGAAAGCCAGTTTATGACGATGGAGTTAGTGAAAGCCAGTTTATGTCAACAGAGTTAGTGAAAGCCAGTTTATGTTGAGAAAAGTAAGCTTGGCCAAGTTATTATCTTCAGGAGTACTGGCAGCTGTTGTCACGATTCTAAGTCTATCTACATTGAAGGGTAACACCTAAGACAGAAGCATCAGGGATAGAAGTCAAAGATGGAAGGAACCAGATACCAAAGCAATTGGTATAGCTATCAGACAAGATACCTACGACAACCCTGGTAGTTACAAATGAATATTTTCCTCACTATCATGAGAATCTAATTATGAGGATCCTAAGAAAAGTTAGAAGGAAGGTAGGAAGAAAGGTGATTGATAAGGAGACTAGACGAAGTAAAATCAGTAGATGAAGGGAAGTGTTTCATCAGGAAGGACCAGTTGTCGTTCCGCTGCTGTTTTCTTCAGTGTGAGGACTAAGTGCCTCTGTTGTAAGTATTTATCGTTATTTCATTTTGTTTATGTTTATCAAATTGTCGATTTGTGTACCTCGGCTGATTCCTGGACGAGGATTTATTGCACAAATTAGCTTTAGAAATTCTGGTGAATTTCTGGGCGTGACAGTGGCGCTGTTCCAATTCGGTCTTTAATGACCGGAGCTGGTCCAATTCTTGGAGCTGGGGGGCAAGCCGAGTCAGGACCTCGCTCATCCTCTCCGAGCAGTCAACAATTTTCTGCTTGGGGCGAAACAGCGCAAAGCAGAGTCAAGCGTCAGAACACTCATGCAAGGAGGACTACCAAGACTCCAATACGGCGAAAGTCATACCTAAATCCCCTAGGACGCGGCGATTGCGGCACGAAGCAAGTCTTCACACTCCTCCGCTACAACCTCGTCATGCTTGTAACTCCTCGCAGTTCCATCGGGGGCCACCCAGCAGAATGTCCTCCAGAACATGCGGGGAGGGGCTTCGAGCCTGGGAAGGTCCGGTCTTTCCGGCGATGATGACAATGACGACGACGACGAAGGTGACAAGGACGGCGACAGGGTCCTGGCCCTCAACTCGGCAGCCTCCGGGGCCTTAGGGGCTAGCTTAGGGGCTGGAGCAATAGCTTCGATAGCCGCCCCTTGGTCGGCCGGTGTCGGCAGCCCTGCAGTCGGGACGATCTCAGTTTCTACAACTGACACCATCGCCGGCTCAGCAGGTGTGCTCACTAGCGCTGGCTCGGCTGGGGCTGGCTCGACAACGGCGGTAGCCAGAGTGGTCTCCTTGAGATCAATGTCAGCTCGCTTCCTGTGTAACGAGTCAAATAACAAAACGCTACCATGCCGAACAAGATTTTCAGAAGACCCAAAGCAACCTACCTCTTGGAGAACTTAAGCCTCTATCCGGGGGATCCAGAGGTCGGTATTGGAGGGCCGCTGGCTATCGGGCCTGAGGGCATGGTAATCGGCGGCAGTGTTTCTGTCCTGGTTGTCCCCGCTCGTGGTGTGGCTGGCTCGGGTGCCCGGGTACTCGGCGGCGCCATTCTTGGACTCGATGTTGCTGAGCCTGGCAGTGCTGGACTCGACCTTGTACTCGGCGGTGCTCTTCTTGGGCTTGATGATGTTGAGCCTAACTGTGTTGGTCCCGGTCTAGGGCTTGATGGCCTAGGGGCTATGCTGGTGGTGTCTCTGATGTTGAGGCTCCCAGCTATGGCACTCGGCATGATAACCTTCTTCTTGCCCTCGTCTATGACAGGCCTCTTCCCCGCTCTCTTGGAGTCGGGCTAGGCAGCAGAAGGACTTCTCGGCCTCTTCTTCAATTTCATGGTTGATAATGTTCAGGAGTCATCATCGAACTCCTCACATTTTTGCAACCAGTTCAACAATACATGTTACACATTACGGAGCCAACCTGGGCATATATCTACAAGCATTCACCATAGATGAACTACAAGACAACATCAGCAAGAGTTACCTTTGGGCGCGGCCTCTTCCGGCTATAAGCCGCCACAGACCAATCTATGTCTTCAGTTTCGACCACCCTGCTGGCAAAGAAATCCAGCAGGATGTTGGTCACCTTGTACTTGTCCATCAGGTCAGAGTATTCTAGGCTAGGATCACCTTTGCCCTTGTAGTCCCAGCCGAAGTGACACCTCAGCTTCAACGGCCTGATGCACCGAGTCAAGAAATGTCTGGCCACCCATGGACCAGTCAACTCGGCTCTCTTCAGCTTGTCAATTCTGCCAACAAGTGTGTGAACCTTCCCCATTTCTTCAGGGGTGGGCAAAGACAACCACTTGGCAATAACCACCAGGGGCAAACCCATAAAAGGGGGAAGGCTTGGCTCAAGATCGGAGTAGTAAAACCATTCCTTATGCTAGCCTTTGAGAGAAGATTTTAGGGGAATATTGAAATAGATCCTCTTCATCTCGCTCCTAAGTTGGATACCGGCCCCCCAATCACTTGGATTTTGCTCTTGGAGGGCTGGGGCTTGATATGGAACAAATGTCTGAATAGATTCAGATGGGGTTCCACACCCAGGAAGCACTCACAAAGAGTCACAAAAATGGAAATTTGCAAGATCGAGTTGGGATTCAGATTCACCAACTCGAGTTCATAAAAAGCAAGAAGCTGGTGGAAGAACTCGGAAGGTGGAAGAGAAAGACCCCGATTGAAAAAGGAGGTGAAAACGACGGTCTCACCGGCCTGGGGCTCCAGAACCAATTCACCTTCAACCGGACGCCAGTTGATGACATCGTGGCTTTGCAACCTCAGCTGCTTCTCCATAAGCTTCAGCTTAGCCGACCCGCAATCCGAAGTCGGCCAGACCTCGTTCGACGCATCCACAAAATCTGAAGCCCTCGGAATGGTTGGGGATGAGAAGATTGGGGAGAAATGTTGCTGGAGGTTTGGAATGGACGAGGAAGAGCGGAATCGCCCGAGTTCTGATGGGGAAGAGCAAGTGATGGCGAACCCTAGCAGAGCAGGAGGCGAAATTTCGGCGCGGAAGCTGGAAGACGAAACGATTGGTAGATTGGAGAAGATGAAGGAATCTTTTCTCTCTCTCCCCGCCTTTTATAGAGCCGTTTCCGATTCGTGGGCTTGGGCCTATAAAGTCGGAACTAGACCACCAAGACATGAGTTTCTACAGTAGCAAACGCAATGTGGGCCGCTCGCTGGCTATGTTGAAATCATAGTGCTGGTGCTACCAATAGGAACCGATAAGGTAAACAAATATGCTTCATGAAGGCCTAATTGCTAAACACTTGTGTTTGGGTATCTGTCTTATCTACCAGGTATTGAGGATATATCCTTATAAGGATCACAAGCTGGTCTTCATCAAAATTGGGGATGTAGGTATCTCTCAAGCAAACCTGACCACGCAATGGATTTAATTTCATAAAGTGGTACTCGGCCTACATGCTTGGCCAACAGTTGCCATGAGCAATATTATTCCAGCCGACATGACGCTGAAGAGTCTAGCTTCCGAGTAGTGCACTACTTGGGAAAGACTATAAATATTTCTTCCAGCTGACATGACGCTGAGGAGTCTAGCTTCCGAGTGGGACGCTACACGGGAAAGACTATAAACACCCTTTCCAGCTGAGATGAAGCTGAAGAGTCCCATATACGAGTGGCATGCTACTCGGCAAAGACTATAAATCATATTCCAATTGACATGACACCGAAGAGTCTCATATACCAGTAGTATACTACTCGGGAAAGACTACAAGGTTAAAGATCTTTGACTTTGTGTTTAATTGTTTTCACAATTAAGCACAAAGTCGGGGGCTACACCTAGTAGGTGTGCCTATTCGGCGCACACTATTCATACATCTACATGGAGCCCTTCATAGCCTCGTTGCCAGCTGACATGAAGCAGGACTTGGGAAGAAGAAGCACTCGGATAATGATTACTCGGGAGCAATGCACTCGGGCAAACTTCACTGTGGAGGATGAGCACTCGGCATCAGCTGTGACTCAACTATGAAGGTCTCAGGGGCTGCTGTGGAGGCCATGGGCCCTAGGTACCTCATCACAAGCATATGGGCCACTTGGATAGAGGATGTGCCGAGTCTTGTAGTTAGAGATATAGTGGCATCTGGTAGACTTTACCTTGTATAATAACGAATGTATAGTCTTGGCCGAGTAAAGTATATCTCTAAGAAGGAAATCCCTTGGCCGTATCCGGTTGGGATTCCTATCCTATACCCTTGTCCCCTAGTATATAAGGGGAAGCAGGGCGCCCCATGAGGGTACAAGATCATTGATCGACACAACCCCTCAGAGGAATAACACCACAACTGGACGTAGGGTATTACCTCACATCGAGAGCCTAAACAAGTATAAAATCTCTTTGCGTTCCTCTGCAATCCATTGAGTTTCCCCTCGTCGAGTAGCCCTATAGTTATATTGCCGATGTAAAACATCGATAGTTGGCATGCCAGGTAGGGGCTCCGGCGATTTCTTCATCAACAAATTCGATGGATCCAACAAGTGGAGTCGATGGCAACAAGTTCTCCCCTGGAGACACAATTTCTTTGAAAGCCTCGACTTCGTTGCCGACCAGATCAGCAACCTCACCTTGGCCGAAGCAGATCCAATCCAGCCGGCCGAGAAACCAGCCGACGTTGCGCTAGTCGGCCCACAGGATGCCGCAATCTCCTTCAACGACCTACTGTGGCAATCCTTCACTTCACCGAGCATTGGGACAACTCTTTCCTTCGGTGTCCGACTTGCGCTAGGCCTTGAGCCAGCTCGGGTTGGGCCGAGAAGGGGAGAGATCGTCAATCTCCCACATGGATTCGGCGACGCTGTGGATCTACATCCCACACAGCAGACCTAATCTCCTGTGATTCAGTTTGGACATGGCCAAGCACCGTTTCAGATTGGATCTAGGGAGGTCGGAGTCGTTCTTACTCCGATAAACTACTCGGAGTCCGACTCCAAGTCGGATAATGGTTCGAACGCTAGTTCGGACTCTAGTCTGGCAAGTTTCCTTCTGCCCCGCGAGATCTTCATGGCCTCAACACCACCACCGGAGGTGCGCCGACTACAAGAGGAGCAGCAGGAGGAGGCGCGCCGTCTGTGACAACAAGAGGAAGCTGATAGTGAGGCTTGCAATGATGGGCTATGCAAGGCTGGGCGAGCCGCTCAGCAGCAGATCCTTTAGACTAAAGTCAGTGACCACGACATCTTCGTCACACCACAACAGAATGTCGTGGCCGCTGCAACCTTGCTGGACACGCTCCAGCTCGGGCCTGATCACTAGGCCACCCTAACTATCACCAAGATCAAGGCGATGATTACGGCTGCTGCCTGCCAGCAACAACAACAGTAGTCGGGCGACACAATATGTGGGTGCCATAGGCCCCGGGTACCTCATGACAAGCATATGGGCCACTCAGATAGAGGATGGGCCTAGCCTTGTAATTAGGGATATAGCCACACTCGGCAGACTTTGCCTTGTACGATACGGAAAACACAGTCCTAGTTGGGTGCGTTATATCTCTAAGAGGAGATCCCTTGGCCGTAATCCGGTTGGGACTCCTACCTTGTAACCCTGTCCCCCAGTATATAAGGGGAGGCAGGGTGCCCCCTGAGGGCAGGTTGAGTTGGTTCACCAGAATCACCACCGCAAATCCTCAAAGGAATAACACCACAACTGGACATAGGGTATTACCTCACATCGAGGCCCTGAACCAGTATAAAATCTCTGCGTGTTCCTTTGCAATCCATCAAGTTTTCATCCGCCGAGTAGCCCCATATATTTATTGCCGGTTTAAAACATCGATAGTTGGCGCGCCAGGTAGGGGCTTCGGCGAGATCTACGTCTACAAGCTCGATGGATCCAGCAACCGGAGTCGACGGTGGTGAATTCTCCCCGGAGATACAATCTCATTCGGAAGCCTCGACTTTGTCGCCGACCAGATTGGCAACCTCACCTTGGCCGACACGGACCTGATCCAACCGGCTGAGGAACCAGCTGACTCTGCGCCAATTGGCCCACGCAACGCTGCGGCAACCCTCGTCGACTTGCCACAGCAGTCTTCATCTTACCGGGGTCTCGGGACAACTCTCTCCTTCGGTGTTCGACTCGGACTCGGCCTCGAGCCGGCCGAGATTGAGCTAAGAAGGGAAGAGATCGTCAATCTCTCGTACAGACTGGGCAACACCACGGATATCTTCAAGCAACATCCCACGTGGCAAACACGATCCCCTGGTGTTTGACTCAGATACGGCCCAAGCCGCTCGAGATCGGATCTAGGGAGGTTGGAGTTATAATCACCCCCATCAACTTTTCCAAGTTCGACTCTCAGTCGGACTACAACTCTCAGTCGGACTCTGACTCTAAGTCGGATAGCAGTTCGGCAAGCTTCTCCCCACCACGAGAAATCTTCATGGCATCCAAAGGCTCTACTCCTACTCAGGAATCACGCCGACTACACAAGCAACAAGAGGAGGAGGCCTGTCGACTGCGAGAACAACAGGAGGAAGAAGCAAGACACCTACACGCCCACAACGATGATTTATGCAAGGCTGGGCAAACCGCTCAGCAACAAACCCTCCAAACAAAAGTCGGCGACCATGATGTCTTCGTCACGCCACAACAGAATGTCGTGGCCGCCGCAACCCTACTGGACACAGTCCAGCTTGGGCCTGATCACTAGGCCACCCCGACGATCGCAAGGATAAAAGCCATGCTTACCACTGCCACATGTTAGCAGCAACAACGGTCGGGTGATACCCTCATACCGACCAACCGGTCGACATCCCCAATGGCAGTCTCATCTACCTCAAAGCGACGCGGAGCGGCTGGCTCCAGTCAGCCGCATACGGAGGCACGTCAGGCGTCACTCGGCAACCCCAACGACAACCGGCGACGTCAAAGCAACCGTCGGGACGATCAGGACCTCCGAGACCGACTACGGTGCGACCTTCGGCAAGACATCATCGCTCGGCGCCATGAACGAGAAGAAGATGAGCAACGCCAACTGGAAGACAAGAACAAGCATTTCGGCCTCCACCACAAGTGGTTTCGCCGCCATATTCGGAGTCGAAGCCCTCATGAAGACGAAGGCATACCGGCCTTCACCCAGGAGCTACAACAGGTTGACTGGCTGTCGGGTTTCAAGCCTACAGGCATCGACAAATACGACGGCAAGACCAATCCCGAGTCCTGGCTCACGGTCTACACTCTGGCGATCCGAGCAGCTAGAGGAAATCACAAAGTCATGGCTAACTACCTCCCAGTCGCTTTAGCCGACTCAGCGAGGACATGGCTAATAGGATTTCCCAATCAATCAATCGGCTCCTGGGGAGAACTCCGGGAACGCTTCATCGCCAAATTCCAAGGAACATACGAGAGGCCATCTTCCGAGTACAACTTATATCAATTGCATCAAAGGAAGAATGAGTCTCTTCGTGATTTCATCAAGAGGTTCTCTGAGAAGAAGAATTCAATCTCAATGATCAAGGATGAGGTCGTCATCGCCGCCTTTCAAAAAGGAGTCAAAGAAATTCACTCGGAAGCCTCCCAACTCTGTCAAGGCTCTATTCGACATGGCAAACAAATACGCCGACTCAGCCCACGCTGTTGCTGAGGTCCTCGATGACAAGAAGGCACCCTGACAAAAGAAGCGGGAGGGCACCGAGACGCGGTCCCGACGAAAGTTGGGAGTCACAAAGGCAAGTCAGACGGCTTCATTGTGGCAGTCGGTCACAACCGTCTTTGACCTTCAACAACTGAAGATTATCAGAACAACAAGTGACATGCTCAGGGGCTCAAAAGCCCAAACCAAGGATGGCATCCCCACTCCAAAATACCGAACAGCTAAGTCGCTTTTTGATAAATCTTTCCTCACTTGGCCTCGCCAATGCCGTAGCCGCTTACACCTAATAGGTGTACAAGCTGTACTTTTTTCTATTTTTTCTCTTAAATGATTGGAAAAGTATTCAAGTAGCATAAATCCTGTTCCGTGAAACTTTGCTCCATGAAAGACGAACTCAAGTCACCCAAAACGCGTGTCTGGGAAAGCGCCATGAGCCAACTCCCGACGCTAGGGGGCTATGATTAGTCGGGCAGAGTGCTTAAACGTAAGGGGTCAACTACTCGGAGAAATTAATATCAGTAAGAGGAAGAACACGTATTTACATATATTGTAAAATACATTTTATTCGGGTGATTGTTTTCATCATCAGATGCTACTCATCCGGTATCTTTATAGTGCAGGGCTAGCTCCGAATACGTGTGACAGGAACTCAGGACTGCGAGCCTATCTCCTACGCTCGGGGGCTGGACTAGTTTGCCAAGATACACTCGGAATGCTCCATGAGGGCTACTGACCGAGTACTTGCACCAGTCGGGACGTCGTCTTCCCCGGCTACGCTCCATGTGAGCTGACAACCGACTTTCGGCACTAGTCGGGGGTCGTATATCACTCAGCTGGGTGAGGTATGCCCCATGAGGGTCGCCAGCCGAATCCTATGCTAATGCAAGGTTTGGGTACCTTATTCGGCTAATATAATCGACCTCCGGCGCCAGTCAGGGCTCGTATACTACTTGGCTAAGTAGGGTACGCCCCATGAGGGTCGCCAGCCGAATCCTATGCTAATGCTAGGTTCAGGTACCTTATTTGGTCACAACTCTGTCAGATCAGGTACGCCCCATGAGGGTCACCAGCCGAATCCTATGCTAATGCAAGGGTCGGGTACCTTATTTGGCCATAACTCTGTTGGATAGGGTACGCCCCATGAGGGTCGCCAGCCGAACCCTTTGCTAACGCAAGGTTCGGGTACCTTATTCGGCTTTACCCAAGTCAGAGAAGACTTACGTCGTCTAAGCGCATCCGGAGTTGTCATGTACCACGTCACACCTGAGCAAGGCAAGCAGATTCTGCAACATACTTACTCAGGCACCTGTGGCAACTAGGCTGCATCCAGAACAAAAGTCGGAAAGGCTTGTAGACAAGGATTCTTCTGGCTGATTGCAATTACCAATGCTTGAGTACTTATCCTGACATGCGATGGATGCTACTTCTATAGAGCTATGCTGGGTAGGTCGGTTTAGGCTGGCTTATTTGGTAGCAGCCACCAAGATATGAGTTCCTATAGTAGCATGCTCCATGTGGGCCGCCCGCAGACTGAGTTGAAATTATAGCACTGGTGCTACCAACAGGAGCCGATGAGGTAAACAGATATGCTTCATGAGAGCCTTATTGCTAAACATATATGTTTGGGTATCTGTTTTATCCACCAGGTCTCGAGGATATATCCTTACAAGGATCACAAGCTGGTCTTCATTAAAATTGGGGATGCAGGTATCTTTCTCGGGTACACCTGACCACGCCGTGGATTTATTTTCATAAAGTGGTACTCGGCCTGCATGCGTGGCCATCAGTTGCCATAAGCAACATTATTCCCGCTGACATGATGCGGAGGAGTCTAACTTTCGAGTAGTGTACTACTCGGGAGAGACTATAAATTTCTCATTCCCGCTGACATGACGCAGAGGAGTCTAATTTCTGGGTGGGACGCCACTCGGGAAAGACTATAAACCCCTCTTTCCAGCTGACATGACGCTAAAGAGTCCCATATACGAGTAGCATCCTACTCGGCAAGACTATAAATACCCATTCCGACTGACATGAAGTCGAAGAGTCCTACATACAAGTAGTTCCCTGCTCGGCAAGACTATAAATCATATTCCGGTTGACATGATACCGAAGAGTCTCATATACCAGTAGTAATCTACTTGGGAAAGACTTCCAGGTTAAAGATCTTTGACTTTATGTTTAATTGTCTTCACAATTAAGCACAAAGTCTGGGGCTACACCTAATAGGTGCGCCTATTTGGCGCACACTATTCATATATCTACAGGAAGCCCTTCATAGCCTCGCTGCCAGCTGACATGAAGCAGGACTCGGGAAGAAGACTCACTCGGACAAAGGGTACTCGGGAGCAATGCACTCGGGAAGACTTCACCATGGAGGATGAGCACTCGGCATCAGCTGTGACTCAACTATGAAGGTCTCAGGGGCTACTATGGGTGCCATGGGCCCCGGGTACCTCATGACAAGCATATGGGCCACTCGGATAGAGGATGGGCCTAGCCTTGTAATTAGGGATATAGCCACACTCGGCAGACTTTGCCTTGTACGATAAGGAAAACACAGTCCTAGTTGGGTGCGTTATATCTCTAAGAGGAGATCCCTTGGCCGTAATCGGGTTGGGACTCCTACCTTGTAATCCTGTCCCCCAGTATATAAAGGGAGGCAGGGTGCCCCCTGAGGGCAGGTTGAGTTGGTTCACTAGAATCACCACCGCAAATCCTCAAAGGAATAACACCACAACTGGATGTAGGGTATTACCTCACATCGAGGGCCTGAACCAGTATAAAATCTCTCCGTGTTCTTTTGCAATCCATCAAGTTTCCATCTGCCGAGTAGCCCCATATATTTATTGCCGGTGTAAAACATCGACATAATAATACCGACCAACCGGTCGGGATCTCCAGCGGCGGGTTCATCTACATCAGCACTGCGCTAGGCGGCCGGCGCAAGTTGGCCATGCGAGGAGTCAAGGCAAACATCACTCGGCAACACCAACAACGACAACAGGCGGCGTCACCAGTATGACCGCCGGCCCAACCAAGATCTCCGAGTATGCCTACAACACGACCTCCGCCGTACCATCAATGCCCGGCACCACGAATGAGATGAGGACGAGCGCCGCCGACTGGAGGACAAAAACAAGCGCTCCGGTCTCCATCACGAGCAGTTTAACCACCGTGGTCGAAGCCCGAGCCCTCATGAAGACGAAGGCATTCCAGCTTTCACCCGACAAAACGTCGTCTGGCCGACTGGCTTTAAGCCCACAGGGATTGAAAAGTATGACGGCAAAACAAACCCCGAGTCCTGGCTCACCGTATATACCCTGGCGGTTCGAGCTGCTGAAGGCGACCACAAAGCCATGGCTAACTACCTCCCAGTCGTGCTAGCCGACTCAGCGAGGTCATGGCTGACAGGGCTCCAAAGGCTGTCGATCGGTTCCTGGGGAGAACTCAGGGAGCGGTTCATCGCTAATTTTCAGGGAACCTACAAGAGGCCATCTTCTGAGCACGATTTGTATCAACTACACTAGAAGAAGAACGAGTCTCTACGTGATTTTATCAAGAGATTCTCCGAGAAGCGCAACAAGATCCCAATGATCCGAGACGTGGCCGTCATCGCCGCTTTCCACAAGGGAGTAAAGGACGCCCCGTTCAACACGAAATTCACTCGGAAGCCACCATCCTCTGTCTGGGCTTTTTTTGACATGGCCAACAAATACGCTGACTCCGCGGAAGCGGTTGCAGAGGCCCTCGACGAGAAGAAGGAGTCCTGATAGAAAGACCAAAAGGCGAAAGCCGACAACGAGCCATCCCAAAACAAGTCCGGCAACCGCAAGCGGAAGTCGGACAACGAGGTGGCCAACATGGAGTGAACTCGGTCGCGGCCCCAACACAACAACGACTACCAAAAAGTCATGAATGGGCCTTGCCCTTTCCATCCCAAAGGCAAACATGCAGTTAAAGACTGCTTCATGCTTAAGAAGTTTGCTTTCGAGCAGGCTTCATCATCTAGCACCGACAAGGAGAAGGACAAGCCAGATCAGGTTCCGGCTAACAATTTCCAAGATCCCCAAGCTGAGCTCAACCATATCTTCGGAGGGTCGTCTGCTTACGAGTCCAAGCGAAAGCAGAAGCTTACAGCGCGTGATGTCAACTCAGTTTCTATAGCAGACACCCCCCAATACTTGCGCTGGTCAGAGACATCAATCACGTTCACCCGTGCAGATCACCCAGATCGGGTTTCACACCCGGGGCATTACCCACTCGTCCTGGACCCGGTCGTGAAGAACATCAAGTTGAAGAAGGTGCTCATTGACGGAGGCAGCGCGCTCAACATCCTTTTCACCAAGACCCTAGATGAGATGAAAATTCCTCGTTTAGATCTGCGGCCGAGTACGGCGCCCTTCCACGGGATAATTCCCAGCCTATCTTCAACACCACTCGGGCAGATTACTTTGCTAGTCACCTTCGGCACATGGGATAACTTCCGCACCGGAAAACATCTGCTTCAAGGTCACCGACTTCGAGACTGCGTACCACGCAATACTCGGACAATCGGCGCTCGCCAGATTCATGGCGGTACCGCACTATACATATATGGTGCTCAAGATGCTAGGGCTAGCAAGAGTCCTCTCCCTCCGCAGGGACGTCAAGCAAGATTCACCTGCAAAAGGAGAGCTGCGAGTTGGCTCAATCACAAGAGGCGGCAGTCGGCGCGAACAGGCATTCGTCAAGCCGTCACAACTGAAGTCGAGGAAGACCAGTTCCGGCCGAAAAAAGCAGCGAAGTTGGGAATTTCAGCGGACTCCGACACGAAGAAGATCCCCTTGGACCCTTCCGACCCCTCCAAGACTTCTCTGGTCGAGACCGGAGTCGACCCCAAATAGGAAGCCACGCTCGTCACCTTCCTCCAAGCTAACAAGGATATCTTCGCGTGGAAACCGTCCGACATGCCGGCGTACCAAGGGAAGGTGATCGAGCACGCCCTCAACATGAAGACAGACGCCAAACCAGTCAAGCAACGGCTACGGCGCTTCGCTCAAGACCGTAAAGATGCTATTCAGGAGGAGATAACCAAGCTCCTCGCAGCCGGGTTCATCAAGGAAGTCTATCACCTGGATCGGCTGGCAAACCCAGTTCTGGTTCGAAAGAAAAATGGTAAATGGCGCATGTGCGTCGACTACATTGATCTCAACAAGGCGTGCCCCAAGGACCCATTTGGTTTACCAAGAATAGACCAAGTGGTTGATTCAACTGCAGGGTGCGACCTTCTCAGTTTTCTCGACTGCTACTCGGGATACCACCAAATCAGCCTAAAAGAGGAGGACTGTCTCAAGACATCTTTTATCACGCTGTTTGGAGTGTACTGCTACATCACCATGCCGTTTGGTTTGAAAAACGCTGGAGCAACATATCAATGAGCGATTCAGCGGTGTCTACACACTTAGATCGGGCGCAACGTGGAAGCCTACGTCGACGACGTGGTGATCAAGGCTAAGTCCAACAAAGACCTCATCGCTGACCTGGAAGAAACCTTCCAAAATCTTTGAAGATTCAAGATGAAGTTGAACCCAAAAAAGTGCGCCTTCGATGTGCCATCCGGCAAGTTACTCGGCTTCATCGTCTCGCATCACGGCATCGAGGCCAACCCGGAGAAAGTCAATGCAATAATGAACATGGCTCCCCCGACTAACCAGAAGGACGTCCAGCAGCTGATAGGCTACATGGCGGCACTCAGCTGGTTTATTTCCTGACTGGGCGAACGGGGTATGCCCTTTTTCAAGTTATTGAAGAAAGCAGATGGCTTCCAATGGACTCCTGAAGCCCAGCAAGCCTTCGAAGACTTCAAGAAATTTCTCACATCACCCCTGTGTTGGCGTCACCCATGCCCCAAGAATAGCTAATGCTATATCTGGCGACTACCACTCAGGTAGTCAGCACAGCGCTAGTGGTCGAGCGATCCGAACCGGATCACATCCAAAAAATACAACGGCCAGTTTACTTTGTCAGCGAGGTCCTTGCCGACTCAAAAATAAGATATCCGTAGGTCCAAAAGCTACTCTACGGCCTACTTATCACTGTCCGGAAGCTGGTGCACTATTTCCAAGCACATCAAGTCACGGTGGTCACATCGTTTCCACTTAGGGACATCCTTCATAACTGCGAGGCCACCGGCCAAATCGCTAAATGGGCGCTCGAGTTGATGGCGTTTGATATCACCTTTCAGCCACGGACAGCAATCAAATCACATGCTCTAGCCAACTTTGTGGCTGAGTGGACAGAAGTTCAACTGCCTACATCAACAGTGAAGCTAGAGTACTGGACAATGTACTTCGACGGTTCTCTATGGATCGGTGGCGCTGGGGCTGGCGTCGTACTGACGTCCCCCACCGGCAAAAAACTGAAGTACGTTCTACAAATCCACTTCCCGGCTTCCCACAATGTCGCCGAGTACGAGGCACTTATCCGCGGGCTCTGCATTGCTATATCACTCGGCATACATCGACTGGTTGCACGCGGGGATTCTCAACTCATGGTAAACCAAGTCATGAAAGACTGGCTATATCACTCGGCATATGTCGACAGGCAGCATCTTTCAAGATTTCTGTGACGACTTCGGCATCAAGATCTGCTATGCGTCTGTGGCACACCCACGGAGCAATGGACAGGTTGAACGAGCCAATGGCATAGTCCTACAGGGCATCAAAACAAGGATATTCGACCGACTACAACCATACGTGGGCCGGTGGGTCCAAGAGCTCCCATCTATTCTCTGGTCTCTTAGAACCACTATCAGTCGGGCAACAGGGCAATCCCCTTTCTTCCTAGTCTACGGTGCTGAGGCTGTGCTACCAACCGAGTTAGAGTTTGGCTCTCCGCGAGTTCAGGCTTACTCAGAAAACATGTCTAACAACACCCGACTGGTCGAATTAGATTAGTTGGAGGAAGCGAGGGATATCGCAACAATCTAGTCGGCAAGGTATCTTCAAGGCCTGCGTCGCTACCATAATCGCAATGTCCGTGGCCGCGCCTTTTTGGTCGGAGATCTCGTCTTGAGGAAAATACAAACCACCAAGGACAGGCACAAATTATCCCCAATTTGGGAAGGGCCGTTCATTATAGCCGAGGTCATGTGGCCAGGCACCTACCGACTGAAGATTGAAGACGGTGCCCTCATCAACAACTCATGGAACATAGAACAGCTACGTCCTTTCTATACCTGAGTTTTCTATCTTTTCATGTGTACAGATCCTGTCTGACTCACTACACCGCTTGTTTCAACCGAGTAGTGAGTCGGGGGCTGCATGTATCTTATATGCTTTGTCAATAATATACGAGGCTATTTTTACTTAAGTTACGAAGCTTCACTACGATTTTATTATGTTCGTCCGAGTATAGCTTTCTGCGGTGAACGATTTTGTTAAGTTCCTATATACTGACTCGGTACAGATCATATAATCGAGTAAGGCTAATGACAACTGAGTAATAAAGCTTGGCGGCATTGCATATATATTTACACATGTCTTTAAAAAAGACCACAACACACCGACTGCATAATATGATATTTTTACAAATCTAGATCTCTGGTGATAACCTGTGCGGTCGGCCTCGCCTGGGCTATCAGCTCTAGCTCCTCCTCGGGAGTCGTCTCCTCGGCAAACCCCTCCCCTATGGCTTCGACATCTGCCCTTGGGTAGATGGACTTGGTCATAGCAAGGGTTCAGGCCACGCCGGTAATGACACGCTCATCTGAGTACCTTTTCAGGGCACTTGGTGCATTCTCAAGGCGCGCTTCCACTTGAGCGATCCTGCTACAGCTAGTTCCCACGGGGCGAGGATCTACTAGATCAAGGAGCCCTCTCATGGACTCGAGCAGGGCCTCCCGTGACTCCTTGATGACCTTTATCTCCTCTGCATCAGCCTGAAATTGGGCCTAGGAATTGGCTCTAGCAGCTACCCGGGTTCACCGACAAGTAAGCTTGTTAAGTAAAGCTACAGATGGAGTAATTAATGGATTGGTTAAGATCAGTGTCAAAGGGGAGACTTACTGGCGTAGTCGGCCTCCCATCTGGCTATGGTCTTCTCCAGTTCATCTTTATCCTTCTCGAGCTCGACATTGGCCTCCTTCAACTTGGCCTTCTCTTGCTCAAGCTCTGTTCTGGCCTTCGTCAGGTCGGCCTTGTCCTTTTCAAGCTCGGCCCTGGCTTTCTCGGCCTCCTCCAGCTGCACTTCCTTCTCTGTTCGAGCCTCTAGCTTGGCTTCGAGCTACACGACAGAATAGTCAGGAACTCGGCGTTGCAGTCAAGGCACAACTGGGCAGTTGGAAACAACACAGCTAGAGGAATTTAACAAGGATCTAGTCAGAAAGATACATCCTGGAGGCTCACCTCTTATCTTTTTGGCTTGGTCCCAATTTTCAGCCCTGAGCTAAGTAACGTTGCCCCTCAACCAAGACTCCCTCTCCTGGCAGCACCCTTCTACCTTAGCCTTCAAGGCCCGGAGCTGGTCCAACTCTTGGAGCTGGGGGGTGACCCGAACCAAGACCTCGCTCATCTTCTCCGAGCGATCAACAAGTTCCTACTCAGGGAAAATCAGAGTGAAATAGAGCCAGTCGTCAGATCACTCATATGAGCAAGACCACAATTCAATGAAAGTCATACCTGGATCCCCTGGGACACGGTGTGCATCGCGCGCAGCAACCTTTCGCGCACCCTCTCCGTTGCACCCTCGTCATGCTTATAGCTCCTCGTGATTCTGTTGGGCTCCGTCTAGTGGAACGTCCGTGGGAACTTGCGAGGGGGAGCTTTGATCCTAGGGAGGTCCGGCTTATCTGAAGGAGGAGACAACGATGACAACGACAACAACCAAGATGGCGACGGGCTCTTGGCCCCTAACTCGGCAGCCTCTGGGGGCTGGCTCAGTAGCTCCAGGCACGGCCTCAACAAGGGCACGGGCTCAGGAGCTGCCACGGCGACATCAACAACAGGCACTGGCTCAGGGGCTGCTGTGGCGGCTTCGACGACAGGCGCTGGCTCAGGGGCTATAGCAGCAATTTTGATTACTACACCTTGGTGGACCTGCGTTGGCGGCCTTGTAGTCGGGACCGTCCCAGTTCCTGCAACAGGGATCGTCGCCGGCTCAGCAGATGTGCTCACTGGCGATGGCTTGGCTGGAGCTGGGTCTACAAGAGGAGTGGCCGGAGTGGTGTCCTTGAGATCAATATCGGCTCGCTTCCTGCGTAACAAGTCAGATGTCAACACGGCACCACTGCGCTAGACAAGATTCTCAGAAGACCTAGAGCAACTTACCTCTTAGAGAACTTAAGCTTCCCCCCGGGTGATCCAGGCCCTGGCGGTGCGCTGCAGCCGGCTGTCGATCCAGTCGGCGTGGCAATTGGTAGCGGCGTTGTCACCTGAGTTGGCCCCGCTTGTGGTGTGGCCGGCTCGGGCACCCGGGCACTTGGCGGAGCTTGCTCTGACCGCGTACTTGGCGGCACTCTTGCCGAGCTCGACGAGGTTGAGCTTGGCCACGCTGGTCCCAGTCTGGGACTTGATGGCTTGGGCGCTGCGTCGATGGGGTCTCTTATTCTTAATCCCCCGGCTGCGGCACTCGGCTTCACAACCTTCCCCTTGCCCCGGTCTGCAACGGTTTTCTTCCCCGCTCTCTCGGAGTCGTAGAGACACGCGAAGGCCTGGGAGAATTGTTGAACTCCAGTGCAGGTCCAAAATCTTGAGGTTCATAGGCGTGCCAGTCAATTTGACCCTGCAATTGACAAGGAGATAGAAAATATTAGATCGTTGAGCCCATCGGCTGGAAGCCGAATTGGACTTGCTCCATCGACCGATGGCCGATATAGACAAGCACTTACACATCGACTATAAGCCGATGATGGCATAGATAAGGAAAAATAAATTAATTAATTATCTACCCTATAGCCGATTGCAATAGAGGCGCAGGTAAACAAAAATAAATAAACAGTACAATCGGCTTTAGATGAGACGAAACCTAGTAACCACCGATGGCCGTACTGTTAATGTCAACCTTGACAAATTGGATCGAACCGAGATAGTATAAGATTAACATTAACACCACCAGACCGATAGAAACTAGATTAATCGTGCTTATCATGATAGATCGACTGGGTATAAAGATAATTTATCGGCTAAACACTCTGATAAGACATCGCGTAAACATCCATCGGCTCAATAAGGAAAGAATTATTATCATCAGTCTAATAGATCGGACCTAACCGTTGCAGCACAGGCTAATGATGACAATAGAACCTCGATGGGTTGATAGATCTAATGCGATCGTGATGTAAAATATGATAACTTATCGGCTATACATCCCGATAAAACGCTTGCATAAAACCGATCAGCCTAGCAGGAATAATTTATCACGCAGTTTAGTAGGTTGGACCTAACCGATGCAGCACAAACTGATGATAAGTTACACCTAGTAAGCCGATAAGCCTATGCACATGTGATGTGATATCTACTCGGCCTATGAGATCAAACCTAACTGATGCAGCCGTAGACAGAACAGATATATCGTGGTAAGCCGACTACCGCAGGCCGACTAGAATATCGGACCTAACCGAGGAAGTCCTAGCCGATACGGTAGTTGGGGTAACGAGACTTACCCTCTCGCAGGAGGTCGAACTTAACCGATGCAGCCCGGCTCGAGACCCCAACTTTGATAGATGTAACCATGCTTACCTGCCTCAACACAACGAGTTACATCAATCCCTTCAGTCTCCAATTCAAGCCTACTCATCGGCTTCAAGCAAAGAACATCAGTGGTTGGTCCAAGTACATATCAATCCATAACAAAGGGACTGGACCAGTCGATGATCAGGAACACGTCGCTTTCTTGAATCTGTGGTTAGAACGGTTCGTCTTTGGCAGTGCAACCCTTGGTCCAACAACCAATATGCAATGTTTGGCAGAATGTTTGGCCGATCGGAAACAAGTTCCCTTGGGGCAATATCTTCTTGGTGCCACTTATCAACTGCTGCATCAGGTGGTAGTCAAGCTATCGGCCGGCCAGCCAGTTGGCCATATCGGGGGTCCTTGGTGGTTTGTGCAGTTATGGCTCAATGTGTACACATCCAAGGCAATTCCCAATACGTCCTTCCTTAATCAAACTTTCCCAGCCGATCACACGAAGGAACAAGAACCCACCTATCGCTGATGCATCTCTATGGGCGAAGCTGCATCGGCTCTTCCTGGCGGTAAAATGACTCCCGTCGGACTCGGCCAATGGTTCAAAGGCCTTTATTATGGCTTTACCAAGGATGCCACGCTGTGGTTCGCATATGATGATGCATCATCATTTGAGATGCCCTCCAACTTCAACCCACTTGACATTATGGCCGATGATGAATCGAAGACCATATTCCTATCGGCCATTACTCCCCGTCTTCTACCGATTGGCTTCTCTCAAGGCCGATGACAACCATCGTATGAATTCTATCACCCAACAGTTAGCTCCCGCCAGCTCGGCCTCGGTCAACTCCCCATCGGCTTGGCTTGTTCTTCATCGACAAACTCCAGGCCCGAGGAAATGTAAATAGCGCTCTGGAGTACAATCGGCTGCGGACACTAACAGAATCCCTATCTCTAGGCACCGCTACCGACGTGGAAGTATGCACTGCCAATACAAAACTTTTTGCCCGATGGTGGTTAGAGTGGAGAAAACACCTATTCAACTCATCAGCCATTCACTACTGCTCTCGCCTCAACTCCAACTACGTCGAATCTGATGATGAGGTAACATTCCATCACCCTTTAATTTTTCTCCAATCATCTCTTACAATTCTACCTTGCAGGCTGTTGATGTGGAGCCACCGACAACAAGCATCAGTGGCCGGCCGATTATATACCAACCACCATCGGCCAACCCCCACCTAGGGCATGATGCTCCCCCTCCATCGGCTCTTCTCCGGGCGCCACGGCCGACAGGACCAAACCACAAGAAGCTGGCATCTCGCCCTCACAAGAAACAGAAAATCAGTGCCGATGTCGTGGTCATGGCGCCGCCTGCTACTCAAACAACATCGGCTCCTTCATCCCCATAGGTATGTGCCAAGTCTTGACATTATCATCTGTTTCCCATCTTCACATTATTGATCTTATTGCCAACTTGAGTCATCGGCTCCCGAACCTCAACCTTCTGCTGACATCCCTGCAAGCATTGAGTCGATGACTTCTGCAGCCATTCCAATTCTGTCATCTAGCCCTGAAGCCGGTACTGAGATTGCTCCTACCCCGGTGCCAGACATCGGCCACTCTGAAGAACAACCTATTCAACCATCCAATGCCGATGTCACTCCTCAAGCTTCCCCTTCCCTGCCTCAGGTAATTTCTTCACAACCATACTTTATTTTAATTAACTACTGATTCCTTTACCGATGTCAACCTGCAGTCCTTAGCCAATTTGTTTTCCTTCGACATCGGCAAGTACTTGGAGACAGATGAAGAAACAGCCACCAATGCAACAACCAAGCCATCCTTTCCAACCGACGTGCGCAAATATCTGCTAAATATCAATCGTCTGCTGGAAAACCCGATCGATGCATTGATGGAGGATTGTGGGCTGATCCGGGCAAGATTTGTAGATATTGAGCATGACTTGCCCGAAGAGCTCGTCGACGCACTGACCCTTGCAGCATACCTGGAATCCCACAAATTCCAACTTGTCAAGCTCAGGCAGCGTGTAGCTGATTGTGCCAATCAACAGAAGATGATCCAAGACATCCAAACCAATCGGCTATCAGCTCAAACAGAAAAGAAGAAGCTTGATGATATGGTAGCTGCCCCTCAAGCACTCCAACCCAAATTGGATCAACTGAAGAGAAGGGAAGCTAATCTGCTGGCAGAATTTGAAAAAAATCCGCAAGAATATCGCAACAACAGAATCCCAGCTCATCGGCCTACCACAAGCCATCCAAGATCAAGAAGCCAGAGTTGCAGCAGCAGTGCATCAAGTCATTCATCGGCGCAAGAACATGAAGACTATTCCAAGCTCCGATGAATATGATATCCATGCCATAAATGAAATCGACCAGATTGGCCTGCGTGCTATTGAAACAATTCACAAATTCTTGTAAAACTTTAACATTGACGCCGTTGATGTTGCTTCAGAACATGCCGATCACCTTTTGCTGTAATATAATCTGGTCGGCTCTGTTACTTATTCATCTTATTCCATCTTTGCTTGATAGTATTTTGTTTATTTGATCTAAAGGCGATATCAATTGATATCGGCTATCTTTAGGCGATGCAAAAACATCGGCTTTTTGAACTGTTTTAGAAATCGGCCGCATCCAGCCGATTCAGGAGTTGATCCAAATGCTCGGATATTACTTCTTGAGATATTTCCCATTAAGCTCTTTAGCAAACTCCGTCCCCCCAAGATCTTCTAATATGTAGGCATTGCCAGGCACACAACGACTAATCCGATAGGGCCCTTCCCAATTAGGCGACCACTTTCCAAACTTACTATCTCTGGACCCGATCGGCAAAATCAATTTCCATACAAGATCTCCCTCAGCAAACGACTTATTCATCACCTTTTTGTTATAATACCTAGCCGCCTTAGCCTTATTTTCCTTGATCCTCTCCAACGCCCTTAACCGATTCTGAGCCAAATCCTCGAGTTCATCTGTCATCAAGTTATAATAATCATTGGCCGTCAATTGATTTTGCAAAGAAATCCTCCTAGAGCCGATGTTAGTCTCCCAAGGCAAAACTGCCTCATGTCCATACACCAACTGATAAGGTGGCACTCGAGTAGATCCATGACATGCCATCCGATAGGCCCACAATGAATCGGCTAATGTAGCATGCCATCGTCGCGGTTGTTCATCAATCTTCCGCTTGATTAATTTGATCAGACTCTTATTTGAAGCTTCTGCCTGTCCATTGGCTTAAGCATAATAAGGTGATGAATTCAATAACTTAATTCCCATACTGGCAGCAAATTGTTGAAACTCATCGGACACGAAAATAGATCCCTGATCGATAGTTATCGTCTGAGGAATTCCAAACCGATAAATTATATGCTCTTTTACAAACTCAATCGCATCCTTGGATGTGACTTTCTCCAATGAAATTGCTTCCACCCACTTTGTAAAATAATCTGTTGCTACCAATATGAACTTATGTCCTTTACTTGATGGAGGATAAACCTGGCCGATCATATCAATTCCCCATCCTCTGAACAGCCACGGTTTGATGATAGGATTCATAGCCGATGCTGGTGCCCGCTGTATATTTCCAAACTTCTGGCAATCTTGACATCCTTTATAGTACCTGAAGCAATCTTCCAGCATTGTCGGCCAAAAGTATCCTACTCTTCTCAATACCCACTTCATCTTATGAGCCAATTGATGAGTTTCACAAACGCCTTCATGCACTTCGCACATAACCACTTTGGCTTCTTCCAAATTCAGGCACCTCAGCAGAACTCCTTCAAAAGTCCGATAATATAATTCTCCATCAAGCAGCACATATTTAGTAGCTTTATACCAAAGTTTCCTAGAAACCGATTACGACGGATTTTGCAGATAACCAATTATTTCCTATCTCCAATCATCGGCTTTATCCTGAATATCATTATCGGCTATTTCAACGTCAACCTGTTTATTCAGCCGATATCCCGAAGCAATTTGCGCAAGATCATTGGCTTCTAAATTCTGTTCTCTAGGGATATGATCCAACGATACCATCCTGAAATCCTTCAATAAATCTCTGCATTCTTCATGATATGACCTCAAAATATCATCCCTGCATTCATACTCCCCAGATAGTTGCTTGATCACCAATAAGGAATCCCCAACAATTTCTATGACATCGGCCTCGATTTCCTTTAAGAGTTGAAGTCCTTTCAATACCGCCTCGTATTCCACTTGATTATTAGTCCGATAGGGTTTAATTGTAAAAGCAAACTCAAAACTTGCCCCCCGGGGCGATACAATGACCAAGCCGATACCAAATCCATGCTTGCAAACCGATCCATCGAAAAACAAAGTCCACGGGATCGGCTCTACATAATTTTCGTGAACCCCTCTGTGTTGCACAATGAAATCGGCCACTGCTTGTCCCTTGATCGCTTTAGCCGATTCATATCTCAAGTCGAACTCGGTCAAAGCAAAGATCCATTTACCAACTCGCCCTTTTAATACTGGAGCCGACAACATATATTTCACCACATCAGCTTTGCAAATCACTACGCACTCAGCCAATAGGATATAATGCCTTAACTTCGTGCATGAGAAATATAAACAAAGGCATAATTTCTCCACCGCAGGATATCTTGTTTCAGCATCCAAAAGCCACCTGCTTAAATAGAACACGACCCGCTCCTTGCCTTCAAACTCTTGAATTAAAACAGACCTGATGAATTTCTCATTGGCCGATAAGTATAACTTGAATGGCACTCCTTTCTGCAGTGGAATCAGAACAGGTGGGGAACTCAAATAACTCTTAATTCCATCGAATGCCTTCTGCTGATCTGCCCCCCACACGAACTCTTGATCGGCTTTCAACTTCAACAACGGAGTAAAAAATTCAATCCTTCCTGACAAATTTGATATGAATCTCCTTACAAAATTAATCTTGCCGATCAATGACTGTAACTCTGTCTTATTGCTTGGTGGTTCTGTAGTCTTGATGGCTCTGATGCTCCATTGACTAACTTCAATTCCTCGCTCATGAACCATAAAACCCAAAAACTGCCCAGCCGATACACCAAAAGCGCATTTATTGGGATTCATCCTTAATCCGTATTTCTTTGCCCTTTCCAGCACTTTTCACAAATCGGCTATATGGCTTCCATCACTCTTCGATTTAACCACCACATCGTCGATGTAAATTTCCACTAACAAGCCGATGAGATCATGAAATATATAATTCATCGCCCTTTGATAAGTCGCACTGGCACTTTTTAATCCAAATGTCATTACCACCTACTCATATAAGCCGATAGCTCCAAGACATCGAAACGCAGTCTTATGTATATCTTCTTCAACCATAAAAATCTGATTGTATCCTGCATTGCCATCCATGAAGCTAATAATCTTGTGGCCTGATGCTGCATCTACCAACAAATCTGCTATCGGCATCGGGTATTCATCCTTGGGGTAGCCTTATTCAAATCCCGGAAATCGATACATATCCTCAATTTTCCATTCTTCTTTTCCACCGGGACAATATTAGAAACCCACTCAGCATATCGGCACGGCCTTATAAACTTTTCATCATATAACCTCGTGATTTCTGCTTTGATTGGTTCATACAACTCTGCCTTAAATCTCCTTGGAGCCTATTTAAATGGCCGATATCCTGGTTTAATAGGAAGCCGATGTTCAACAATGGATCGGCTTAACCCTGGCATTTCATGATATTCCCAAGCGAAACAATCTCGAAACTCTTTCAACAATTTTATCAATTTTCTCTCGGAGCTCAGGACATAATTTTTTACTTATGTACATCGGCCTTGGCCTATCTCCCGGTCCTATATCAATTTCTTCCAAATCATCGGCCAACATAAATCCTTGTCCCAATTTCCCTTCGAAGTCCTCAATGGTGCCCATCAGAGTAATAGTTCCGAGCCGACTTGCCGAATCGGCTGTATCTCCCAACTGGTGATCTTAAGATAATCCCCTTCCCATACTTTTCCAGACAGACAATCGATACCATCGGCTTCCCAGATCGGCAAATCAGTCATTGCAATGTTGGTCGATTGATCTGCTGGGATTACCTCAACTTGATCTCCCTGCCATTGTATCAGACACTGATGCATTGTCGAGGGCATGCAACAGTTTGCGTGAATCCAATCCCTGCCAAGGAGTACACTATATGATCCTTTTCCATCGATGACAAAAAACGTGGTGGGCAATGTCTTGTTTCCCACTGTCAGTTCCACGTTCAACACGCCTTTCGTCTCCGATGGATAGCCGCTGAAATCCTTCAACACCATATTCGTTTTGATCAAATCTTCGGCAGTTTTCCCCAATTTCCGATATGTGGCATACGGCATTAAATTGACAGCTGCCCCCCATCAACTAGCATCTTCGTCATCGGCTTCTCATTTACAAAACCCTTAATATATAATGGCTTTAAATGCCGATGCTTTGATTCTTCAGGCTTATTAAATATAGCCTGATCGGGTTGCAACGTCAACTGAGCAAAAATCTCCTCATCACCCTCTTGATCAGATGAAAACGCTTTGTATTCTCTGGGCAGAAAGAAAACCATGTCTACTGGAGCCGATGGATGAACCTCATCGTCATTTTTCTTCACACGCCATACCCGCTTAGTTCTCTTATGACGATGATCGGCTTCCTTGTAGTCCCGCCGTTGTTCTCCTGCTGCTCCTGGTGCCGTAACGCTGTGCCTTCTTTTCTGATTTTTTGTAAATATTCCACTAGGACACCACTGAGGGTTTTGGATTTGTTTTTCATGTACTTCCTCTCATCATTTTCTTGAAAGAATTCTTTCATGGATCGGCCTAATCGGCTATGTACTGATGCTCTTTTCCCAAGCGGCCAATCTCGTGAAGATTCCTCATGCTCAAAATTCTGAGATCTTGTAGTATTACATTCAGGACAATCTCTGATCGATGGCAGTCTAATCCCTCGCTCCTAGCAAAATTGAAAGAACGGGCAATCCCAATGTGGATTGTATCTTTCCTCGTACGGCGAAGCCCGCTGTTCCTCTTCGCGCCTTGCATATTTATCTATCAGTTGTGATGAAGTCATCCTAGATCTTCTAAATTCCCAATATCCTCCTTCATCGGCTTGATTAATCGATGATCCCACATAAACCATATTCACGGGGAATGGATGTCCATCGATCTTCATCGGCTTTTTGTCCTCAAACTTAATCCTTTCCTGTTCTACAGCCGACTGAATTTGTTGCCAAAAAATTTTGCACTCATTAGTGTGATGCGATATCGTGTTGTGCCACTTGCAATATCTTTTCTTCTTTAGTTCTTCGGTTGACGGAATTATATGATTTGGCGGAAGCTATATCTGTTTCTCTTGTAACAGTAGATCGAAGATTTTGTCGGCTTTATTAATGTCAAAATCATACCGTTCCTCCTCAGCCGATGCTTCCCCACACTGTGCCAAGAATCGGCTAATATGCTCTACTGTAGATATGCTGTCCTGCCCTAAGAACTTGGAAAAATCTGGGTCTCTGTATCGGTGTGGTAATGGAACCCTGTCAAACCACTCGGGATATGGATGCCGATACATAAATGTTTGCTCCTTTGGCTTTATCCCAAACTGTTCCCTCACTATTTCTGCAACCCTTGCCGACAAGTCTTCTTCCCTCGGGACTTCCTGCTGATATTGTATGGGCGGAGTTTGTAGCCGATTCTGCCTGGGATATTCTCTCTGATAATTACCTGAATGGGCAACACCTCCTGGGTAATTCTGCTGATATCCCCATAATAAGCTGTTTGATGGTATCCCGCAGGAATATCTTATTGCCCCCCAGCCTGGTTCTGCGAAAATAAATTCTCCGGTATATCTTTTCTGATGCCATAAGTAACTTGATTCGGCTCCATCTTTGGTGGGAGATATACAGGACCTCGAGTAGGCTCTTGAGCAATCGATCCATCCACTGCCTTTTTGATGAGGTTGTGGAGCATGTTCACCAGGATCCCCGATTGATTGATGAGCGCATGATGGGCCGATAGATCTAATGCGATCGTGATGTAATATATGATAACTTATCGGCTATACATCCCGATAAAACACTTGCATAAAACCGATCAGCCTAGCAGGAATAATTATCACGCAATTTAGTAGGTCGGACCTAACCGATGCAGTACAAACTGATGATAGGTTACACCTAGTAAGCCGATAAGCCTATGCACACATGATGTGATATATCTACTCAGCCTATGAGATCAAACCTAACTGATGCAGCCGTAGACAGAACAGATATATCGTGGGTAAGCCGACTACCGTAGGCCGACTGGAATATCGGACCTAACCAAGGAAGTCCTAGCCGATACGGTAGTCGGGGGTAACGAGACTTACCCTCTCGTAGGAGGTCGAACTTAACCGATGCAGCCCGGCTCGAAAAGCAAGAACCCGTTGAAAAGGGTGGCGATGCGCCGAAGTTTTTATTGATCTGTGTATATCTACATGGTCCTCGGGCATACGTATTTATACCCTGAGTTGATACAGTCCTGATCGGATATGAAACAGGAGTTTCCTAACTATAAAAGGAAAATTAACAAGTCCTGATCACATATGAGATCAGGTTTCCTAAAAATCATAATCCTTGCCTAATTTACAGATAAGATTTTAACTGCTCTCCATGGTCTTCACGATTCCTTCTTGAATTCGGCTTCTTCTGGATTTAATTCCCGCCAGTTAACCGTGATTTTTCCTTAACCGAATCCAATAAAGATCCATACCAAATTTTGGCGCTAACATCGGGCTGGGCAGTGGGAGGGCTTCTCGGCCTCTTCTTCGACTTGGTGGCCGACAATGGGCGGGAGTCATCATCAAACTCCTTGCACCACTATAAGCAATTCAACAATATACATCACACAATGCTGGGCAACTACAGATACATGCCTACAAGCATTCATTACAGAAGAAAGATAAGGGTCACCTCGGGACGGGGCCGGTTGTGGCTATAAGACGCGATGCGACGTTTCCTGTCTTCAGTTTTGACCACCCCACTGGAGAAGTAACCAAACAAGGTTTCAGTCACTTTCTGCTCGTCGGCTGATTCATGGCTAACCCGGTCTGGATCATATTTTCCTAGATAATCCTAGCCAAACACGCCTCTCAGCTTCAATGGCTGGATGCGCCAAGTCAGAAAACGCCTGGCCACCCAAGGTCCGGTCAGGCCAGCTTTCTTGAAACTATCCAGTTTCGCCAATAATTGATGCACTTGGCCCATCTCCTCAAAGGTTGGATCTGATGACCAATTTGGTGAAACCACCGGTGGCAAGCTGGTGAATGGACACAAGGAGGGTGTCAGATCTGAACAATAGAACCACTCCTTGTGCCAACCTTTCAAGGAAGATCGATGTATGTTTTCTTCCTCTCGCTCCTCAACTAAAGACCAGCCCCCCAATCACTTGGATGTTGCTTTTGGAGGGCTGGGGTTTAATGTGGAACAAATGCCTAAAGAAGTTGAGGTGGGGTTCCACACCCAAAAAACACTCGCAGAGAGTCACGAATATGGAGATTTGAAGGATCGAGTTGGGATTCAAATTCACCAACTCCAACTTGTAGAAGTCAAGGATGCGGCGGAAGAATGCAGAAGAAGGAAGGAACAAAGCCCGGTCGAAAAAAGAGGCAAATACTACGGTTTCGCCGGATTGGGGATTTGGAACCGACTCACCCTTAGCCGGACGCCAATGAATCACCTCCTGGCTTTGCAGCTTCAATTGATTCTCTAGCAGATTCAGCTTCACCATGCCACAATTCGAAGTCGGCCAGCCGTTCTTCGATCCACCTGCAGAATCTAAAGCCTTCGACATGATTGAGGGTGGTGAAATTTGGGGAAAACACGATTGGGAGCTTGGAATGGACGAAGAAGATCGGAATCGCCTGAGTTCTAGTGGGGAACAGCGAACAACAGCGAATCCTAGTAGAGCGGGAGGCGAAAAATTCGGCGCGGAGGCGGAACACGAAACGATTGGTCGCTTTGGGGAAGATGAAGGAATCTTTTTCTCTCTCCTCGACCTTTATAGAGCCTGTGCCAACTAAATGGGCTTGGGCCTACAGTTGGCATTGGGCCACCAAGATATGAGTTCCTACAGTAGCACGCTCAATATGGGCCGCTCGCGGGCTGTGTTAAAATCGCAATGCTGGTGCTACCAACAGGAACCGATGAGGTAAACAGGTATGCTTCATGAAGGCTTAATTGCTAAACATATATGTTTGGGTATCTGTTTTATCCACCAGGTCTCGAGGATATATCCTTATAAGTATCACAAGTTGGTCTTCATTAAAGTTGGGGATGCACGTATCTTTCTCGAGTACACCTGACCACGCAATAGATTTATTTTCATAAACTGGTACTCGGCCTACATGCTTGGCCACCAGTTGCCATGAGCAACATTATTCCAGCTGACATGACGCTGAAGAGTCTAACTTTCGAGTAGTGCACTACTCGGGAGAGACTATAAATCATATTCCAGCTGACATGATGCTGAGGAGTCTAACTCCCGAGTGGGACGCCACCCGGGAAAGACTATAAACCCCCTATTCCGGCTGCCATGAAGCTGAAGAGTCCCATATACGAGTGGCATGCTACTCAGCAAGACTATAAATTATATTCCAGTTGACATGATACCGAAGAGTCTCATATACCAGTAGTAATCTACTCGGGAAAGACTTCCAGGTTAAAGATCTTTGACTTTATGTTTAATTGTCTTCATAATTAAGCACAAAGTTGGGGCTACACCTAATAGGTGCGCCTATTCGACGCACACTATTCATATATCTACATGAAGCCCTTCATAGCCTCGCTGCCAGCTGACATGAAGCAGGACTCGGGAAGAAGAAGCACTCGGACAAAGAGTACTCGAGAGCAACGCACTCGGGCAAACTTCACCATGGAGGATGAGCACTCGGCATCAGCTATGACTCAACTATGAAGGTCTCAGGGGCTACTGTGGAGGCCATGGGCCCCGGGTACCTCATCACAAGCATATGGGCCACTCGGATAGAGGATGGGCCGAGTCTTGTAGTTAGAGATATAGTGGCATCCGGTAGACTTTGCCTTGTATAATAAGAAATGTACAGTCTTGGCCGGGTAAAGTATATCTCTAAGAAGGAAATCCCTTGGCCATATCTGGCTAGGATTCTTATGCTGTACCCTTGTCCCCCAGTATATAAGGGGAGGCAGGGTGCCCCATAAGGGCACATGATCATTGATCAACACAGCCCCTTAGAGGAATAACACCACAACTGGACGTAGGGTATTACCTCACATCGAGGGCCTAAACCAGTATAAAATCTCTTTGCGTTCCTCTACAATCCATTGAGTTTCCCCTCGCCGAGTAGCCCTATAGTTATATTGCCGGTGTAAAACATCGACACGACCTCGTCCTTGATCATAGGGATGGAATTGCGCTTCTCGGAGAACTTTTTGATGAACTCACGAAGGGACTCGTTCTTCCTCTGGTGCAGCTAGTAAAGATCGTGCTCGGAAGATGGTCTTTCGTAAGTCCCCTAGAAGTTGGCTATGAAGCGTTCCTGGAGTTCCCCCCAGGAACCGATTGATCACCTCGGGAGCCCTGTTAGCCATGTCCTCGCTGAGTCGGCTAGGGTGACCAGGAGGTAGTTAGCCATGGCTTTGTGGTCACCTCCAGCAGCTTGGATCGCCAGGGTATATACGGTGAGCCAGGACTCGGGGTTAGTTTTGCCGTCGTATTTCTCGATTCCCGTAGGCTTGAAGCCCGACGGCCAGTCGACGTCTTGTAGTTCCTAGGTGAAAGCGGGTACACCTTCATCTTCATGAGGGTTCCAGCTCCTACCGCGGTGGTTAAACCACTCGTGGTCGAAACTGAAATGCTCGTGCTCGTCCTCTAGCGGCAGCGCTCGTCCTCTTCACGTTCGCGGCACCGAGCGTTGATGTTGTGGCGGAGGTCGCGTTGTAGGCATCCTCGGAGAT
The DNA here is from genome assembly GCA_003991445.1 of Oryza meyeriana var. granulata. NCBI lineage: Eukaryota > Viridiplantae > Streptophyta > Magnoliopsida > Poales > Poaceae > Oryza > Oryza meyeriana. The sequence goes on from RYFJ01001809.1 coordinate 112,771, forward strand.
TTTGATTGTCATGGCGATCGTACTAGGGACACCTCCGGTTGTTGTTAGGATGGCCAAGGGATGTTTTTGCCGTGACTCCACACGCGGCTGACTTGAGCCGGCTACCCGGCGTCATGCTGATGTAGACGAGCCTGCCGCTAGAGAACTCGACCGATTGGTCGGTACAAGTGTGTCGCCCGACTGCTGGTGCTGCTGACAGGCAGCAGCTATAATCATCGCCTTGATCTTGGCAATAGTCGGGGTGGCCTGGTGATCAGGCCCGAGCTGGAGTGTGTCCAGCAGGGTTGCGGCGGCCACAATGTTCTGTTGTTGCTGAGTGGTTCACCCAGCCTTGCATAGCTCATCATTGCGAGCCTCGCGATCAGCCTCCTCCTGTTGCCGTAGTTGGCGCGCCTCCTCTTGTTGCTCCTCTTGTAGTCGGCGCACCTCTGGTAGAGGGGTTGAAGCCATGAAGATCTCTCGGGGCAGAAGGAAACTCGCTAGACTGGTGTCCGAACTAGCATTCGAACCGCTGTCCGACTTGGAGTCAGAATCCGAGTAGTTGATCGGAGTAAGAACGACTCCGACCTCCCTAGATCCAATCTAGAATGGCTCTGGGCTGTCACAGCCCTAAATCTAAATTAAGGTAATTAGTGTTAAGCCCTAGCTAATCCTTTGCTTTGTGCTAGTTGTCACTTCCCAAGTTCTATATATCGAAAAATCCTACAAAAATTCCTAAACATGTCAGGTGATGTGAGTAAGCCCCTGTAAAAATTTCATAATTTTATCCCTTCGAGAAGCACCTCAATTAAATAGATCAATACCAAATGAATAGTAAAACCCTAATCGGAAAAATTAGAGCAACACCAAAAAGTGCAGCAAGTTGCACAGAAACATATGGGGAAAATAATTTATTCAAATACTAGATCATTTATCATGAATTAATATAATTTTTCCAGAATTTATTTCATTGGTTTAGACCCCTCAAAAATTCGAAACAAGTTTCAGCCTGGATCCTTCTCCTTGACATATGCCCTTGTATGGTCTAAGGAATTTCCAACGATTTTTGGCTGCACATTTAATCATGGAAAAATTCCTGTAAGAACTATCTCACCTAATTTACCCACTGTAAATTTTACATAATTTTATCACTTCAATAAATACTTCAACCAAGTCCCTCAACTCAGCAAAGCTAGGAAGCTAGCTGAAATAAATTGGGTTACTTCTGAAATTCACCAGATGAAAATGAGGACTAATTAGACAGAGCCCTTTTTCCAAAGTGTGTGCCAACATGAACCCTATCACCAGTAATTTTGGCTCAATTTACTTCCCAAAGAAGTCACAAGAAATAATAGGAGCAAAGCCCTAGGGACATACATCACACAGCAGAAAAACTGAATCAGTGTGCCTACTTTGCAATTTCACCACGAATTAACCAGACCTCCTATGACCACGAAATTTTGTCAGCAGGCTAAACACATCTTACTCTACCTCCAGTAATGTTTCCATAATTTATGCTCCTCATTTACCTAGTGACACGGTGATACAGAGACTGCAAGGTTGACAGCTCACTAGACTTAATCTCTAGAGACTTGTCCTCTCATTTCTCACTTACAAGTGGGACCCACAAGACCAGGGCCCACCTATAAGCCTCTGCCAGTCTTGGGACAGTGAGTTTCACCCCATTTCTACCCATGCCTCTCTCCTCTCCATAGGAATTAACTCCAAGGACCCACATGTCATAGGCTAAGCCTAACCACAAATGTGTAGAAAAGTATGCTCTGACGTCTGGGACCCACCAAGGATTACTGTGCAATGGGAGCACCTCAGCACTGCATGTTAGACGTGTCAGCTCCTCGTTCTTCTTCCTCTCTCGGTTTACAGAGCTCCCTGGACAGCTTAGCTTGGAGACCTCGACCATTTTGCCTCTAATCTCGCCAGCAGAACCTCCTCCTCATCCTCTCCACATTCCCACCGAGAAAACCCACGGAACCCCCAAGAATCACCGTCGGCAACTTCATCTTCCCCGGCGCTGGCAGTGTTCGACAGAAACCCAGCTAGCTCTGGTGAACTCCATCCTCTTCCCTCTGCCAAAACATGCTGTACACCTTCTAATAGTTCCATTTTGGTACTTGGCAGCCCTACGAATTACCGGCCAAAGTCACCGCCTGCCTGCCTTTGTCCTGCAAAGCGCCGCCGTGACGTGGTCGCCGTTACGGCCGATCCAGGACGCCGCCGGCCGAGCCCCTGCGCCAGTGTCATAGCCTTGCTCCCAGAAGACAACCCGCAGAAGGATTCGGGAGTTGGTGCAGTGAAGTTCGAGATCGAAATCATCTTCTCCCTCTCCGGCAAACTACCGCCGTCGCCGATTCCTCCCTCCCCGGTGAGAGTTTAAACCAATTCACCGCGTGTGTAGCTGCCTTAGGACTCACATGTTGTCGTGCACCCATTTGCCTAGCAGCCTGTTGGCCGGAGGACGCCGCCGACGAAGATCCACTGGAATTCGCCGCCACCGAGCCATTTCTCTTCGTCGCCGCCGCTGTCCAGTGTTCCTCCACCTCGGGCCATCGCTGGGTGAGCATCTTTGCACCTAGTAGTGACTACCGCATGCATGTGCACAGCTAGATTGAGCCTGAAACAGGATACACATCGACGACCCGAAACACTCTGCCGCTGGAGCTCGCCGCCGTCGAGATTACGGTCACCCAAGGTGTCAAGAAGACCACCCTTAGCTCCGCCATGAACTTCTCTACCTTTTCTATTTGGGGCCCAACTACAGCCGACGCCGCCATCACCGTCGCCGCCGCCGAGAAGCTCGCCGGCTCAGTCCTCCTCTGTTTCACCCCACCGGACCATCCTCTCCGTGTTCTGACAGTCCGATCCCTTGTCGCCGGCACTGCTCTTTGCCTCGCCAGACCATCCTCTCCTAGACCGGACGGTCCGCTTCATTGTAAACTTCAAAAATTCATAAGAACTTCATTTCAACTCATTTTTGAGTGAAACCAATTTTGTTAGCTCTGTAAATTTGTGAACTTTATTACTGTAAAATAAAATATGACATCTTCTGTACAGAAAATATCCATAAAATATTAACAGCAATAGTAATTTGTTTTGTGCCTAGAAACTTGAAATATTTCTATAAAATTCATTATAACTCCTTTTGAGGTGAACCAAATTTCTGTGGATTCATAAAATTGTGCTCTTCAATTTTGTAAAATAAAAAGTGAGACCTTATGTATAAGATTTTTCTCTAAAAATGGAAACACATTTTATATACCTTTTTATAACCTATAAGTTTATAAAATTTCTAGAAAATTCATCCTAATTGCTAAAAATGTGAAACCACTTTTGTTTAACTCAGAAAATTGTAATATTTACTGTGGATAATTTTTATTTGACAAAAAATACGTCCCAAAATAGACCTAAGTAATTTTCTAACCCTTCTCTTTGTTAGCTTGTAAAATTTATATCTAAATCATTTTAAATCGAATTTCAGTGAACCAACTTTTGTCGGATCCAGGAAGATATGTATTTTCACATAAAAATGCTCACACTCATAAAATCCTACCAGAGAAGGCAAGCACATATTTTCTACTTAGAGTTTTCCTATAGTTTCGGGTTTTGCCGTTTTCAGCCCTTCCACCTTGTGATTTTTGTATCTCCCAATCCAGGGATGCAAATGACTTGGTTCTTTCTCCTAAAATATTGTTAGGACATGTCCTACCTACTGGTTTTATCTCATAAATTTTAGAGCACGTTGCATAAGCATGTTTATTTCGATCTCTTATTTGTATATTGCTTCTTACCGATAGATTCTGAGGATACGGAGTACGTGGAAGTTCATCCAGAGCCTGAGTGTGACTTATCATTGCAGCAAGGCGAGCATCTAAATAAGCTTCTAAGCAAGCTTCTAGCATCTAAGCATATTGAAGCTATACTTTCATAAATTGTTTTGCTTGCGAAAGAAATATCTATATGCATGTGTTGGTCCATTTAAATTAGGGAAAATGGGTAGAGTTAATGTTACCCAATTGTATGCATTTCTGTTCCTTGATTATTGATGCCATGTTTATACCTTGTCACCCCTGGTTAAGGACTTTGGGATACTTATATGTTACCGAATGCTTAGCCATGCTTATTCTAGACTTAGCAAAATCCAATAGATGGAGCTATTGGTTCAAAACTAGTTGAATGCAAATAGATGGGTTAAAATCTGACAAGAATAACTTCCGATTAATAATTGAGAATATGTTTGACTTGGACGGATGATAGGGCGATGAAGGGATGGTGTTTCCCCGATGCACGTAGCTCCGTCTGGGTCGTTAAGGACTGAACATGTTGACGTTTATTCAATCACCCTACATACTTCCACACGCCGGAATGGAATGGATTAACTCAGTAGCATGGGAGGCTGTGGCCATCTATGCCTATCCATCAGTCGTGAGGGAGGGTATCCCTTGGAGGACCTCATGCGAGCTTGGTTTTAGCCGGAGGTGCCTCCCGCGACGGTGAGCCTGCCTTAGTTGCCATGCACGCACACGACTAAGTCATCGGGGGCCCAGATGTGGTTTAGGTGGTTGGGGCTAAGCGTGCAAAAGGTTCTGTTGTGACCTCTAGTCCGCACTCAATGTGTAGAGCGTGGGTACCGACGGGTACGGATCAAACTAGAGTGTAGCCGTTTGGCTTCTATCACATCGTGTGGGTAAAGATGTACACCTCTGATCAGAGTAAGAACTATTCGAATAGCCGTGTCCACGGTTACGGACGACCGCTTGATGTGTTGCTCACTCATGTTAACATCAAACTCGGGATATGTGGCTATGGAATTATATGGGTATATCATGACTTAGGATAGTCATGGATGAAAGGAGTTTGTATAAAAAGCTTTGAGGATAAATATGACTTGGTTTTAGTCATAAAAGAGGATATGCTTGTGTAGCATAATTGTTTGGGCAATGGTGGCCCATGGATGATGACTAGAGCACGGTTGGTGCTCATTTATATTCTGTTTTCAGAAAACATATGCTTGCTGTCTTAAAAATCCAGATTGTGTTATTTCTCAAAATGCTTATAGTTTCAAGGCACATTTGTTCAACAAACTTGGCTTTATGCAAAATTAGATCAACATAGCCATACTCCTTGATATAGAGACTAGCATTACTCCTTTGTTCTATTAATATTGTATAAGCCTTCTGAGTACTTGTGTACTCACACTGCATCTTTCAGGTGAGGACAACAACGAAGCTGATGTGATCTACTGTTATCCCGCCAAGGGTGACGAGGATAATGTGTAGTTGAAGTTAAGCTCTATCCCCAGTCGGTTGCCCTGGTTGGGTTTGGCACCACTGGTCATATCTTTTGTGCTGACATTCCACTGCTATATTTTGTATACTCTGTGATGAATTAGGGTGTGAACCCTCTATGTATTATTTATAACTCTACTACTCATTTATCCATATTTAGAGTACTTGTGATGTTTATCAATTGCTTGCGATGAAAGTGTGAGGCTAGACGCTTTCCTGGGGACTAGCTGAACATGTGTATGAGTTGTGTATGATTGAGATGGTTGGGGGATAGCTATTGTGGTTCGAGTCCTCTGGGGTACGTATTGTGTTTGGTCGCCACCATCGAGTGGTTTGACGGGCGTATGATGGGGAGGACTGGCATGCTATCCTTATGATTATCTCTTTTGTATACTTCTCGGCATTTTGGATTTGTATTGTGAGTGGGTAAAGATTACGGCAAGGCTACGATGAGGATGGATGGTTACCGCGTTTATTCGGTTTTTATTCGAGACCCTATCCATCTAGATATTTCGCGTTGTCGTAATAGTTACTCTTCATAATGCACTTCCGGGGTGCCCACAGCGGTTGGTATCAGAGCAGTACTGACTGTAGGCTAGAGCTTAGCTTGGTGATTGCAAAAATATTTGCGAAGGATTCAAAATGAACTATTTTTGGAAAACCATTAGGATGTGTGATCCTTTTTGCTTCTCATCCCTTTCTAGTATTCATCCTCACCTTAGTCTCATTTTATCTCCTCACTTTGCTGTGATTGTTGTTTGTATAATCAAGCCTATGCTTCCCTCATTCAAATATTAGTTCGATAAAAGAAGCCGGTAAGTTGAGATTAAGAAAGTTCATCCTTATTTCACTTCTGAAACAAAATTTTGTAAACTAGTGAAATAAATGGTGCTTTACTGTCCTCCGAACCTACCCTAAAATTTCTACAAATTTTGGAAGCTTACCACTCAAGTTTCAAGCTCAATCATGCGAAGACCCGTGTTCTGGAATTCTGGACCAGCAGCTGTTCAAGATTTTCTACAGAGAGTTCTACTTCTTATCTTACCTTGCCAATTTTTCTGGAGGTCACCAACTACATCAGGAAGTCTCACAAAAATTTCCAGAATTTTGTATCTTCTGTAGCTCCTTCTAAAAATTCATGAATTGGCTGCTGTCCGGCAGTCCTAAAAATTTCAGACTCTAGTCTTCTGAAAAATAAAATATGCAACCATGAAGAACACACCAAATAAATTGTTAAAGGGTACTCCCAGCAGAGAGACGCTCGCTACAAAATTACTTAGATACCTACTATGGCCATGTGATTGTTAGTTTATTTGGATCTTCGATCTTTCTTTTATTTCAACGAGTAGTTTACGATCCTAATTGTCCCTTTGCAGGAACGTGTTTGATTCTTGTTGATTTTTGAAGTTCGTGTTCAGATTGTAGGAGTAGTATGAGTTTACTTGATTTTTCTTTGGATCTTATTGAAATGCATCATAGCATGCTAGGTTAATTATATCGTCATTTCAGTGCATTTGACGATTTCATTCGCAATGGTAGTTCAGTAATTTTGACAGTAGATTTTACACTCACATGGGTAGCACCATGAATTAATCTGGAATTTTTAGACCAATACACCATTGAATGAAAATTCAAATAAAATACTTGGTCATGTCCTGAAATCCGTAAATGACATAATTCATATTTTTGGGTAAGTTAAACCATAGGTCATAAAATCCTAATCTCTTACCAGTAGCTCGTAGACTCCTCCAGTAAGCTTCATGAATTTCTTCGGAATTTTTAGATGACCGTATCATGATCAAATCATCCCCACATTAGATATGTTCAGAATCTGGAATCTGTAGGTTACCTACTTAATATATTTGTACAGCCCAAACCATGAGTGATAAAATAATCATTTTTGGTCAGTAACTTAGTAACCTAGTGAGGAAGCCTTGGGAATTTTCTGAGAATTTTTGCACCAGTGACCTAAGGGGATAAAATTCAAACAATTGCACCTGTTAAGCTACCACAGCACTGCACTGCCCACCTTGTTTATTTTCTTTACAGAAATCTACCTATATAAAAATTCCAATTCTTTTCCAGAGCCAATAGAACTCTACCTGAAACTTGAATATAAAATTTCGTAATTTTATCATACATTTGGGATGACTTTAAGGCTCAGTTTTGTCAAATACACACGCAGGACAGAACTAACCCATCCACATATTATGCCGTGTTTATATCTTGGAACTTCACTTAAGGTCTCTAATTAGTTCCTAAATACAAACCTCGTATATGTGTACCATTTGCAACCTTAGGATGAGTCTATCATCGTAGGAAAACTCAAATGGTGCACCTAGTTACAAACCGAAACCAATAGGATGCATTCCGATAGTACCATGTAGCCGACCACCAACAGTGTAGTAGAAAAACTTTTAGTAGATATATTTTCACTTATCAAGGGAGTTCTATGAGTAAGCTAGGAGACTGTGGTAGGGGAATGAAAATTTTAGAAGCCAAAACAGAAATAGATAATGAATTTCTGATCCTTGAATAGCCATAGTACCCTACATCCACCGATTTTTGAATCGATGCCACCCAAATAAAAATTTTTGCTAGGAATATAATCCACGTCAGCACGCTACCACTTTCCATAGGTTCAGACAACCCCATGTAACCACCAAAAGGCTAGAATCGCACCCATGGAACCTTAGGTAGTTTTCCGCCAACTGGTTCCTGTGTAAATGAACAATCGGTGCCATGAGTTAGAGATAGAATCTTACCATCTAGAAACCATTTGGACCTTATATCATAGGCATGAACATCTCATCGCATCACGTGTGCGTTGCACCATCGTATCAATATATTGCACCATAATACATGTGCACCACCATAGAGCATTGCCCCATGACATGGGAGCGTCATCATACTGCAACCATGCATTGCACCATACTCTGCATTGCACCATGTTATCATAATCTTGCACTGCATTGTGTCACATAATGCATTATACATTCAAGCAATTTTGCATCATGGCAACCATATGCAATTGCACCATATCATGAGTTGCATCATACCATCAGGCAATTGCATAGCACCATTCCATCTATGCATCACGCCATCTGGTGCATAGCATCAACGCACCATCCATAGCACTGCACCATGTCCTAACTCGCATCATACAATGGAGCATCTGCATCATACCATTTCATCCTGTGCATGGAAGTGATGTGTTATCCAAAGCATTGCACCATATGACCCATCATTGTGCTAAATTATGATTGCATAACAGTATACATGGCATCTTGTCATTCATAATTGCATTGCATTGTTCAACATATCATCTATAATCGCATCATGATTACTCATGACATCTCATCATTTATAGTTGCATCATGGAGCCATACATCCCAACCTAGAACACTTCAGCTTAGTTCAATCCTGTTCTAGGTTACCCAACTCAAGTTAGAGGATTTCTAGCACCACTATTCCATATTCCCCATCTAGTTACAGCATTTCGGTTAGTTAGTCAACCTATGGATGAGACATCGAAAACCTAAGTTCATTCTAGCTTGTTCCATCTTTCATCGTATAGGTCGGAGGAGTTGAAGGTTCGCTGATCTCGTCGTCGAGACTGGGAGTGCGGCTGTCGGAGCCGTTGCTGTTTCGGGCGATAGAGAGCAAGCCCAACCGAGAAACATCACCACCTGCCTCATCACACTACCGAGATCTAGCATCTTGATCCTATAAACATCCAGTTCTCTAACCCTTATCCTAAGTCAGCCCTCATCTTAAGTTATCTAACATGAGCCATCAAGTGGATGGATCTACAATTGCTTCACTAGACGTCAGTGTACCTTCCATGATAGTATAGTGTATCCCGCCAATTGGTCACCTTGGTATCATTAAGTTCCCTAGGATCGGAAACATCATCCGATGTTAACCCTCGTCATTACCAATTTTAATGAATCCTTAATTTCGAGACTAATACTAGCCCTGTTCTATCTCTGTAGATGGCCACCACCTGTAATATTGTACTCTACCATAACCATCTTGTTTACTTGTTGAATGCCCTATGTAAGCCTAATAGAGTGGATGGGGGAAATTTTGACTTGCACCCTGTGTAAGATACCCCTCATGTAACCCTTTATGTATGAACCCTGGACGATGGACGAAATGGTAGTAGTGGTGTACCACTTTAAATCAAAACCTGAAATTACAGTCTGAGCAATAAGTAGTCAAGCATGCATCCAAGGAATCCTTCCAAAAATATGAACTCCTTTGGACTAAGGACCAAATCAGAGTCATGCAAGATCACTAGAGAAAATTTCCTCAACTAATACCAAACCTGATTTGTTGAAAAGCTTAGGCAAATCTGCCTAGTTCCACCTAAGAAAATGTTATTCACCTAAAACCTGTCTTGAAGCAAAAACCTTTCGACCATACCATGTTAGCCAACCTCCCCATGGAAGTAAATACCCGAATGTTGTTATTGAAAAGAACTGCAGACATGGCACCGTAAACAACTTACCATTCGTTAGTTTCCAAACCAGTGTAATAGACCAAAACCTAGATTACCTCATCCCTTTTCCCAGTCGGACCAGAATCTCGGGGATGAGATTCTTTTTAGGGGGGGGAGAGCTGTCACAGCCCTAAATCTAAATTAAGGTAATTAGTGTTAAGCCCTAGCTAATCCTTTGCTTTGTGCGAGTTGTCACTTCCCAAGTTCTATATATCTAAAAATCCTACAAAAATTCCTAAACATGTCAGGTGATGTGAGTAAGCCCCTGTAAAAATTTCATAATTTTATCCCTTCGGGAAGCACCTCAATTAAATAGATCAATACCAAATGAATAGTAAAACCCTAATCGGAAAAATTAGAGCAACACCAAAAAGTGCAGAAAGTTGCACAGAAACATATGGGGGAATAATTTATTCAAATACTAGATCATTTATCATGAATTAATATAATTTTTCCAGAATTTATTTCATTGTTTTAGACCCCTCAAAAATTCTAAACAAGTTTCAGCCTGGATCCTTCTCTTTGACATATGCCCTTGTATGGTCTAGGGAATTTCCAAAGATGTTTGGCAGCACATTTAATCATGGAAAAATTCCTGTACTAACTATCTCACCTAATTTACCCACTGTAAATTTTACATAATTTTATCACTTCAATAAGTACTTCAACCAAGTCCCTCAACTCAGCAAAGCTAGGAAGCTAGCTGAAATAAATTGGGTTAATTCTGAAATTCAACAGATGAAAATGAGGACTAATTAGACAGAGCCCTTTTGCCAAAGTGTGTGCCAACATGAACCCTATCACCAGTAATTTTGGCTCAATTCACTTCCCAAAGAAGTCACATGAAATAATAGGAGCAAAGCCCTAGGGACATACATCACAAAGCAGAAAAACTGAATCAGTGTGCCTACTTTGCAATTTCACCACGAATTAACCAGACCTCCTCTGACAACGAAATTTGGTCAGCAGTCTAAAAATATCTTCCTCTACCTCCAGTAATTTTCCCATAATTTATGCTCCACATTTACCTAGTGACACGGTGATAGAGAGACTGCAAGGTTGACAGCTCACTAGACTTAATCTCTAGAGACTTCTCTCATTTCTCACTTACAAGTGGGACCCACAAGACTAGGGCCCACCTGTAAGCCTCGGCCAGTCTTGGGACAGTGAGTTTCACCCCATTTCTACCCATGCCTCTCTCCTCTCCATAGGAATTAACTCTAAGGACCCACATGTCATAGTCTAAGCCTAACCACAAATGTGTAGAAAAGTATTCTCTGACGTCTGGGACCCACCAAGGATTACTGTGCAATGGGAGCACCTCAGCACTGCATGTTAGACATGTCAGCTCCTCCTTCTTCTTCCTCTCTCGGTTTACAGAGCTCCCTGGACAGCTTAGCTTGGAGACCTCGACCATTTCGCCTCTAATCTCGCCAGCAGAACCTCCTCCTCATCCTCTCCACGTTCCCACCGAGAAAACCCACGAAACCCCCAAGAATCACCTCTGGCAACTTCATCTTCCTCGGCGCAGGCAGTGTTCGATAGAAACCCAGCTAGCTCTGGTGAACTCCATCCTCTTCCCTCTGCCAAAACATGTTGTACACCTTCTAATAGTTCCATTTTGGTACTTGGCAGCCCTAGGAATTACCGGCCGAAGTCGCCGCCTGCCTGCCTTTGTCCTACAGAGTGCCGCCGTGACGTGGTCGCCGTTCTGGCCGATCCAGGATGCCACCGGCCGAGCCCCTCTGCCAGTGTCATAGCCTTGCTCCTAGAAGACAACCCGCAGAAGGAATCGGGAGTTGGTGCAGTGAAGTTCTAGATCGAAATCATCTTCTCCCTCTCCGGCAAACTACCGCCGCGGCCGATTCCTCCCTCCTCGGTGAGAGTTAAATTGATTCATCGCGTGTGTAGCTGCCTTAGGACTCACATGTTGTCGTGCACCCGTTTGCCTAGTAGCCTGTTGGCCGGAGGACGCCGCCGACAAAGATCCACTGGAATCCGCCGCCGCTGAGCCATTTCTCTTCGTCGCCGCCGCTGTCCAATGTTCCTCCCCCTCGGGCCATCGCTGGGTGAGCATCTTTGCACCTAGTAGTGACTACCGCATGCATGTGCACAGCTAGATTGAGCCTGAAACAGGATACACATCGACGACCCGAAACACTCTGCCGCTGGAGCTCGCCGCCGCCGAGATTACGGTCACCCGAGGTGTCAAGAAGACCACCCTTAGCTCCGCCGTGAACTTCTCTACCTTTTCTATTTGGGGCCCGACTACAGCCGACACCGCCATCGCCGTCGCCGCCGCCGAGAAGCTCGCCGGCTCAGTCCTCCTCTGTTTCATCCCACCGGACCATCCTCTCCTCATTCGGACAGTCCGATCCGTTGTCGCCGGCTCTGCTCTTTGCCTCGCCGGACCATCCTGTCCTAGACCGGACGGTCCGCTTCATTGTAAATTTCAAAAATTCATAAGTAATTCATTTCAACTCATTTTTGAGTAAAATAAATTTTGTTAGCTCTGTAAATTTGTGAACTTTATTACTGTAAAATAAAATATGACATCTTCTGTACAGAAAATATCCATAAAATATTAACAAGCAATAGTAATTTGTCTTGTACCTAGAATCTTGAAATATTTCTATAAAATTCATTATAACTCCTTTTGAGGAGAACCAAATTTGTGTGGATTCATAAAATTTTGCTCCTTAATTTTGTAAAATAAAAAGTGAGACCTTCTGTATAAGATTTTTCTCTAAAAATGGAAACACCTTTTATATACCTTTTTATAACCTATAAGTTTATAAAATTTCTAGAAAATTCATCCTACTTGCTAAAAATGTGAAACCACTTTTGTTTAACTCAGAAAATTGTAATCTTTACTGTGGATAATTAGTATTTGACAAAAAATACCTCCCAAAATAGACCTAAGTAATTTTCTAACCCTTCTCTTTGTTAACTTGTAAAATTCATATCTAAATCATTTTAAATCGAATTTCAGTGAACCAACTTTTGTCGGATCCAGGAAGATATGTATTTTCACATAAAAATGCTCACACTCATAAAATCCTACCAGAGAAGGCAAGTACATATTTTCCACTTAGAGTTTTCCTATAGTTTCGGCTTTTGCCGTTTTCAGCCCTTCCACCTTGTCATTTTTGTATCCAGGGATGCAAATGACTTGGTTCTTTCTCCTAAAATATTGTTAGGACATGTCCTACCTACTGTTTTTATCTCATAAATTTTAGAGCACGTTGCATATGCATGTTTATTTCGATCTCTTATTTGTATATTGCTTCTTACCGATAGATTATGAGGATACGGAGTACGTGGAAGTTCATCCAGGGCCTGAGTGTGACTTATCGCTGCAGCAGGGCGAGCATCTAAATAAGCTTCTAAGCAAGCTTCTAGCATCTAAGCATATTGAACCTATACTTTCATAAATTGTTTTGCTTGCGAAAGAAATATCTATATGCATGTGTTGGTCCATTTAAATTGGGGAAAATGGGTAGAGTTAATGTTACCCAATTGTATGCATTTCCGTTCCTTGATTATTGATGCCATGTTTATACCTTGTCACCCCTGGTTAAGGACTTTGGGATACTTATATGTTACCGAATGCTTAGCCATGCTTATTCTAGACTTAGCGAAATCCGATAGATGAAGCTATCGGTTCAAAACTAGTTGAATGCGAATAGATGGGTTAAAATCTGACAAGAATAATTTCTTATTAATAATTGAGAATATGTTTGACTTGGACGGATGATAGGGCGATGAAGGGATGGTGTTTCCCCGATGCACGTAGCTCCGTCTGGGTCGTTAAGGACCGAACATGTTGACGTCTATTCAAGCACCCTACGTACTTCCACACGCCGGAATGGGACGGCTTAACTTAGTAGCACGGGAGGCTGTGGCCATCTACGTCCGTCCGTCAGTCGTGAGGGAGGGTATCCCTTGGAGGACCTCATGCGAGCTTGGTTTTAGCCGGAGGTGCCTCCCGCGACGGTGAGCCCGCCTTAGTTGCCGTGCACGCACGTGACTAAGTCATCAGGGACCCAGACGTGGTTTAGGTGGTTGGGGCTAAGCGTGCAAAAGGTTTTGTTGTGACGTCTAGTCCGCACTCAATGTGTAGAGTGTGGGTACCGACGGGTACGGATCAAACTAGAGTGTAGCCATTTGGCTTCTATCACATCGTGTGGGTAAAGATGTACACCTTTGATCAGAGTAAGAACTATTCGAATAGCCGTGTCCACGGTTACGGACGACCGCTTGATGTGTTCCTCACTCATGTTAGCATCAAACTCGGGATATGTGGCTATGGAATTATATGGGTATATCATGACTTAGGATAGTCATGGATGAAAGGAGTTTGTATAAAAAGCTTTGAGGATAAATATGACTTGGTTTTAGTCATAAAAGAGGATATGCTTGTGTAGCATAATTGTTTGGGCAATGGTGGCCCATGGATGATGACTAGAGCACGGTTGGTGCTTATTTATATTCCGTTTTCAGAACATATGCTTGCTGTCTTAAAAATCCAGATTGTGTTATTTCTCAAAATGCCTATAGTTTCAAGGTACATTTGTTCAACAAACTTGGCTTTATGCAAAATCAGATCAACATAGCCATACTCCTTGATATAGAGACTAGCATTACTCCTTTGTTCTATTAATATTGTATAAGCCTTCTGAGTACTTGTGTACTCATGCTGCATCTTTCAGGTGAGGTCAACGACGAAGCTGATGTGATCTACTGTTATCCCGCCAAGGGTGGCAAGGATAATGTGTAGTTGAAGTTAAGCTCTATCCCTAGTCGGTTGCCCTGGTTGGGTATGGCACCACTGGTCGTATCTTTTGTGTTGACATTCCGCTGCTATATTTTGTATACACTGTGATGAATTAGGGTGTGAACCCTCTATGTAATATTTATAACTCTACTGCTCGTTTATCCATATTTAGAGTACTTGTGATGTTTATCAATTGCTTGCAATGAAAGTGTGAGGCTAGTCGCTTTCCTGGGGACTTGCTGAACATGAGTATGAGTTGTGTATGATTGAGATGGTTGGGGGATAGCTATTGTGGTTCGAGTCCTCTGGGGTACGTATTGTGTTTGGTCGCCACCATAGAGTGGTTTGACGAGCGTATGACGGGGAGGACTGGCAAGCTATCCTTATGATTATCTCTTTTGTACACTTCTCGGCATTTTGGATTTGTATTGTGAGTGGGTAAAGATTACGGCAAGGTTGCGATGAGGATGGATGGTTACTGCGTTTATTCGGTTTTTATTCGAGACCCCATCCATCTAGATATTTCGCGTTGTCGTAATAGTTACTCTTCATAATGCACTTCTGGGGTGCCCACATGGGCCATGTCCAAACTGAAGCGTAGGAGATCAGGTCTGCCGCGTGGGATGTAGATTCGCGGCGTCGCCGAGTCTACACAGGAGGCTGATGATCTCTCCCCTTCCTTGCCTGACCTGGGCTGGCTCAAGGCCAAGAGCGAGTCGGACGTTGAAGGAAAGAGTTGTCCCGAGACCCGGACAGGTGGTTGATCGCCGCAGCAAATCGACGAAGGTGGCTGCAGCATCTTGTGGCCGACTGGCGAGGAGTCGGCTAGTTCCTCGGCCGGTTGGATCAGGTCTACGTCGGCCAAGGTGAGATTGCCGAACATGTCGGTGACGAAGTCGAGGCTTCCGAATGAGATTGTATCTCCGGGAGAGAATTTGTCGCCGTCGACTCCTGCTGTTGGATCCATCGAGCTTGTAGATGTAGATCTCGCCGAAGCCCCTACCTGGCGCACCAACTATCAATGTTTTACACCGGCAATATGAATATGGGGCAACTCGTCAGATCGAAACTTGGTGGATTGCAAAGGAACACGGGGGAGTTTATACTAGTTCAGGCCCTCGATGTGAGGTAATACCCTACGTCCAATTGTGGTGTTATTCCTTTGAGGATTTGTGTTTGTCTACCCTCATGGGGCGCCATACCTCCCCTTATATACTGGAGAACAAGGGTACAAGGTAGGAATCCCAGCCGGGTTACGGCCAAGGGATTTCCTCTTAGAGATATATCTTGCCCAACTAGGACTGTATATTCCTTATTGTACAAGGTAAAGTCTACCGGGTGCTACTATATCTCTAATTACAAGGCTAGGCCCATCCTCTATCCGAGTGGCCCATATGCTTGTGATGAGGTACCCAGGGCCCATGGCCTCCACAGACGCCCCGTTCATCACCAAATTCACTCAGAAACCTCTCGCCTCTATCAGGGCTCTCTACGACATGGCAAATAAGTATGCCGACTTGGTTGAAGCAGTCGCCCAGGCCCTTGATGATAAGAAAGAGTCCCGACAAAAGGACCAAAAAGCTAACGACGAGCCAACACAAAACAAATCCGGCAGCCGCAAGCAGAAGTCAGACAACGTGGTGGCCAACGTGGAGCGTACTCGGTCGCGGCCCCCAAGGAACGAGTACCAAAAAGTGATGAACGGGCCCTGCCCCTTTCATCCCAAGGGCAAGCACGCGGCCAAGGACTGCTTCATGCTCAAGAGGTTTGCTTCCAAGCAGGCTTCAACATCTGGCACCGACAAGGACAAAAACAAGCCAGATTTGGGCGCAGCCGGTGATTATCAAGATCCCCAGGCTGAGCTCAACCATATCTTCGGAGGGCCATTTGCGTACGAGTCCAAGCGGAAGCAGAAGCTAATAGCACGCGATATCAACTAGGTCTCTATAGTAGACGCCCCCCAATATTTGTGTTGGTCAGAGATGCCCATCACATTCGACCACGCAGATCACCCCGATCGAGTTACACACCCAGGACGCTATCCACTCGTCCTGGACCCGATCATCAAAAGCATCAAGTTGAAGAAGGTTCTCATAGATGGAGGCAGTGCGCTCAACATCCTGTTCCCCAAGACCCTGGATGAGATGAAAATTCCTCGTCCAGAGCTACGGCCGAGTACGGCGCCCTTCGACAGGGTAATCCCTGGCCTATCTTCAACACCCCTCGGACAGATAACCTTGCCGGTAACCTTCGGCATGCGGGATAACTTCCACACAGAGAACATCTGCTTCGAGGTTGCCAATTTCGAGACTGCGTACCATGTGATACTCGGACGGGCGGCGCTAGCCAAATTCATGGCAGTGCCACACTATACCTACATGATGCTCAAGATGCCTGGGCTAGCCGGAGTTCTTTCCCTTCGCAGCAATGTCAAGCAAGCCTTCACCTGCGACAAGGAGAGCTACGAGTTGGCTCAATCTCAAGAAGCGGTAGTCGGATGCAACAGCATTTGGCAAGCCGCTACAACCGAAGTTGAGGACGATCAAGTTCCGGCGAAAAAAGCAGCAAAGTCAGGAATTTCAGCGGACTCTGGCACGAAGAAGATCCCCCTGGACCCTTCCGACCCCTCCAAGACTACTCTAGTCGAGACTGGACTCAACCCTAAATAGGAATACGCGCTTGTCAGCTTCCTCTAGGAGAACAGGGATATTTTTGCCAGGAAACCTTCCGACATGCCTGGGGTACCAAGGGAGGTGATCGAGCACGCTCTCAACGTCAAGACAGACGCCAAGCCATTCAAGTAACGGCTATGGCGCTTCGCATAGGACCGCAAAGATGTTATTCAGGAGGAGATAACCAAGCCCCTCGCAGCCGGGTTCATCAAAGAGGTCTACCACCCGGATTGGCTGGCAAACCCAGTCCTGGTCTGGAAGAAGAATGGTAAATAGTGCATGTGCGTCGACTACGCTGACTTAAACAAAGCGTGCCCCAAAGATCCATTTGGTCTACCTAGAATAGATCAGGTGGTGGATTCAACTGCGGGGTGCGAATTTCTCAGCTTTCTTGACTGTTACTCGGGATACCATCAAAACGGCATGAAGGAGGAGGACTGCCTAAAGACTTCTTTCATCACGCCATTTGGAGCATACTGTGACATCACCATGCCGTTCGGTCTGAAAAATGCTGGAGCAACGTATCAATGAGCAATTCAGTGGTGTTTACACACTCAGATCGAGCGCAACGTGGAGGCGTATGTCGATGACGTGGTGATCAAGACAAAGTCTAAAGAAGGCCTCATCGCTAACTTGGAGGAAACCTTCCAAAATCTTTGAAGATTCAAGATGAAGTTGAACCCAAAAAAGTGTGCCTTCGGTGTGCCATCTGGCAAGCTACTCAGCTTCATCGTATCGCATTGCGGCATCGAGGCGAATCCGGAGAAAATCAACGCAATCATGAACATGGCACCCCTGATTAGCCAAAAGGACATCCAGAAGCTGATAGGCTGCATGGCAGCACTCAGCCGATTCATTTCCCGACTAAGAGAATGGGGCATGCCCTTCTTCAAACTACTGAAGAAAGCGGACAATTTTCAATGGACTCCTGAAGCCCAGCAAGCCTTCGAAGACTTCAAGAAATTTCTCACATCACCACCAGTGTTGGCATCACCTATGCCCCAAGAGCCATTAATGATATATCTAGCAGCAACCACTCAGGCAGTCAGCACAGTGTTGGTGGTCGAGCGATTAGGGCTAGGTCATATAAAAAAGTTCAACGGCCAATCTACTTCGTCAGCAAGGTCCTTGCCGACTCAAAGATGAGATATCCTTAGGTCCAGAAGCTGCTATATGGCCTACTCATCACTGTCTAGAAGCTGGTGCACTATTTCCAGTCGCATCAAGTCACGGTGGTCACATCATATCCACTCGGGGATGTCCTGCACAACTGTGAGGCCACCGGCCGAATCGCTAAATGAGCGCTTGAGTTAATGGCGTTCGACATTACCTTTCAGCCACGGACAGCAATCAACTCTCAAGCTCTAGCTGACTTTGTGGCTGAGTGGACAGAAGTCTAGACGACTACAACAACAGACAAGCTAGAGTACTGCACAATGTACTTCGACGGTTTTCTACGGATCAGCGGTGCTGGGGCCGGCGTCGTACTGACGTCACCCACCGATGAAAAACTCAAGTACGTTCTCCAAATTCACTTTCTAGCTTCCCACAATGTCGCCGAGTACGAGGCACTCATCCACGGGCTCCGCATCGCTATATCACTCTATGGAGGCCATGGGCCCTAGGTACCTCATCACAGGCATATGGGCCACTTGGATAGAGGATAGGCCTAGTCTTGTAATTAGAGATATGGTAGCACCCGGTAGACTTTGCCTTGTACAATTAGGAATACATAGTCCTAATCGGGCAAGTTATATCTCTAAGAGGAAATCCCTTGGCTGTAGTCCGGCTAGGATTCCTACCTTGTACCCCTGTCCCCCAGTATATAAGGGGAGGTAGGGCGCCCCATGAGGGCAGAACAACACAAATCCTTAAAGGAATAACACCACAACTAGACGTAGGGTATTACCTCACATCGAGGGCCTAAACCAGTATAAACTCCCCCGTGTTCCTTTGCAATCCATTGAGTTTCCATCCGCCAAGTAGCCCCATATTCATATTGCCGATGTAAAACATCGACAGTTGGCGCGCTAGGTAGGGGATTCGGCGAGATTTACATCAACAAGCTCAATGGATCCAACAACAGGAGTCGACGGTGACAAATTCTTCCCCGGAGACACAATTTCATTCAGAAGCCTTGACTTCGTCGCTGACATGTTCAGCAACCTCGCCTTGGCTGATGCAGATCCAATCCAACCGACCGACGAACCAGTTGACTCCGCGCCAGTCGGCCAACAAGACACCACAGTCACCGTCATCGATCCGCTGCGGCAATCTTCCACTTCACGGAGCCTCAGGACAACTCTCTCTTTTGGAATCCAACTCGCGCTACGCCTTGAGCCAGCCCGGGTCGGGCTAGGAAAGGGAGAGATCATCAATCTCCCACACGGGCTCGGCAGCGCCGTGGATCTACATCTTACGTGGCAGACCCGATCCCCCACAGTTCAGTTTGGACATGGCTCAGAGCCACTCCAGATTGGATCTAGGGAGGTCGGAGTCATCCTTACTCTGATCAACTACTCGGATTCCGACTCCAAGTCGGACAGCAGTTTGAACACTAGTTCAGACACCAGTCTGGCGAGTTTCCTTTTGCCTCGCGAGATCTTCATGGCTTCAACCCCTCCACCAGAGGTACGCCGATTACAAGAGGAGCAACAAGAGGAGGCACACTGACTACGGCAATAGGAGGAGGCCAACCGCGAGGCTCGCAATGACGAGCTACGTAAGGCTGGGCGAACCACTCAGCAACAGATCCTCCAGACTAGAGTCGGTGACCACGACGTCTTTGTCATGCCACAACAGAACGTCGTGGCCGCTGCAACCCTGCTGGGTACACTCTAGCTCGGGCCTGATCACTAGGCCACCCCGACTATCACCAAGATTAAAGCCATGATCACAACTGCCGCATGTCAGCAGCACCAGCAGTCGGGCAAAACACTTATACCGACCAATCGGTCGGGTTCTCCAGCGGCAATCTCATCCGCATCAGCACGACGCTGAGCAGCCGGCTCAAGTCAGCCACACGAGGAGTCGTGGCAAACATCACTTGGCAACACCAACAACAACAATCAGCGACGTCACCAGAACGATCGTCGGTTCAACCAGGACCTCCGAGTTCACCTACAATGCGACCTCCGACAAGACATTAATGCCCGGCGCCATCAACACGAAGAGGATGAGCGCTGCTGACTGGAGGACGAGCATGAGCGCTTCAGCCTCCACCACGAGCGGTTCAATTGCCGCGATTGGAGCTGGAGCCCTGATGAAGATGAAGGTGTTCCAGCTTTCACCCACGAGCTACAGGACGTCGACTGGCCGTCGGGCTTCAATCCTACGGGGATCGAGAAATACGATGGCAAAACCAACCCTGAATCCTGGCTCACCGTATATACTCTGGCAATCCGAGCTGCTTGAGGTGACCACAAAGCCGTGGCTAACTACCTCCCGGTCGCCCTAGCCGACTCAGCAAGGACATGGCTAACAGTCCTCTCGAGGTGGTCGATCGGTTCCTGGGGAGAACTCAGGGAGTGGTTCATTGCTAACTTCCTGGGGACCTACGAGAGGCCGTCTTCCGAGCATGATTTATACCAACTGCACTGGAGAAAGAACGAGTCTCTGTGCGAATTTATCAAGAGGTTCTCCAAGAAGCGCAACCAAATCCCAATGATCAAGGACGAGGTCGTCATCGCCGCCTTCCGCAAGGGAGTAAAGGATGCCCCATTCATCGCAAAATTCACTCGGAAGCCTCCAGCCACTGTCAGGGCTCTCTTCGATATGGCAAATAAATACGCCGACTCAGCCGAGGCGGTCACTGAGGCCCTCGACGAGAAGAAAGAGTCCTGGCAAAAAGACCAAAAGGCAAAAGCTGACAACGAGCCATCACAGAACAAGTCCAGCAACCACAAGCGGAAGTCGGACAACACAGTGGCCAATGTGGAGCGCACTCGGTCGTGGCCCCCAAGGAACAACGAATACCAGAAGGTTATGAACAGGCCTTGCCCCTTCCATCCCAAGGGCAAGCACACGGCCAAGGATTGCTTCATGCTCAAGAAGTTTGCCTCTGAGCAGACTTCATCGTCTGGCGCCGACAAGGACAAAGACAAGCCAGACTCGGGCCCAGCCGATGATTTTCAAGATCCCTAGGCCGAGATCAACCACATCTTCAGAGGGCTGTCCGCATACGAATCCAAGCGGAAGCAGAAGCTAACAGCACGCGACGTCAACACGGTCTCAACAACAGACGCCTCCCAATATTTACGTTGGTCAGAAACACCCATCACATTCGGCCGCGCAGATCACGCCGATCGGGTCTCACATCCAGGACGCTACCCACTCGTCCTGGACCTGGTTGTCAAGAATATCAACCTAAAGAAGGCCCTCATAGACGGAGGCAGCACGCTCAATATCCTCTTTGCCAAGACCCTGGATGAGATGAAAATCCCTTGTTTAGAACTGTGGCCGAGTATTGCGCTCTTCCACGTGAAAATTCCTGGCCTGTCTTCAACACCCCTCAGGCAGATAACCTTGCCGGTCACCTTTGGCACGTGGGATAACTTCCGCCCAGAAAACATCTGCTTCGAGGTCGCTGACTTCGAGACTGCATACAACGCGATACTCGGACGACTGGCGCTCGCCAAATTCATGGCGATACCGCACTATACCTACATGGTGCTCAAAATGTCTGGGCCAGCAAGAGTCCTCTCCCTCTGCAGTGACGTCAAGCAAGCCTTCACCTGTGACAAGGAGAGCTATGAGTTGGCTTAGTCACAAGAGGCGGCAGTCAGACGCAACAGCATTTGGCAAGCCGTCACAACCGAAGTCGAGGTTGACCAAGTTCTGGCCAAAAAAGCAGCGAAGTCAAGAATTTCAGCAGACTCTGACATGAAGAAGATCCCCCTGGACCCTTCCGACCCCTCCAAGACTGCTCTTGTAACACGTGAAAAAAAGAGAAAAGAAACAAAAAGAAGGGAGCTTCCTGGGCCGGCCATGGGCAGGTCCAGCTCATCCAACCAGCCCACACCCCTCTCTCCAGTTCTCCTCCTCCACCAGTGCTCTTTTCCCCTCCCTCTCACGTTCCCTGCCTCTCCCTCTCTCTTCCATGGCTGTCAAGCCCTCAATCCCCTTCTTATAGCACCAAATCCTTGGGGGAAACTAGCAAAACGGATCGAGCTCGACGAGAGGAGCAAGAAAAGGTGCATCTTTGGTGTAAATCCGTCCTTCCCCGTCCCTTGCTGCTGCCCTAGGGTTTGGGGGTAACCAAGGTGAGCCAGGTTTAATCTTCCCCGGCACAACTTGGATGAATACAATAGAGTTTTACCTTGGGAATAAATGGATTAGTGGGGAGTAAGGCTATTTGGAAGTTTCCCCTCGATTTTCAGGTTAGCAATTTCTGCAGTTTTGCTTAGGGGAGCGTTTTGGGTGACTTAGAGGCCGAACTAAATGTTTTGGTGAACAAAGTTGCAGAGGACCTTCAGATCTATGTGTCTGTGAAATTTTGTGATTTTAGCCCAGGCGGTTTAAGAGTTATGATTTTCCTATGTTGGCTGCCTTGCTCTGATGAAGTTCTAGACAGAACTGGATCTAGGAGGATTTCAAGACTCTTATCAGTGTTTTTAGCTTTTCCATGTATGAGAGCCTTGTAGTAATTTCCATTATGTTTCCAGATTGGTAAATATCATGATTTTTGGGTGAAGGGAACTCCAGTTATGGAATTTTATTGTCAGTTGTACTGTTTCCTTAACAGGTTTTTGAGTTAAGGTTTCAGCATGCTTTAGGCTATCTAAATAACTCTTTCTGCAAGGGTGCATAATACCAAAGTTGTATATGATGGAATTCTCTATTCTCTGGTTAAATTTGATGATTTTTGGACGTAAGGATCTGGAGTTATAAAAATGTGAAGCTTGCTGACTCAATTCTTGAGCAGATTCTGTTGTCTGTTTTTAATGGCACTTTAGGCCATCTTAGAGACATGATTAAAATAAAAGCTCTACAGTAAAGTTGTAGGCCTTGTTGTGTAGATTTTAAAAGTGTTTTTGTTTGCCATCATACCCTGTATTGTTTGAAAGATGCAAGGAAGTGAAGTAGAACTGCTGCAATTGTTTTGCTCGGATGTCGGGTTGGGGTGTAGGAGCGCTTTAATTTCTATAGCTACTTGTTAGCATGAGTTTTTTTTCTTATCATATATTGTTAAAGCAGGTGGTATTGCTCCAGATCGCACCTAGAGCGGTCAACCCTTCATTGGAGGCAAGTAAACGTGGCGATGGTTTGCTGCAAGCTTTAACTTGCTATTTATTTTATATCTACCTTAAAATTTCAGAAATATGTTTGCTATAATGTGGCTACTCAAACCATTTTATAATCATTTTGATGTATGCTCTATGTTTTTCTATGGTGATATTTATGCTCCTATGTTTATGGTTTGATGATGCTCTGGTCGGTATGGTGGAATGAGTCGTGTTGGTTATATTGAGAGATGTTCATGATGTTATATGCAGTTATCCTTCTTTTATAAGGCATTTGCATTGCATCTCAGTCATTCATTGGCATATGGAGTTATGTCGCCGCTTGTAGCCGTGATCGTACCGGTACAGCATTGTTTATTGGGCATAACAATGCAGCTTCATACTTTGTTGGGTATCGAGGCAGGAGACATGGCACTTGCATTGCATATGCATTTTAAATTTCTGGACCATGACATACATGCCTTGGTTTAATGTTTTGGGAGAGTTTGTGGGAGGCTATGCCTCTCCCTAGTTCGGTGGTGACCAATCCTTATCTTATATGCGGTTGTTTCACTTGTTGGAGGTATCTCATTGCTTGATGTTTGGTTAGCATGTAATTAAAGATTAAATCGATGCTAACTAATCTTGCAGTTTAAATAGCCTGTTAAAGTAGTTTACTTGCTGAGATTTTATATCTCACCCCCCTTTCTATCTCTCCAGGTACTCAAGTGGCTTTTGCTTGAAGGGTAGGAAAGTAGCAGCACACACTACTCATTCACGTCATCTATTATTGTGAATCTTGTGTGGTAATAATAATAGTACCAGAACATGGAGCCTCTGTTCTTCAGATAACCTTAACTTAGACCGTGTGGTTGTTGTTAGGTTGTTCTTGTCAGACTTTGTTTAATGCTGAGCTGCTCATTAGGATGCTTTATCTTGTTGTGGTACTTTGTTTTATCTCTACTTATGACGTTGCTTCCGCATTGCTCCATTATAGAGGTCATGCTGCCGAATTTTTTTTATGTTGGATAGCCTCCTCGCCATCCTTTTTGGTTGCTTTTTAAGCAAGTTTTTTTGTGGTGTGTTACAGTTGGTATCAGAGCTTAGGTTTTGATTCTAGGAAAGTAAGATAAGGCTTAATTTGACACACTTGCACAGGTAGGTGGGGGGTACGGGTGTATATGTTTGTTTCTATTCTTGTTTTATTTATAGTTTGCCCTCTTCTTTAGAATGTTGGGATTAATTGGTTTGTTGGTCGTCTCCAGTGGTGGCTACAGTTATGCCACCTAAGAAGCGTAGTCGGCCAGAGCCGAGAGGCAATGCCTAGGGAGAGAGCAATAGTCAAGCGAAGCTGCTAGCTAGAATGCAGGAAATGGAAAATGAGTTGAGGGCACTCAGACAGGCTAGTCATGAAGGTGCTGGACGAGCTACACCTGGTTCTAGTGCAGCCATTGCTATGGGTCAGGATGAGCCTACTACAGGGGGTCCCAAGTGTGGGGTCTCACTAAAAGAGTGGGTGGGCATGAAGCTGGATAATTTTGATGGTAGTTGCACTCCAGTCCAGGCTGCTGATTGGCTATCATATGTTGAGGACAAGATGGAGGCTTTTGAGGTATTGGCTCAGGACAGTGTTCGCTATGGCACATAGTTACTGAAGGGCGAGGCACAAATATGGTGGAAGGGTGTGCAGTCTGCTCGCACTGCTACACATGGTCCTTTGTTTTTGGCAGAGTTTGTTAGGCAGTTTGAGCGGAGGTTCTACCCAGCGACTTTCCTGGACAAGATGAAGCTTGATCTAAACAATTATGTTCAGGATAAGAAGACAGTGGCCAAGTATGAGATTGGCTTCAACCAAATTGTTCGCTTTGTTCCACATGTGGCCCACGATGAGATACAAAAGGCCAGGCAGTTCCGTCAGGGCCTTAAGCCTACAATTCGCCATGTGCTTGGCACCTTTTCAATCACAGACTTTTGCTCCATGGTGGAGCAAGCTTTAGGAGTTGAGATGCAGCTTATGTATACCGCTGACCTTTACAAGTCCTCTGGTGGTGAGCAATCTTAAAGTCAGGGAGATAGAAAGGGCCATTCTGGTGGTCCGAGTCATAAGAAGGGGAAGTCTCAACGTCACCATGCTTATCGTGGCAGCTCCACTCAGTCTTGCACTTCAGGAGAGACTACTCCTCAGTATCACGCCATTCCCAAACCTGGTATGGGGATGGTGTGCTTTAGGTGTGGTGATCCACACTGTCTCAAGGAGTGTAGATGGTCTGGCAAGTGCTCTATTTGTGGACAGGACCACAAAAATGTGGTTTGCAGGAACAATCCTGATGCCAAGCTTCGATGGGAGCCAATGTCTTCTTCTTCAGCTTCTAGTGGTACAGTTCAGATGATGGCAGTGCCTCCTTCTTTTCTCATGCCCGCGCCGCCTACACATCAATACCTGCTGCCACCTTCAGATATTCCACCGGTCCCTATACCTCAGTCTGGGGCCTTCTGGTTGCCCCGCGCCACTACTCCTTCAACACCCATGGTTCCTTGGGTTCCTGCACCGGCTGCTCCTACTGTGGGAGCCTCTTCTTCGACTAGTGTCCCAGGGGTATATGCTATGCCGTCAGCTGACACTAGAGACCATGGCGATGTGGTGACAGGTATCATTTCAGTTTATTCTTTTGTTGCACGTGCTCTTTTTGATTCTGGAGCTAGTTTCTCATTTGCCTCGGAGGTTTTTGTTGGTCATACAGGATTGGCTATGCAAAGTATTGGAGAAGCTATTGTGGTTAGTTCCGCTAGGGGGCCTATTTCTAGTTCTTTTGTTTGTCCTGGTTGTGTTGTTTCTCTTGCGGATGAGGATTTTGTTGCTAACTTAGTAGTCATTCTGTTGGAGGGGTTTGATGTGATTCTTGGCATGGATTGGCTTTCTCAATATAAGGCTGTTATCTCTTGTTTCTGGAAGACAATCTCTCTACAAGCACCATTAGGGCAAGAGGTCATTTTTCAGGGGAGTGGTTTGAAGTACACCCTCTCTTTGCTTTGTCACTTGCTACCAGACTGTAGGACACGAAAGTATGGCATCCTTTTTGCTGTGGTTGATGATCGTGGGGCTTCTTTGCATGTGGAGGACATTCCAGTTGTCGATGTTTTACACCGGCAATAGAACTATAGGGCTACTCGGCAAGGGGAAACTAGGTGGATTGCAGAGGAACACAAAGAGAGTTTATACTAGTTCAGGCCCTCGAGGTGAGGTAATACCCTACGTCCAGTTGTGGTGTAATTCCTCTGAGATGTTTGTCGATCAATGAATCTCCTCCCCACTTGAGGGGCACCCTGCCTCCCCTTATATATTGGGGGACAGGGGTACATGATAAGCCGGATACGGCCAAGGGATTTCCTTCTTAGAGATAGAAACCTATCCGACTAAGACTGCTATTCCTTATCGTTCAAGGTAAGGCCTGCCGGGTGCTATCTTATCTCTAATTACATGATTCGGCCCATACTCTATCCGAGTGGCCCATATACTGGTGATGAGGTACCCGGGGCCCATGGCCTCCACAGTAGCCCCTGAGACCTTCATAGTTAAGTCACAGCTGATGCCGAGTGCTCATCCTCCATGGTGAAGATTGCCCGAGTGCGATGCTCCCGAGTACTCTTTTGTCCGAGTAGGTCTTCTTCCCGAGTCCTGCTTCATGTCAGCTAGCAGCGAGGCTATGAAGGGCTTCATGTAGATGTATGAATAGTGTGCGCCGAATAGGCGCACCTATTTGGTGTAGCCCCTGACTTTGTGCTTAATTGTGAAGACAATTAAACATAAAATCAAAGATCTTTAACTTGATAGTCTTTCCCGAGTAGTATATTAGTGGTATATGAGACTCTTCGGTATCATGTCAACCGGAATAAACTTTATAGTCTTGCCGAGTAGGGAACTACTCGTATGTAGGACTCTTCAACTTCATGTCAGTCGGAATGTGTGTTTATATTCTTGCCGAGTAGGATGCTACTCATATATGGGACTCTTCAGTTTCATGTCAGCTGGAAAGGGAATTTGTAGTCTTTCCCAAGTGGTGTCCCACCCAGAAGTTAGACTCCTCCGCATCATGTCAGTGGGAATGAGAGATTTATAGTCTCTCCCGAGTAGTGCACTACTCGAAAGTTAGACTCTTCAACGTCATATCAGCTGGAATAATGTTGCTCATGGCAACTGATGGCCACGCATGTAGGCCGAGTACCACTTTATGAAAATGAATCCACAGCGTGGTTAGGTGTACTCAAGAAAGATACCTGCATCGTCAATTTTAATGAAGACCAACTTTTGATCCATGTAAGGATATATCCTCGAGACCTGGTGGATAGAACAGATACCCAAACATATATGTTTAGCAATAAGGCTCTCATGAAGCATATCTGTTTACCTCATTGGCTCCTGTTAGTAGCACCAGCGCTATAATTTCAACTCAGCCTGCGGGCGGCCCACATGGAGCATGCTACTGTAGGAACTCATATCTTGGTGGCCCAGTGCTGACTGTGTAGGCCCAAGCCCATTTAGTCGACATCGGCTCTATAAAAGGCGGGGAAAGAGAAAAAGATTCCTTCATCTTCCCCAAATCAGCCAATCGCTTCGACTTCCACCTTCACGCCCAACTTTTTGCCTTCCGCTCAGCTAGGGTTAGCTGCTGCTGATCCCCACCCGAACTCAGGCGATTCCACTCCTCTTCGTCTGTTCCAAGCCCCCGATTCGCTTTTTCCCCAAGTCTTTCCGCTCCCAATCATGCCGAAAGCTTCGGATCTTCCAAGCGCGCCAGAGAATGCTTGGCTGACCTCGGATTGCGGCTCGGTGAAACTGAAGCTGCTGGAGAGTCAACTGAAGTTGCCCAGCCAAGAGGTGATCCGCTGGCGGCCAGCTAAGGGTGAGTCAGCCCCAAATCCCCAATCTGGCGAAACAGTAGTTTTCGCCTCTTTTTTCGATCGGGGTTTGTGCCTTCCCACTTCTGATTTCTTCCGCCGCATCCTTGACTTCTATAAGCTAGAGTTGGTGAATTTGAATCCCAACTCGATTCTTCAGATCTCCATATTTGTTACTCTCTACGAGTGCTTTTTGGGTGTGGAACCCCATTTTAATTTCTTCAGGCATCTGTTCCATATCAAACCCCAGCCCTCCAAGAATAATAGTAGTCTGATTAGGGGGGCTGGTCTCTAGCTGAGGAGTGATGGGAAGAAAACATATCTTGATCTTCCTTTGAAATCTTCCTTGAAAGGCTGGCACAAGGAGTGGTTCTATTGCGCAGATCTGGCTCCCTCCTTGCGTCCATTCACCAGCTTGCCATCGGTAGTTTTACCAAATTGGTCAGCAAATCCAACCTTTGAAGAGATGGGCCAAGTGCACCAATTGTTGGGGAAATTAGATGACCTTAAGAAAGCTGGCCTGACTGGACCTTGGGTGGCCTGTCGTTTCCTGACTCGGCGCATCTAGCCACTAAAGTTGAGGAGCGCGTTTGGCTGGGCTTTTAAGGGCAAAAATGATCCTGACCGAGTAAGCAATGAATCGGCCAACAAGCACACGGTGACCGAGACTCTGTTCGGTTACTTCTCCGAAGGGGTGATCGCGACTGAAGACGATAATCGTCAGGTTGCGGCCTATAGCTTCATTCGGCCCCGTACCAAGGTAATCTTCATCCTTCTTCTATGATGAATGCCTGTGGGCTTGTATGTATGATTGCCCGGCATTGTGTGATGTATTTTGTTGATTCTTCTGTAGCGGTGCGAGGAGTTCGATGAAGTCTCCCGCCCGTTGTCGGCTGTCAAGTCGAAGAAGAGGCTGAGGAGCCCCCCTGTTGCCCAACCCGACTCCAAGAGGGCTAGGAAAAAACCTGTTTTGTATCGGGGTGAGGGGGCCATGACGCTGCGCGCTGTGGCGGGAAGCCTGAAGATAAAGGACACCGTCACCGCAGTGCCCAGGCGATCAAGTCCCAAGCTAGGACTTGTACGGCCGAGCTCGACATTGCCGAGCCCGGCAAAAGCACCGCCGAGTGCACGATCCAAGTGGGATCTGCCAAGCACACGGGTGCCCGAGTCGGCTACACCCCCAACGGGGCTGCCTCTAGCTGCCACGCCTCTGCCAACTGATTCGCCAGCCGGGCCGACAACCGGAGGTAGTGCTCCGCCAAGACCTGGATCGCCCGGTAGGAAACTGAAGTTCTCCAAGAGGTATGCTGCTCCAGATCTTCTGAGATTCTTGTCTGTTGCCGTAGTATTTTGATGTCTGTTTTGCCATGCAGGAGACGGGTCGATATCGATCTCAAGGAGACCGCCCCGATCGCTCCCCTTGAAGAGCCCGCCCCAGCCGAGCCGATGCCTGCGAGCACACCCGTTGAGCCGGTGGCCACTCTAGTCACGGAGACTAAGTTGGTCCTGACTGCGGGGTCGCTGATGCTGCCCGACCAAGGAGAAGTTACGGAGGTTGCTGCCCCAGCCCCTAAGTCGATACCCGTTGCTGAGGCCATCGTCGGAGCCCTCGAGTCGGCCCCTGAGGCTGCAGGGGACGCCGATGTGGGGGCCGGGACCCCATCACTGTCATGGTCATCGTCGTCGTCGCCAGAGATCTCGAACCTTCCTTGGATTGAAGCTCCTCTGTGTAGGCTCCCTCGGACGTTCACCTGAACGGTGCCTGATGGAACCACGAAGAGTTTCAGGCTTGATGAGGCCACGGCGAGGAGGGAACGCGAAAGCTTGCTTCACGACGCCATCACTGGGTCCCAGGGAGTTGGGGTATAGTTCTTGCGGCAGAGTCGTGATGGTCTTTTTGTTTTGACGTCTGACTCCACTCTTGATTTGTTCTTTCCCTGAGCAGAAACTTGTCGACCGCAATGAGGCCATGACCGAGATCCTGGTCGAAGTGGCCCCCCCACCTCGTGGAATTAGAGCAGCTCCGGGCATTGAAAGCCGAGATGGAGGAGCGCCACGCGGGGAGGGAAGCTTGGCTGAAGAATGCCGCCTCCCAGCTAATTGGGCCCAAGCCACGAAGATTAGAGGTAAGTCCCCCGAATGCATCTTCCCGACTGAACTCTTTTTGTATTTCTCCAGCCACGTTGTTCCCAACTACCCAGTTGTGTCTTGGCCACACGGTCGAGTTCTTGACTAATCTGTCGTGCAGCCCTCAAAGCCGAGTTAAAGACCTGGACAGAGGGGGAAGCCCAGCTGAAGAAGGTGGAAGAAGCCAGAGCCGGGCTTGAGAAGGCCAAGGCCGACCTAACAAAAGCCAACGCCAAGCACGAATGGGAAAAGGCCGAGTTAAAAGAGGCCACCATC
The DNA here is from genome assembly GCA_003991445.1 of Oryza meyeriana var. granulata. NCBI lineage: Eukaryota > Viridiplantae > Streptophyta > Magnoliopsida > Poales > Poaceae > Oryza > Oryza meyeriana. The sequence continues at coordinate 143,526 of RYFJ01001809.1, forward strand.
AAGCTCGGCGAAGAAAAAGCCGAACTGGAGAAAACCATAGCCAAGTGGGAGGCCGACTATGAAAGTAAGTCCCCAACCTGACCGTGATCTTAACCAATCCATTAGTCATTCCATCTGCAACCGAGCCTGACAAGTTTACTTGCCGGTGGACCTGGACAGACATGAGAGCCAATGTCCAGGCCCAGTATCAGTTCTACACATAGGAGATAAGAGTCATAAGGGAGTCACGGGAAGCCCTCGTCGGGTCCGTGAAAGGGCTCCTTGACCTGATAGATCCCAGCCCTGTGGGAACTAGTTGCAGCAGGATGCCCCAAATAGAGGCGCGTCTTGAGGATGCACCGAGTGCCTTGAAGAAGTACTCGGATGAGCATGTCATTGCCGGCGTGGCCCAGACCCTGGCGATGACCAAATCCATCTACCCGAGGGTAGACATTGAAACCATCAGGGAGGGGTTTGCCGAGGAGACGACGCCCGAAGAGGTGCTGGAGCTGATTGCCTGGGCAAAGCCGACTGCTAAGATAATTACGCAAGACCTGAGTCTGTAGGGGCAGCGTATCATGTAGTCAGTATGTATAAACTTTTGTGGAAAACATGTGTAAATATATGTGCACTGCCACCAAGCTTATCACTCAGTCGTCATTAGCTTTACTTGACAATGAAGTCTACGCCAAGTTAGTCTGTCAGAACTTAATAAAATCGTTCAATGTAAGAAGCTGTACTCGGGCAAATGCGATAGTCATAGTAAAGCTTCGTAACTGGAGTAGGATAAGCTCGTATATTATTGACAGAACACATATATACATGCAGCCCCCGACTCACTACTCGGCTGACACAAGCGGCGTGGTGAGTCAGAGAAACTGTACACATGAAAAATTATAAAACTCAGGTAGAGAAAGGACGTAGCTGTTCTATGTTCCATGAGTTGCTGATGAGAACGCCGTCTTCAGTCTTCAATTGGTAGGAGCTTGGCCACGTGACCTCGGCTATAATGAACGGCCCTTCCCAGATTGGGGATAATTTGTGCCTGTCTTTGGTGGTTTGTATTTTCCTCAAGACAAGATCCCCAACCAAAAAGGCGCGGCCACGGACATTGCGGTTGTGGTAGCGACGCAGGCCTTGAAGATACCATGCCGATTGGATTGTTGCAGTGTCCCATGCTTCTTCCAACTGATCTAGCTCGACCAGTCAGGTATTATTTGAGACATCTTTTGAGTAAGCCCGGACTTGCGGAGAGTCGAACTGTAACACTATCGGTAGCATAGCCTCGGCACCGTATACCAGGGAGAAAGGGGACTGCCCTGTTGCCCAACTAACCGTGGTTCTGAGAGACTAGAGAATAGATGGGAGTTCTTGTACCCACCGGCCCGCGTATGGTTGTAGTCGGTCAAATATCCTGGCCTTGATGCCTTGTAAGACCATACCGTTGGCTCGTTCGACCTAGCTGTTGCTCCATGGGTGTGCCACGGATGCATAGCAGATCTTGATGCTGAAATCTTCGCAGAAGTCTTGGAATACGCCGCCCGTGAACTGAGTACCGTTGTCGGTGATTATGCGGTTAGGAACCCCAAATCAGTATAGTATACTCGTGATGAAGTCCTTTGCTCGTGCCGCTGTTATAGTTGCAACGGGTTTTGCCTCAATCCACTTGGTGAACTTGTCGACTGCGACGAATAGATGTGTGAACCCTCCTGGCGCTTTCTTGAAAGGCCCGACCATGTCGAGCCCCCATAATGCGAATGGCCAAGAAATAGGGATAGTTTGGAGTTCTTGGGCTGGGAGATTTGTTTGTCTTGCTAGAACTAGCAACCCTCGCACTTGCGAACAATGTCCTTGGCGTCTGTTACTGCTGTGGGCCAGAAAAATCCCTGCCGGTAAGCCTTTCCGACTAACATCCTAGATGCGGCATGGTTGCCACATATGCCCAAGTGGATCGACTACAGGATCTGCTTGCCCTCCTCGGTGGTGACGCAACGCATGAGGACACCGGATGCGCTCCTTCAGTACAGGTCTTCTCCGACTAGTAGGAAGCTTTTGCTTCGATGTTTGATCTGCTCGGCTTGACTGCGATCTTCTGGGAGTTCGTCGTCCAGGAGAAATTTGACAATAGGAGTCTACCAGTCTTGACATATGTGCAACACCTCATCTGTAGCCGGGGTAGGTTCGCCTCCCGACTTCTCCGGCGCTGGTTTCTTCTTGACCGATGGCTCCATGAGTTGCTCGACAAAGATTCCAGTCGGAACCGCTTCTCGCTTGGATCCCATATTTGCCAGCTGGTCTGCCACATCGTTGTATTGACGCAAGACATGTGTTATTTCCAGCCCGTCAAACTTGTTTTCTAGCTTGCGAACCTCCTGACAGTATGCCGCCATGGTGTCATCGAGACAAGTCTAGTCTTTCATGACTTGGTTCACCACGAGTTGAGAATCCCCGCGCACGACCAGTCGACGTATGCCGAGTGATATAGCGATGCGGAGCTCGTGGATAAGTGCCTCGTACTCGGCGACATTGTGGGAAGCCGGGAAGTGGATTTGTAAGACGTACTTTAGTTTTTCGCCGATGGGGGACGTCAATATGACTCCAGCCCTGGCGCCGCTGATCCGTAGAGAACCATCGAAGTACATTGTCCAGTACTCTAGCTTTGCTATTGATGTAGGCAGTTGAACTTCTGTCCACTCAGCCACGAAGTCGGCTAGAGCTTGTGATTTAATTGCTGTCCGTGGCTGAAAGGTGATATCAAATGCCATCAAACTCAAGTGCCCATTTAGCAATTCGGTCAGTGGCCTCATGATTGTGAAGGACATCCCTGAGTGGAAATGCTGTGACCATCGTGACTTGATGTGCTTGGAAATAATGCACCAGCTTCCGGACTATGATAAGTAGGCCATATAGTAGCTTCTAGACCTGCGGATATCTCGTCTTCGAGTCGGCAAGCACCTCGCTGACAAAGTAAACTGGCTGTTGTATTTTCTGGATGTGACCCTTTTCGGATCGCTTGACCACCAGCACCGTGCTGACTACCTGAGTGTTGCCGCCAAATATAGCATTCGTGGTTCTTGGGGCATAGGTGACACCAACACAGGAGGTGATGTGAGAAAATGTTTGAAGTCTTCGAAGGCTTGTTGGGCGTCCGGAGTCCATTGGAAATTGTCCGCCTTTTTGAGTAGCTTGAAGAAGGGCATACCCCGTTCATCCAGTCGGGAATAAATCGGCTGAGTGCCGCCATGCAGCTTGTCAATTTCTGGACGTCCTTCTGGTTAGTCGGGGGAGCCATGTTCATTATGGCATTGACTTTCTCCGGGTTAGCCTCGATGCCACGATGCGAGACGATGAAGCCGAGTAACTTGCCGGATGGCACTCCGAAGGCACATTTTTCCAGGTTCAACTTCATTTTGAATCGTCGAAGATTATGGAAGGTTTCTTCCAGGTTAGCGATGAGGTCTTCTTTGGACTTGGTCTTGATCACCACGTCGTCGACATAGGCTTCCACGTTGCGCCCGATCTGAGTGTGCAAACACTGCTGAATTGCCCGTTGATAGGTTGCTCCAGCATTCTTCAAACCGAACGACATTGTGATATAGCAGTACGCTCCAAACGGCGTGATGAAAGATGTCTTTAAGCAGTCTTTCTCCCTCAGGCTGATTTGATGGTATCCCGAGTAGCAGTCGAGAAAGCTGAGTAGGTCGAACCCAGCCGTGGAATCTACCACCTGATCTTTCCTGGAAAGACCAAATGGGTCCTTGGGGCACGCCTTGTTGAGATCGGTGTAGTCGACGCATATGCGCCATTTACTTTTTTCTTTCAGACCAGAACTGGGTTAGCTAGCCAATCCGGGTGATAGACCTCCTTGATGAACCCGGCTGCGAGGAGCTTGGTGATCTCCTCTCGGATGGCATCCTTGCGGTCTTGAGCAAAGCGCCGCAGCCGTTGCTTGACTGGCATGGCGTCTGTCTTCACATTTAGGGCGTGCTCGATCACCTCCCTTGGTACACCCGGCATGTTGGATAGTTTCCATGTGAAGATATCTTTATTGGCTTGTAGGAAGGTGACGTGCACGTCTTCCTATTTGGGGGTCGAGTCCGGTCCCAAACTAGGGCAGTCTTGGAGGGGTCGGAAGGGTCCAGGGGGATCTTCTTCATGTCAGAGTCTGCTAAAATTCCTGACTTCGCCGCCTTTTTGCTGAAACTTGATCTTGCTTGACTTCAGTTGTGACGGCTTGCCGAATGCTATCCCGCTCGACTTCCGCCTCTTGTGATTGAGCCAGTTCACAGCACTCCTTGTCGCAGGTGAAGGCTTGCTTGATGTCGCTACGGAGGGAGAGGACTCCTGCTGGCCCAGGGAGAGCACCATATATGTGTAGTACAGTATCGCCATGAATTTGGTGAGTGCCGGTCGTCCGAGTATCGCGTGGTACGCGGTCTCAAAGTCGGCAACCTCAAAGCAGACGTTTTCCATGCGGAAGTTATCCCGCGTGCCGAAGGTTACTGGCAATGTGATCTGCCCGAGTGGAGTTAATGACAGGCCGGGAATTATCCCGTGGAAGGGCGCAGTACTCGGCCGTAGTTCTGAACGAGGGATCTTCATCTCGTCCAAAGTCTTGGCGAATAAGATGTTGAGCACGCTACCTCCGTCGATGAGGGTTTTTTTCAGCCTGATGTTTCTGACGACCGGGTCTAGGACGAGTGGATAACGTCCCGGGTGAGAAACCCGATCTGGGTGATCTGCGCGATTGAAGGTAATGGCCATCTCTAACCAATGCAGGTACTAAGGGGTGTCCATCATAGAGACCGTATTGATGTCACGTGCTGATAGTGTGGGACCCCAACACAGGACCCTCTGTGTACACGTACTAGCCCAGGATCATGCTAGCACACACAGTCACAAGAATAATATCATAGCCAACATCACGAAGGAAACTAAACTATTTATTAATTAATTGACTGTGACAAGCCTTATGGCTAAAGTTTACATTTATTATGCCACGAAGGGCCTAGGGCCTAAAGACAACAAGATAACAGCGAAAATAAAATAAATACGTGGAAACTCCATTTAACATGCCACAGGCAGTCAACTGGGGCACACGGCCTATTCCTCGTCTTCAACAGCAAACTCCTCCAGAAACAGCGGAAACCTTTCTTCTGGAATTGGGGAGAATTGCAAGGTGAGTACATGTAATACTCTGCAAGTGCACGGAAATATGCATATGCACAGGTGACAAAGAAAGGCTAAGGCTATTTTGCATAACACAGCAGTTGCATTTATAAACAATTTATAAACAGAGTTCAAAAATAACATTTTAAATAACGGGTGTTACCATCCAACCATCCACACAGGACCACATAGCTAAATTCATTGTCCTGCACACAGCATCATTACCATCCCTTGTTTTCGCAAACTACCCCTCATTAGAATTCACCGAGCATGTCCATGACAGTGGACGCGGCTATTCGAATAGATTAGTTAAACACTCTGCAGAGGTTGTACAGCTTTACCCACAAGATACATCATCCTCTTAACGGCCATGTGCAAATATCACACTTCTCATTGTGTGCGGCCAAGGAATCTGTAACAAGGCTTTTTAGAAACTCTGCCTCAACACTGCCTTCCCCCATGAGCCACCTTTCCCTCACACAGAAAAGAAAGTACCCATGGCTAACCATAACACCTGTCATCTAACCACCTGGGCCGACAGTGCCAAGACTCGGAATCCTACTGGGCCAGGTCCTTCCCATTAGGGCATGTGGTTATACGTTAGGCTCAGATCATTGACTTATGAAGTGAAGTCCTTAACTGACCAGGGCAACTTGCCAAAACTACAGTAGCACACAGCTTCACATTAGGCTCACACAGAGACCTAACTTGATAAGGATCACACAGATACCTCAACTGGTAAAGATCACACAGATACCTCACCCTCTTACTAGGTTCACACAGAACCACCCATTACCCCAGTCCAAAATATTTTATCCACCCGTTGTTTACTACACGGTGCAACACATGCTACCGGAAAGATAGCATACAGCCACACAGTTAAAATAAAACAGTGATAAGTATATCATTAATCATCATTATATTTTGCTTGTAAAACAACTTGAGCGGGGCTAAGCAATTACTACTCTACCCTGAGTTGACCCCTATGTTCAACTCACAAAGGCTAGGGTGACAAGATATCATAGGATATTCAATAATCAAAGGCATGGGATGACAACAATTAGGTCATACAACCCATCGATAATTTATAAATAAAATAATGCATGTTTCACAACAAAAATATTTTATAAATTGGGTCCAATATGTTCAAAGGGTGCACTTGCCTTGCTCCAAATACTGTCCTTGCTCTGCGTCTTCGGCAGCGAACTGCTCCTCGACTTCCTCATCTATACGTTCGCAACGGGAAACAAATAAATAACAAGAAAACAGCCTAAATAAACATCAATTAAAATAACCAACTGAACCAGGAAATAGAGTTCGATTTTAGAAGAATTTAGGAAAAAGAACAGGTCGAATCGGAGTCCGGATGGATAAGATATGAACTCTGGAAGTTTGGAAATCAGGAAAAATTCGAGAAAAAGAGTAAGAATATTCCTAGAATATTCTCTAGATTTTAAATTTGGAAATTGAATTATTTTTGTCGAGGAAAAGGAGCGGAGACCACTGGTCAGTGATATGGTTCATGACGGACTCGGTTTATGGACTAGGAGAATTGAAAAATATGGTGGACCAGACGACGTGGATGCCACATGGCGACACGTGTACCGGATTGGATGATGTGGCACTGATGTGGTGATGACGGGGCGAGATCTAGGGCTTATATGGCGAGGTGATGTGGCAAGAATGGATTAGGAAAACCTAGGGCTGAGATTTAATCTAGGAATCCAACGGTGTACATCAAAAGGGAAAATTTTCTTTTAGACGCGGGGCCCATCTGTCAATGCTACTGAGGAGAAAAGAGCATGCCCTGTGGCTGTTTTGGCCTCAGCCGGCCGGCGGTGCAGGGCAGCGGCGGGCGACGGACCGGCGGCGGCGGCGAGGGCAGCAGGCAGGCGAGCCGTGGCGTTGGCGCCGGCTGGGGGAAACAGGATGCAGGAAATGGAGGGAAGCAGGCGCAGGGGCGGCGCGCAGGTGACGCGATGCCTACCGGCGGCGGTGGCGGACCGGCGCAGTGGCAGCGGGTCATTGGCTCGGCGCGGCTCTTGAGGGAGAAGAGGGCGGCGGCGTCGGCTTCGGAGAAAGAGGAACAGATGACGTCGGCGGCTTTGAAGAAAGAGGAAAACGACATCGGCTGTGCATACATACATATATATAGGCGGCTCGGCGCGGCTAGGGCGGGCGGCGGTTAGGGCGGAGGAGGCCGGCGGCACGGCGGCGCTGGATCAGGCCGGGTGGCGCGGGCCAGGCCGCAGCGCGGCGTGGGTGGAGGCGTTTGGGCCAGGCCGGGTGCGGCGGCGGCAGGAGCAGGCCGGGCCGGGCGGCGCGGTGGCTCGGCGCAGGGCGGGCCGGGCCGGCCGCGGGAGGAGGTAGGCAGGCCTTCGGCCTCTGGCCGAAGGTAGAAGAAGGAGGAAAGAAAGAAAAAGAAAGAAAGGCAGGGGCCTGAGTGGAAAAGAGAAAGGAAGGGAAAAAGAAAACGAAAAATGGCAGGGGCTTTGCGGAAAATTGCTGAATTCGGATCTCTTGAATTATTTGGGGAATTGAAGAATGAAATTGGACCTCCGGGAAACTAGGAATTCATATGGATGCGAAAATTAGAGTCTGGAGTCAGGGGAAAAATAAATTGGGAAAATGAGCTCCACTTCCGAAATCCAAATAAACCCGATTAAGCAAACGAAAACAATTCACACCATAATTAATTATTTAATCATATTAAATCCTTTTTATTATGAAATTTTTCATTAAGCTATTTTAGGCGAATAAACCAACGGTGGATTTTTGCAATTGGCAAAGAGAACGAAAAACGAAAAAAAATCCGGACATGACAGATAGCTTTCGTTTGCGCTTGGACTCGTACGTGGACGCCCCCCCGAAAATATGGTTGAGTTCGGCCTGAGGATCTTGGAAATCGTCGGCCGGACCCTGATCTGGCTTGTCTTTGTCCTTGTCGGCGCCAGATGATGAAGCCTGCTCGGAGGCAAACTTCTTAAGCATGTAGCAATCTTTGGCCACGTGCTTGCACTTGGGGTGGAAGGGGCATGGCCCGCTCATGACCTTCTGGTAGTCGTTATTCCATTTGGGCCATGACCGAGTGCGTTCCATGTTGGCCACCTTGTTGTCCGACTTCCGCTTGCGGCTGCCAGACTTGTTTTGAGATGGCTCGCTGTCGGCTTTCACCTTCTGATCCTTCTGTCGTGACTCCTTCTTCTCGTTGAGGGCCTCTGCGACCGCTTCAGTCGAGTCGGCGTATTTGTTGGCCATCTCGAAAAGAGCCCGGACAAAGGGTGGTGGCTTCCAAGTGAACTTCGCGATGAACGGGGCGTCTTTTACTCCCTTGCGGAAGGCGGCGATGATGGCCTCGTCGCAGATCATTGGGATCTTATTGTGCTTCTTGGAGAACCTCTTGATAAAATCACGTAGAGTCTCGTTCTTCTTCTAGTGTAGTTGATACAGATCGTGTTCAAAAGATGGTCTCTCGTAGGTCCCCTGAAAGTTGGCGATGAACCGCTCCCTGAGTTCTCCCCAGGAACCGATCAACCGCCTCGGGAGCCCTGTTAGCCATGTCCTCGCCGAGTCGGCTAGCGTGACTGGGAGGTAGTTAGCCATGGCTTTGTTGTCGCCCCCAGCAGCTCGGACTGCTAGGGTATATACGGTGAGCCAGGACTCAGGATTTGTTTTGCCGTCGTACTTTTCAGTCCCTGTGGGCATAAAGCCAGCCGGCCAGTGGACGTCCTGTAGCTCCCGAGTGAAAGCTGGGATGCCTTTGTCTTCATGAGGGCTCGGGCTTCGACTACGGCGGTTAAACCACTCGTGATGGAGACCAAAGCGCTCATTTTCATCTTCCAGTCGGTGGCGCTCGTCTTCATGTCATTCGTGGCGCCGGGCATTAATAGTGTGGCGAAGGTCGTGTTGTAGGCGCTCTCGGAGGTCTTGATTAGGCCGGCGATCATACTGGAGACGCCGCCAGTTGTCATTACTGAGTGACGTTTGCCTCGACTCCTCGCGTGACCGACTTGAGCCGGCCGCCCGATGCCGTGCAGACGTGGATGAGCCTGCTGCTGGAGATCCCGACCGGTTAGTCGGTATCACAGTGTCATTCGAATGCTGTTGATGTTGCTGGCAGGCGGCAGCCGTGATCATCGCCTTGATCTTGGCGATAGTTGGGGTGGCCTGGTGATCAGGCCCGAGCTGAAGCGTGTCCAGCAAGGTTGCGGCAGCCACAACATTCTGTTGTGGCGTGACGAAGACGTCGTGATCGCTGACTTTAGTCTGGAGAATCTGCTGTTGAGCTGCTCGCCCAGCCTTGCATAGCTCATCATTGCGAGCCTCGCGGTCAGCCTCCTCCTGTTGTCGCAGTCGGCGCGCCTCCTCCTGTCGCTCTTCTTGTAGTCGGCGCACCTCGGATGGTGGTGTTGAAGCCATGAAGATCTCGCGGGGAAGGAAGAGACTCGCCAGACTGGAGTCCGAACTAGCGTTCGAACCATTATCCGACTTGGAGTCGGACTCTGAGTAATTTATCGGAGTGAGGACGACCCCGACCTCTCTAGATCCAATCTGAAACGGCGCTTGGCCGTGTCCAAACTGAATCGTAGGAGTTCGGGTCTGCTGCGTGGGGTGTAGATCCGCAGCGTCGCCGAGCCCATGCAGGAGATTGACGATCTCTCCCCTTCTTGGCCCAACCCGAGCTGGCTCAAGGCCTTGCACAAGTCGGACGCCGAAGGAAAGAGTTGTCCCGATGCTCGGCGAAGTAAAGGACTGCTGGAGTAGATCGTTGAAGGAGATCGTGGTGTCCTGTGGGCCGACTGGCGCAACGTCGGCTGATTCCTTGGCCGGTTGGATTGGATCTGCTTCGGCCAAGGTGAGGTTGCCGATCTGGTCGGCAATGAAATTGAGGCTTCCAAATGAGATAATGTCTCTAGGAGAGAACTTGTCGCCGTTGATCTTGGTTGCTGGATCCATCGAGCTTGCAGATGTGAAACTCGCCGGAGCCCCTACCTGGCGCGCCAACTGTCGATGTTTTACACCGGCAATAGAACTATTGGGCTACTCGGCAAGGGGAAACTCGGTGGATTGCAGAGGAACACAAAGAGAGTTTATACTGGTTCAGGCCCTCGAGGTGAGGTAATACCCTACATCCAGTTATGGTGTAATTCCTCTGAGATGTTTGTCGATCAATGAATCTCCTCCCCCCTTGAGGGGCACCCTGCCTCCCCTTATATACTGGGGGACAAGGGTACATGATAAGGGTCCTAGCCGGATATGGCCAAGGGATTTCCTTCTTAGAGATAGAAACCTATCTGACTAAGACTGCTATTCCTTATCATTCAAGGTAAGGCCTGCCGGGTGCTATCTTATCTCAAATTACATGATTCGGCCCATACTCTATCCGAGTGGCCCATATACTGGTGATGAGGTACCTGGGGCCCATGGCCTCCACACCAGTGGTGTGTTGTTATCCTGATGTTTTCCCTAATGAACTTCCTAGTTTGCCTCCCAAAAGAGAGCCAGTTTTTCAAATCAAGTTGATTCCTGGTACACAACCTATTTATAAGGCACCATACAAGATGGCTCCTATTGAGCAAGTGGAGTTAAAGAGGCAGCTGGATGACCTACTTGCTAAGGGTTTTATTCACCCAAGCACATCGCCTTGGGCTGCACCTGTTTTGTTTGTGGAGAAGAAGGATGGCACAAAAAGGCTCTGTGTGGACTATAGGGCACTTAATCAAGTAACGATCAAGCGATCAAGAACAAGTATCCTTTACCTCATATTGATGCCCTTTTTGATCAGTTGAGAGGTGCTAAGGTGTTTTCCAAGATTGATCTGCAATCTGGCTATCATCAACTTCGAATTAAAGATGAGGATATTGAGAAGACGGCTTTCAATATAAGGTATGGACACTATGAGTACGTTGTCATGTCCTTTGGACTAACAAATGCTCCTGCTGTCTTTATGGAGGCCATGAACAAGATGTTGCATGAGTACTTGGATATTTTTGTGGTGGTTTTTATTGATGATGTTTTGGTCTACTCTAAGTCCAAAGAGGAACATGAGGTTCATCTCAGTCTTGTCCTGGATGCTCTTAGGAAAAAACAAGTTCTATGCAAAGTTGAAGAAGTGTGCCTTTTGGCTTTCTGAAGTGAGCTTTTTGGGACATGTGATCAATCAAGATGGTATTATGGTTGATCCAAAGAATGTTGCCTCAGTGGTTGGATGGCAAAGGCCAACCAATGTGACAGAGGTTCAGAGTTTTCTTGGACTCGTTGGTTATTATAGGCGGTTTGTGAAGGGTTTCTCAATCATTGCAAAACCAATGACTAGGCTGACCAAGAAGGGTGCTCCATTTATATGGACTAGTGAATGCGAGGCCAATTTTCGGACTTTGAAAGGTAAATTGGTGAATGCTCCTATTTTGGCCTTGCCTTAAAGTGGCAAGCACTTTACTTTGTATACGGATGCCTCCCATATTGGGCTTGGTTGTGTGCTTATGCAAGAAGGCAAAGTAATTGCTTATGCTTCACGACAGTTGAAGAAGCATGAGCAGAATTACCTGACACATGACTTAGAGCTGGCTGCAGTGGTCTTTGCATTGAAGATCTGGAGGCACTAGCTTTATGGTGAGTCATGTGACATCTTTACTTATCATCAGAGTCTCAAGTATATCTTTACTCAGAAGGAGTTGAATTTGAGACAACGTCGATGGCTAGAATTGATAAAGGATTATGATGTGACTATCCAGTACAATCTAGGAAAATCGAATGTGGTGGCAGATGCACTTAGTAGGACAGGGGTTCCCAAGGCGGCGATGCCCTTAATTTCAGATTTAGATTGTATGGGTATTACTTTTTGTTATATGGGTGTTGCAAACTAGGAGACTCAAATGATTATTCAATCTTCCCTACTTGAGCGTGTGCATGAGGCTCAGAAGCATGATCGCTTGCTTCAGGAGGTTCAAAAAAGGATTTCCAAAGGTAGACCACGAGAGTTCAACATAGATGAGCATGGGGTGATTCACTTCAGGGGACGTCTTTGCGTGCCATAGAAATCAAATGTGAAGATGGATATTCTAAGGGAGGCACATCGAACTCCTTTTATAGTCCACCTTGGGGAGACCAAGATGTACCGGGACTTGAAACAAACCTTCTGGTGGAAAAGGATGAAGCCTGATATTGCTAAATATGTGGCAGCATGTGGAGTTTGCCATCAGGTTAAGGCAGAGCACAAAAAGCCTGCAGGTCTGTTAAAGCCTTTGGAGATCCCCGAGTGGAAATGGGAACATATTACTATGGACTTTGTAGTTGGTTTACCTCGGTCACCACGAGGTAGGGAGGCTATATGGGTTGTTGTTGATAGACTCACAAAAACTACTCATTTCATTCCAATGAAAACAACTAACTCTGCACCAGACTTGGTCCCCTTATATATTAAGCAAGTGGTGAGACTGCATGGTGTGCCAAAGTCAATTATTTCAGATCGGGACCCCAAATTTGTGTCTAATTTCTGGCAAAGTCTACAAAGTGCTTTGGGCACAAATCACACACTTAGTACCGCTTTCCACCCACAAACAGATGGTCAATCAGAGCATTCTATTCAGACCTTAGGGGACATGCTTCGTGCTTGTGTTCTTTCTTGGAAAGGTAGTTGGGAGGATCATTTAGCCTTAGCAGAGTTTGCTTATAATAATAGCTACCAAGCTAGTATCAAGATGGCTCCATACGAGGCTTTGTATGGAAGAAGGTGTATCTCTCCCATATGTTGGGAAACTTTGGGTGAGAGGTCTTTGGTTGGTCCAAATTGGGTCCAAGAGACATCTCACAAGGTGCGTGAAATACGACAAAACTTGTTGGCCGCTCAGAGTCGTCAGAAGAGTTATGCGGATGTAAGGAGGCGAGATTTAGAGTTTGCAGTGGGTGATCAGGTCCTTCTCAGAGTGTCACCGACCAAAGGTATTGTGCGATTTGGTACTAGAGGGAAGCTTAGCCCAAGGTACATTGGTCCATTTGTGATCATAGCCTGGGTAGGCAGCTTGGCATATCGGTTGCAGTTGCCAGATTCATTGAGGGGAGTACACAATGTCTTTCATGTTTCTATGTTGAGGAAGTATCTAAGGGACCCTGAGCACAAGATTGATCTAGAGCCAATTAGAGTGGAGCAGGACCTGATAATTGAATGCCAACCAGTGCACATATTGGACTCTTCAGAGCGAATCATGAGGAGGAGAACTATCAAATATGTTAAGGTTCTCTGGACCAACCAATTAGAGTGAGAAGCAACTTGAGAGCTTGAAGAGGAAATGTGCAAGAAGAATCCCGAACTCTTTGAGACTGGTGAGTCATATGTTTTCTTAGGTTCTCTTTTGCTCGATCTTTTAGTTTGTCGTGAGATGGTGGAATTCGGGGACAAATTCTTTAAAGGAGGAGAGAATGTAACACATGGAAAAAAAAAAGAAAAGAAACAAAAAGAAGGGAGCTTGCTGGGCCGGCCATGGGCAGGTCCAGCTCATCCAACCAGCCCACACCCCTCTCTCCAGTGCTCCTCCTCCACCAGTGCTCTTTTCCCGTCCCTCTCACGTTCCTTGCCTCTCCATCTCTCTTCCATGGCTATCAAGCCCTCAATCCCCTTCCTAGAGCACCAAATCCTTGGGGGAAACTAGCAAAACGGATCGAGCTCGACGAGAGGAGCAAGAAAAGGTGCATCTTCGGTGTAAATCCATCCTTCCCCATCTCTTGCTGCTGCCCTAGGGTTTGGGGGTAACCAAGGTGAGCCAGGTTTAATCTTCCCCAGCACAACTTGGATGAATATAATGGGGTTTTACCTTGGGAATGAATGGATTAGTGGGGAGTAAGGCTATTTGGGAGTTTCCCCTTGATTTTCAGGTTAGTAATTTCTATAGTTTTGCTTGGGGGAGCGTTTTGGGTGACATAGAGGCCGAATGTCACAACCCTAAATCTAATTTTCAGGTAATTAACGTTATGCCCTACTGTCATCAGAATGCACAATTTAAAATTCTTTCATTGTCACTTCATGCGATATTAAAGTTTGCAAATATTTTCAAACTCTCAGTAATTAAACCCTAATCGGCAAAAACCAAACATTACCAAAATGTACATCAAATTGAGCAGAAGCATATGTGGGAAATAATTTATTCAAATACTAGTTATTTATCATGAATCAATATAATTTTTCCAGAATTTATTTAAATGGTTCAGACCCCTTAAAACTTCAAACAAGATTCAGCCTGGGTCCTTTTCTTTGACCTATGCATTTTTATAATCTAAGGATTTTCTAAAGATGTTTGGTTGCACATAAAATCATAGGAAGATTCCTGTAAACACTATCCCACATAATTGATCCACTGTAAATTTTACATGATTTGATCACTTCAGTAAATACTTCAATAAAATCCCTAAAATCAGCTAGACTAGGAAGCTAGCTGAAATAAATTGGTCTGCTTCTAAAATTCACCAAATAAAAATGAAGATTAATTAGGTAGTGCAATTCTACCAAAATGTGTATCAACAAGAACCCTACCACCAGTAATTTTGGCTCAATTTATCCCCCAAAGAAAACACATAAAATGATAAGATCAAAGCACTGGAGAAATAAATGAAACTGCAGAAAAACTGGATCATTATGCCTACTTTGCAATTTCACCAAAGATGAACCAAACCACTTCTAACCATGAAAATTGGTCAGCAGGTTTAACACATCTTTCTCTACCTCCAATAATTTTCCCATAATTTATATCCCTTAGTAACCTACTGAAATAACAGATGCAAGACAGCTGTCCATACAGCTCACAAGACTTAGTCTCTAGAGTTTTCTCCTCTCATTTCTCACTTCCAGGTGGATCCCACAAGACCTGGCCCACTTGTAAGCCTCACTGCAGCATGGGACAGAGTGTTTCACCCAACTTCTAACCATCCTCCTCACTGCTTCCTAGGATTTCACTTCAAGGGCCCACAAGCCGTAGTCACAATCTAGCCAAAAATGTGTAGAACATTGTTTCCTTACATGTGGGACCCACCCTGGGTACTGTAGAGCTAGAGCCACCTCAATTTGCATGAGCCAACGTGTCAGCACCTCCTTTCTCTCCCTCACTCAGTACATAGAGCAGCCTGGGCAAGCACACCTCTGGGAAGCCTCGACCATTTCGCTCCAAATCTCGCCAATAGTGCCTCTCTCCCATCCCTCTTCACGTTCCCACCGGAGAAACCCATGGAATCCCCAAAGATCACCACCGGCAAGCCTATCTACTCCTCTGTCGAAGGTGTTCGGTTGAGCCCGAGTTAGATCCGATGAGCTCCATCCTTTCTAAGCCTTGGGAACGTGATCTAAACCTTTTGATCATTCCATTTTCATACTTGGTTACCCTAGGTTCGTCGGCCGAAGACGCCGTGTCGCCGTCGTCCCTGCTCTCTACCATACAGAACCGCCGTTGTGGTGTCGCAGCCGTTCCGACCACCGTGGTGCATAGCCGGCTGGGCCACTGCGCCACCAGCGTCGCCTCACCTCCAAGAGCCCGTCGACCAGAGGAATTGAACTGCAAAGCCCCGAGCGAGGAGATTGGCCGTCGTCTTCTCTCTCTCCGGCCAACAACCGCCGCTGTCCTTTTCTCCTTCTCTGGTGAGCCTCCATCCGATTCCTCGCGCTGAGACCATTTCTACGAGGCCTCTAACCTTTTCGGCAACTTGGCTTCATCGCAGAACCCCAGGAGAAGGCCGACAACGTAGTCCCAAAGCACGCCGCCGCCGCTGGACCTCTCCTGGAGCAACCGTCGCCGTTCCAGCACCGCCGAGTAACCCAGGACCTTTGGTGAGCCTCTCCAGTCCCTCAGACATCGCATGCCTACATCGTTTCAGTCTGTAACGTGACCTCCATATGCAACCCGAGCCGACTTACCGCCTCTGCCGTCGTCGCCATCAATTCTGGCCACCACCAGCGATGAGAAGAACACCGATGTGTTTGCCTCGTCTTCCTCTTTCTTTTCTCTGTTGGCCACCACCCAAGCCGAGCCGCCGTTCGCCATCACCACCGCCGAGAAGCTCGCCGCCTCCTGTCTACCTCGCCCTGCTCTGCTTTGTCTCTCTGACGAGCAGGCCCCACCTGTAAGAAAAACAAAGAAAGAAAGCAAAGAAAGTTCAGAAGAAGAAAAGGCAAATAGCTGAATTATTTTGTAACTAAAAATGGGCAAACTTCAAAAATGTATAGGGAATTCATTTTAACTCCTTTTTGATTGAAACTAATTTTGTTAGTTCTGTAAATTTGTGAACTTCAATACTGTAAAATAAAATATGACAACTTCTGTACAGAAACTACCTCTAGAAATTAAAGGAGCAATAATAACTTATTTTGTGCCTATAAAATTGGAATATTTCTATAAAATCCATTATAACACCTTTTGAGGTGAACCAAATTTCCTTGGATTCATAAAAATGTTCTCTTTAATGTTATAAAATAAAAAGTGAGGACTTCTGTGTAGGATTTTTCTCTAAAAATGAAAATACCTTTTATATACCTCTTTATAACCTAGAAGTTTATAAATTTCTAGAAAATTCATCCTAACTGCTAAAAATGTGAAACCACTTTTGTTTAACTCAGAAAATTGTAACCTTTACTGTGGACAATTTGTATTTGACAAAACTACCTTCACAAAATAGGCCTAAGCAATTTCTAACCCTCCTTTTTGACAAACTTGTAAAATTCACAACTAGATCATATTAAATCAAAATCCAGTGAACCTAATTTTGTTGGAACCAGTAGGTTATGCTCTTTTATATAAAAATACATTCCTTCTTGAAATCTTAATAGAACATGTCAGTCAAATATAATAACTTAAAGTTACAATATAAATAATTACAAAACTGCCGTTTTTCAGCCTTCCTATCTTGTTATTTTTGTAACTTATAAACCGTAAAAGATTTTGAGGTGATTCCTTCACTAAAATTCACTTTAGAATGTGGCCTACAAACTGTATTTATCTCAGCATTTATTGATTGTTTCTGCAAAGACATGTTTAATTGCTTCTTATTTGCATATTCGCTTTTTATCGATAGATTCGGAGGTTTCGGATTACAAGGAAGCTAACCCAGAAGTTGAGTGTGAACCATCGCTGCAGCAAGGCAAGTATCTAGAGCAAGCATCTAAGTATATTGAACCTATATTTTCAATAAATTGTTTTGTTTGCGAAAGCAATATCTATATGCATGTTTCGGTCTGTTTAAAATGGGAAAACGGGTAGAGTCAATATTACCCATGTGGGTGCCATGGGCCCCGGGTACCTCATGACAAGCATATGGGCCACTCGGACAGAGGATGGGCCTAGCCTTGTAATTAGAGATATAGCTAGATTCGGCAGACTTCGCCTTGTATAGAAAGGAATATACAGTCCTAGTCGGGTATGTTATATCTCTAAGGGGAGATCTTCTAGTCGTAATCCGATGGGGACTCCTACCTTGTAACCCTGTCCCCCAGTATATAAGGGGAGGCAGGGCGCCCCATGAGGGCAGGTGCACACAAGTTCATCAGAACCACCACCGTATATCCTCAAAGGAATACATACAAACTGGACGTAGGGTATTACCTCACATCGAGGGCCTGAACCAGTATAAAATCTCCCTGTGTTCCTTTGCAATCCACCGAGTTTCCATCCGCCGAGTAGCCCCATATATTTATTGCCGGTGTAAAACATCGACAGTTGGCGCGCCAGGTAGGGGCTTCGGCGCGATCTACATCTACAAGCTCGATGGATCCAGCAACCGAAGTCGTCGGCGGCAAACTCTCCCCCGGAGATACAATCGCATTCGGAAGCCTCGACTTCGTCGCCGACCAGATCGGCAATCTCACCCAGGCCGACACGGACCTGATCCAACCGGCCGAGGAACCAGCTGACTCCGCGCCAGTCGGCCCACACGACGCTGCGGCAATCTTCGACGACATGCTGCGGCGATCTCCAATACGCCCGAGTCTAGGGACAACTCTTCCTTCCAGTGTTCGACTCGGACTCGGTTCTGAGCCGGCCGAGATCGGGCCGAGAAGGGAAGAGATCGTCAACTTCCCGTTCGGACTCGGTGACGCCGTGGATATCTACAATCTACATCCGACACGGCAAACCCGATCCCCTGGAGTTCGACTCGGATACGGCCCCGAGCCGCTCGAGGTCGGATCTAGGGAGGTCAGAGTTACACTCACCCCCATCAACTATTCTGACTACGACTCTCAGTCGGACTACGACTCCCAGTCGGATTCCGGCTCCAAGTCGGATACCAGCTCGGCAAGCTTCTCTCCGCCGCGAGAAATCTTCATGGCATCCAAAGGCTCTACTCCTACTCAGGAATCACGCCGACTACGCGAACAACAAGAGGAGGAGGCCTGCCGACTACGAGAACAACAGGAGGAAGAAGCAAGACGCCTGCACGCCCGCAACGACGATCTACGCAGGGCTGGGCGAACCTCTCAGCAACAAACCCTCCAAACCTGAGTCGGTGACCACGATGTCTTCGTTACTCCACAACAGAACATCGTGGCCGCCGCAACCCTACTGGACACGGTCCAACTTGGGCCTAATCACCAGGCCACCCCGACGATCGCAAGGATAAAAGCCATGCTTACCGCTGCTGCATGTCAGCAGCACCAACAGTCGGGAGATACCCTCATACCGACCAATCGGTCAACTTCCCCAGCGGCAGTCTCATCCACCTCAAAGCGACGTCGAGCGGCCGGCTCTAGTCGGCAGCACGCGGAGTCAAGCCAGATGTCACTCGGCAACCACAACAACCGGCAACGTCGAAGCGACCGTCGGGACAACCAGGACCTCCGAGACCGACTGCGGCGCGACCTTCAGCAAGACATTAATGCTCGGCGCCGCAAACGAGAAGAAGACGAGCAACGCCAACTGGAAGACGAGAACGAGCAATTCGGCCTCCACTACGAGCGGTTTCGCCGCCGTAGTCGAGGTCGGAGTCCTCATGAAGACGAAGGAGTACCGGCCTTCACTCAGGAGCTACAACAAGTCGACTGGCCGTCAAGTTTCAAGCCTACAGGCATCAACAAATACGATGGCAAGACTAATCCCGAGTCCTGGCTCACGGTCTACACTCTGGCGATCCGAGCAGCTGGGGGAAATCACAAAGTCATGGCTAACTACCTCCCAGTCGCTCTAGCCGACTCAGCGAGGACATGGCTAACAGGACTCCCAAAGCGATCAATCGGCTCTTGGGGAGAACTCCGGGAACGGTTCATCACCAACTTCCAGGGAACATACGAGAGGCCATCTTCCGAGTACCACCTATATCAGTTGCGCCAAAGGAAGAACGAGTCTCTTCGTGACTTCATCAAGAGGTTTTCTGAGAGGAGGAACTCAATCCCGAACGTCAAGGATGAGGTCGTCATCGCCGCCTTTCGAAAAGGAGTCAAAGACACCTCGTTCATCGACAAATTCACTCGGAAGCCTCCCAACTCTGTCAAGGCCCTATTCGACATGGCAAACAAGTACGCCGACTCGGCCCACGCTGTTGCCGAGGCCCTCGATGACAACAAGTCACCCTGACAGAAGAAGCGGGACGACACCGACGACGCGGTCCCAACTAAAGCTGGGAATCGCAAACGCAAGTCAGACGGCTCCATTGTGGCAGTCGGTCACGACCGCCTTCGACCTTCCACAACTGAGGATTATCAGAACAACAAGTGACACGCTCGGGGGCTCACAAGCTCAAACACGAGGATGGCATCCCCACTCCCAAATACCGAACAGCTAAGTCGCTTTCTGATAAACATCTCCTCACTCGGCCTTGCTAGTGCCACAGCCGCTTACACCTAATAGGTGTATAAGATGCGCATTTACTTTTTTCCGTTTTTGCTCTTAAATGATTACAAAAGTACTCGAGTAGCATAAATCTCGATCCGTGAAACTCTGCTCCATGTAAGACGAACTCAAGTCACCCAAAACGCGTGCCTGGGAAAGAGCCATGAGCCAACTCCCGACGCTAGGGGACTATGACTAGTCGGGCAGAGTGCTTAAACGTAAGGGGTCAACTACTCGAGGAAATTAATATCAAAAAGAGGAAGAACACGTATTTACATACATTGTAAAATACATTTTATTCGGGTGATTATTTTCATCATCAGATGCTACTCATCCGATATTTTTATATTGCAGGCTCAGCTCCGGATATGCGTGACAGGAACTCAGGGCTTCGAGCCTATCTCCTACGCTCGGGGGCTGGACAAGTCTGCCAAAATACACTCGGGATGCTCCATGAGGGCTACTCACCGAGTACTTGCGCCAGTCGGGACGTCATCTTCCCCGACTACGCTCCATGGGAGCTAACAATCGGCCCCCGGCGCCAGTCGGGGCTGTGTACTACTCGGCTAAGTAGGGTACGCCCCATGAGGGTCGCCAGCCGAATCCTACGCTAATGCTAGGTTCGGGTACCTTATTTGGCCGCAACTCTGTCAGGTTGGGTACGCCCCATGAGGGTCGCCAGCCGAATCCTATGCTAATGCAAGATTCGGGTGCCTAGCTTGGCTATAACTCTGTTGGATAGGGTACGCCCCATGAGGGTCACCAGCCGAACCCTCTGCTAATGCAAGGTTCGGGTACCTTGTTCGGCTTTTCCCAAGTCAGAGAAGACTTACATCGTCAAAGTGCATCCGGAGTTCTCATGCACTGCGTCACACCTGAGGAGGGCAAGCAGATCCTGCAACATACCTGCTCGGGTACATGTGGCAACCAGTTTGCATCCAGAACGTAAGTCGGAAAGGCTTGCGAATAAGGATTTCTCTGGCTGATTGCGGTTACCGACACCAAAAAACTCATCCTGACATGCGATGGATGATACTTCTCTAGAGCTATGCTGGATAAGTCGGCTCAGGCCGGCTTATTTGGTAGCAGCCACCAAGATATGAGTTCCTACAGTAGCATGCTCCATGTGGGCCGCCCGCAGGCTGAGTTGAAATTATAGCGCTGGTGCTACCCACAGGAACCGATGAGGTAAACAGATATCCTTCATGAGAGCCTTATTGCTAAACATATATGTTTGGGTATCTGTCTTATCCACCAGGTCTCGAGGATACATCCTTACAAGGATCACAAGCTAGTCTTCATTAAAATTGGAGATGCAGGTATCTCTCTCGAGTACACCTAACCACGTAATGGATTTATTTTTCATACAGTGGTACTCGGCCTACATGCGTGGCCACCAGTTGCCATGAGCAGCATTATTCCCGCTGACATGACGCGGATGAGTCTAACTTTCGAGTAGTACACTACTCGGGAGAGACTATAAAATTCTCATTCCCGCTGACATGACGCGGATGAGTCTAACTTTCGAGTAGTACACTACTCGGGAGAGACTATAAAATTCTCATTCCTGCTGACATGACGCGGATGAGTCTAACCTTCGAGTAGTGCACTACTCGGGAAAGACTATAAACAATCTTCCAGCTGACGAGCTGAAGAGTCTAACTTCCGAATGGGACGCCACTCGGGAAGGACTATAAACACCTTTTCCAGCTGACATGAAGCTGAAGAGTCTGATTTTCGAGTAGTATACTACTCGGGAAAGACTATAAACCTCTCTTTCCAGCTGACATGACGCTGAAGAGTCCCATATACGAGTAGCATCCTACTCGGCAAGACTATAAACACACATTCCGACTGACATGAAGTCGAAGAGTCCTATATACGAGTAACATCTTACTCGGCAAGACTATAAATCATATTCCGGTTGACATGATACCGAAGAGTCTCATATACCAGTAGTAATCTACTCGGGAAAGACTACCAGGTTAAAGATCTTTGACTTTATGATTAATTGTCTTCACAATTAAGCACAAAGTCGGGGGCTACACCTAATAGGTGCGCCTATTCGGCGCACACTATTCCAACATCTACATCGAGACCTTCATAGCCTCGCCGCCAGCTGACATGAAGCAGGACTCGGGAGAAGCAGCACTCAGACAAAGAGTACTCGGGAGCAATGCACTCGGGAAGACTTCACCGTGGAGGATGAGCACTCGGCATCAGCTGTGACTCAACTATGAAGGTCTCGGGGGCTACTGTGGGTGCCATGGGCCCCGGGTACCTCATGACAAGCATATGGGCCACTCGGACAGAGGATGGGCCTAGCCTTGTAATTAGAGATATAGCTAGATTCGGCAGACTTCGCCTTGTATAGAAAGGAATATACAGTCCTAGTCGGGTATGTTATATCTCTAAGGGGAGATCTTCTAGTCGTAATCCGATGGGGACTCCTACCTTGTAACCCTGTCCCCCAGTATATAAGGGGAGGCAGGGCGCCCCATGAGGGCAGGTGCACACAAGTTCATCAGAACCACCACCGTATATCCTCAAAGGAATACATACAAACTGGACGTAGGGTATTACCTCACATCGAGGGCCTGAACCAGTATAAAATCTCCCTGTGTTCCTTTGCAATCCACCGAGTTTCCATCCGCCGAGTAGCCCCATATATTTATTGCCGGTGTAAAACATCGACAACCCAATTGTATGCATTTCCTTTCCTTGATTGTTGATCTCATACTTTTACCTTGTTACCCCTGGTTAAGGACTTTGGGATACTTTTATTTTACTGAATGCTTAGCCATGCTTAATTCTAGACTTAGAAAAATCCGATAGATGGAACTATCGGTTCAAAACTAGTTTAATACGAATGGATGGGTTAAAATCTGAAAAGAATAACTTCTGATTCCTAATTAAGAACATGCTTGACTTGGACGGATGATCGGGCGATGACAGGATGGTGTTTCCTTGATGCATGTAGCTCCGTCTGGGTCGTTAAGGACCGAACATGTTGACGTCTATTCAAGCACCCTACGTACTTCCACACGCCGGGAATGGGACGGCTTAATTCAGTAGCACGGGAGGCTGTGGCCATCTACGCCTGTCCGTCAGTCGTGAGGAGGGATTTCCTTTGGAGGGCCTCGAGCGCGCCTGGTTTTGGCTGGAGGTGCCTCCCGCAACGGTGAGCCCGCCTTAGTCACCACACACGCATAACTAAGTCGTCGGGGGCCTAGACGTGGTTTAGGTGGTTGGGGCTAAGCGTGCAAAAAGTTGTGTTGTGACCTCTAGTCCGCACTCAATGTGTAGAGTGTGGGCACCGGCAGGTACGGATCAAACTAGAGTGTAGCCGTTTGGCTTCTATCACATCATGTGGGTAAAGATGTACACCTCTGATCAGAGTAAGAACTATTCGAATAGCCATGTCCACGGTTACAAACAACCACTTGATGTGTTCCTCAGTCATGTTAGCATCAAACTTGGGATATGTGGTTATGGGATTATGTTGTTATACCATGACTTAGGATAGTCATGGATGGATGGATTTATATAAAAGGCTTTGATGTTAAATATGGCTTGGTTTTAGCCATGAAAGATGGTATGCTTGTGTAGCATAATTATTTGGGCAATGGTGGCCCATTGTTGATGTTAGAGCATGGGATTGTGCTCATTTTTACTTCCATTTCAGAACTTTAAGCTTGCTGTCCTAAATTTTCAGTTTGAGCTATTTCACAAATGCTTATGTTTTAAATGTATTACTTGCTCAATAAAATCAGCTTTATGCAAAATCAGATCGACATAGCCATACTCCTTGATGTAGAGACTAGTATTACTCCTTTGTTCTATTATTATTGTATAAGTCTAGCTGAGTACTTGTTGTACTCACGCTGCATATCTTTCAGGTGAGGATATCGACAACATTGATGTGATCTACTATTATCCCGCCGAGGGTGGCGAGGATAATGTGTAGTTGAAGTTATGCTCTATCCCCAGTCGGTTGCCCTATGGTTTGGTAATGGCACCACTGGTTTTATCTTTTATGTTTATATTTTCCACTGCTATCTTTTGTTTCACTTTGTGATGAATTAGGGTGTGAGCCCTCTATGTAATATATGTAACCCTGCTGCTTGTTTATCCATATTTAGAGTACTTGTGATGTTTATCAATTGCTTGCGATGAAAGTGTGAAGCTAGTCGCTTTCCTGGGGACTAGCTGAACATGAGTATGAGTTTAGAAATGATGAGATGCATGGATGTTGGTTCAACCATAGACCATGTCCCCAGATGTGTGTATCGTGTTTGGTCGCCACCTTCGTGTGGTTTGACGGGCACACTTCGCCGTTTCGGACTAGTGAATCAACTCTCCAAATATCTTTTTATTTCTGAATTCGACGCGTTGGATTTGATTGTGAATGGGTAAATATTATGGCAAGGCTGCGACGAGGATGGATGGTTACTGCACTTAATTGGTTTTTATTCAAGATCCCATCCATCTAGATATTTCGCGTTGTCATAATAATTACTTTCCATAATGCACTTCCGAGGTGCCCACACCGAACTAAATGTTTTGGTGAACTATAAAGTTGCAGAGGACCTTCAGATCTATGTGTCTGTGAAACTTCGTGATTTTAGCCTAGGCGGTTTAAGAGTTATGATTTTCCTCTGTTGGCTGTCTTGTTTTGATGAAGTTCTAGACAGAACTGGATCTAGAAGGATTTCAAGACTCTTATCAGTGTTTTTAGCTTTTCCATGTATGAGAGCCTTGTAGTACTTTCCATTATGTTTCCAGATTGGTAAATATCATGATTTTTTGGTGAAGGGAACTCCAGTTATGGAATTTTATTGTCTGCTGTACTATTTCCTTAACAGGTTTTCGAGTTAAGGTTTCAGCATGCTTTAGGTCATCTAAATAACTCTTTCTACAAGGGTATATAATACCAAGGTTGTATATGATGGATTCTCTATTCTCTGGTTAAATTTGATGATTTTTGGACATAAGGATCTGGAGTTATAAAAATGTGAAGCCTGCTGACTCAATTCTTGAGCAGATTCTGTTGTCTGTTTTTAATGGTAGTTTAGGCCATCTTAGAGACATGATTAAAATAAAAGCTCTTCAGCAAAGTTGTAGGCCTTGTTGTGTAGATTTTAAAAGTGTTTTTGTTTGCCATCATACCCTGTATTGTTTGAAAGATGCAAGGAAGTGAAGCAGCACTGCTGTAATTGTTTTGCTCGGATGTCGGGTTGGGGTGTAGGAGCGCTTTAATTTCTGTAGCTACTTGTTAGCACGAGTTTTTTTTCTTATCATATATTGTTAAAGCAGGTGGTATTGCTCCGAATCACACCTAGAGTGGTCAACCCTTCATTGGAGGCAAGGAAACGTGGCGATGGTTTGCTGCAAGCTTTAACTTGGTATTTATTTTACCTCTACCTTAAAATTTCAAAAATATGTTTGCTATAATGTGGCCGCTCAAACCACGTTATAATCATTTTGACATATGCTCTATGTTTTTCTATGGTGATATTTATGCTCCTATGTTTATGGTTTGATGATGCTCCAATCGGTATGGTGGAATGAGTCGTGTTGGTTATATTGAGAGATGTTCATGATGTTATATGCAGTTATCCTTCTTTTATAAGGCAGTTGTATTGCATCTCAGTCATTCATGGGCATATGGAGTTATGTCGCTGCTTGTAGCCGTGATCGTACCGGTACAGCATCATTTATTGGGCATAACGATGCAGCTTCATACTTTGTTGGGTATGGAGGTAGGAGACATGACATTTGCATTGCATATGCATTTTAAATTTCTGGACCATGACATACATGCCTTGGTTTAATGTTTTGGGAGAGTTTGTGGGAGGCTATGCCTCTCCCTAGTTCGGTGGTGACCAATCCTTATCTTATATGCGGTTGTTTCGCTTGTTGGAGGTATCTCATTGCTTGATGTTTGGTTAGCATGTAATTGAAGATTAAATCGATGCTTACTAATCTTGTAGTTTAAATAGCCTGTTAAAGTAGTTTACTTGCTGAAATTTCATATCTCACCCCCCTTTCTATCTCTCCAACTCAAGTGGCTTTTGCTTGAAGGGTGGGAAAGTAGCAGCACACACTACTCATTCACGTCATCTATTAGTGTGAATCTTGTGTGGTAATAATAATAGTACCAGAACTTGGAGCCTCTGTTCTTCAGATAACCTTAATTTAGACCTTGTGGTTGTTATTAGGTTCTTCTTGTCAGACTTTGTTTAATGCTGAGCTGCTCATTAGGATGCTTTATCTTGTTGTGGTACTTTGTTTTATCTCTCCTTATGACGTTGCTTCCGCATTGCTCCGTTATAGAGGTCATGCCGCCGAATTTTTTTTTATGTTGGATAGCCTCCTCGCCATCCTTTTTGGTTGCTTTTTAGGAAATTTTGTTGTGGGGTGTTATAGCTCTAGTCGGGACCGGACTCGACCCCAAATAGGAAGACGCACTCGTCACCTTCCTCCAAGATAACAAGGATATCTTCGCATGGAAACCGTCCGACTTGTCGGGTGTACCAAGGGAGGTGATCGAGCACACCCTCAATGTCAAGATAGACACCAAGCCAGTCAAGCAACGGCTACGGCGCTTCGCACAAGACCGTAAAGATGCTATCCGGGAGGAGATAACCAAGCTTCTCGCAGCCGGGTTCATCAAAGAGGTCTATCACCCGAATTGGCTAGCAAACCCAGTCCTAGTCCGGAAGAAAAACGGTAAATGGCACATGTGCATCGACTACACCGATCTCAACAAGGCGTGCCCCAAGGACCCATTTGGTCTACCCAGAATAGATTAGATGGTGGATTCAATAGCAGGGTGCGAACTCCTCAGCTTTCTCGACTGTTACTCGGGATACCACCAAATCAGCTTGAAGGAGGAGGACTACCTAAAGACGTCTTTCATCACGCCGTTTGGAGCGTATTGCTACATCACTATGCCATTTGGTTTAAAAAACGCTGGAGCAACGTATCAACGAGCAATTCAGTGATGTCTACACACTCAGATCAGGTGCAACGTGGAAGCCTACGTCAACAACGTGGTGATCAAGACCAAGTCCAAAGAAGACCTCATCGCCGACCTGGAAGAAACCTTCCAAAATCTTTGAAGATTCAAGATGAAGTTGAACCCAGAAAAGTGTGCCTTCGGTGTGCCATCCAGCAAGCTACTCGGCTTCATCGTCTAGCATCACGGCATCGAGGCCAACCCGGAGAAAGTCAACACAATCATGAACATGGCACCCCTGACTAGCCAGAAGGATGTCTAGAAGTTGACAAGCTGCATGGCGGTGTCGGAGGATGGAACTCCAACTGCGGGGAGTCTGGGGACCCCCCTTTGAGGTTCGGCCAGGGGAGTTGTTCACAGGACAGCTACGGTGTCTGGACGATGGCACGTAAGGGAGACAGAAGAAGTAGACAGGTTCGGGCCGCGCGGAGACGTAATACCCTACTCCTGTGTGTATTTGCTATGTGGGAGGTGAATGTGGTTTGTTCTTACAAGGTGTTCTTCAGGGGTGCTCAGGAGCTAGCCCTAACTTGGGAACTCAGGCTCTCTCGAAGGTTGGGCTCAAGCCTCTGGAACCGGGATCCTTTTCTTGCTGGCATGGATCCTCCTTTCATAGTCCAAGGGGAGTCCACAGTGCCTAGCTCACAAGCCAAGAGAAAGCTTTTCTAGGTATGATATGTCTTGTCGCACACGTCCGCCTGCAGAGCCATGCCGGAGTTGGTTCGGCACGTCTAGTCGTCACGTTGCTCGGCTGCTGCGGGCGGCTAGGTCATGAAGATGTGACAGCACACACCATCGCTGCCAGAGAGTGGAAAAATGAAGCCCTCTTAGTCAAATATATCTGACTACACAGGGAGCGGGCCCACGGGGGGCCATCATGAGAGTCCACGCACGTCCGAGCGGGCGACAGGCGCGATACGCCCCATCGCCTCGTCATTAATGTGGGTAGTTGGGGAGTTGTTAGTCCTGGCCAGGGGCAGAGAGCTCATCGAGCCCTCCGCACGCACAAGGCATTGAGTTCCTAGGAACCGAGGCTATGAGTCCCAAGGCAGAGAGCTCATCGCGCCCTCCGCGCGAGTAATGTGCTCCGGGAACGCGCCCCGGGACCGAGACTGTGGGTCCCGGGACCGGGAGGCGAGACCCGGGCCCGGGAATATCCTAGCAATGTGCCCTGGAAACTCGCCCCGGGACCAATTCTGTGAGTCCCGTGCCCGGGTGGCGTGCCCCGGGCCCGGGAATGTCCTAGTAATGCGCCCTGGGAACGCGCCCCGGGACTGAGACTGTGGGTCCTGGGACCAGGGGGCGAGGCCCGGGAATGTCCCCGGGCCACGGGGCCTGAGGCAGATGCAGGCGATCATCACGACGTGCCCGGGGAAGGTGCACCCAGGCTTGGGTAGTGCTCGGGCCCCAGGTACTTGGTGGGAAAACAGCCGTAGCCGGCCGTCACCGGTGTAGAAAGTGGGCCCTGGAGGAGCTGACGTGGCCGAAGATCCACGCGTCCCCGGGGTATGTGGGCCCCTAGTCTTGTTTCGCCGATAGTGGCCCCTGGCCCTGTTGCTCGGCTGGGAGCCACTCCGGGCAGGAACAGGGCCACCTCTTGGAGAAATGAGGGGACTCGGGGCCCACCTGGTTTGACAGAAGACGAGATAGGGCGACCAACGGCCATGATTGCCCGTTGCGGAACCAACTGATGTCCCTGCTGCCGAAGAAGAGCAGGATGCCAGGGCCCAGCTGTCTCCCACGAGGGCGAAGCGGGCCCTGGTACTTTTTGCTGCCCGGCGAACAAGAGCGGCGCGCGGACACGCGATGCTACACTCCGCGTTGGAGCAGATGGCGATCGCCGCTGGCCAAGTGCAGGCGGTAGCCCAGCGGGAGTGGCGGGAGTCCGCCCGGGTCCGGGTGGATCTCGAGAGCGGGCGGGGAGGGATCGCAATGATGATGCAGCAGCTCACCGCCCGTACAGTCGCCACCGAGATCTTTCTGGCGACCCATCGGTTGGAGATCAAGGCGGCGAAGAGGCGCGTCGTCCAATTGGAGGGCGCCGCCAAATCCGCCACCGACGAGGCCTCCCGCTCCCGGTCTGAGATGGAGGCGCGGGAGAAGGGAATATCCTCCCGGGAGGAACGCATCCGGGCCCAAGTGGCCAGGCTCGCGGCCCGGGAGCATGAGATCACCGCGCACGAGGAAGCCATGGTGATTCGCGAGGAGGCACGGAAAGCCATGGCCGAGACTGCTGCAATGGTGGCAGGGTTCTTCGACCGCGGCGAGCACCTCGAGGAGCCGACGACCGATGAGGAGTCCGAGGAAGACGGCGCCCCCCTTCTGACACCGCCCATGGTCCTATTCGAGGAAGATGAGTGACTTCCTCTCGGACGACGAGAACACCCGGCCTCCGCTCAGGCTTGCGCTTTATCTTTACCTATTTTGCACAAAAAGAAACATTTGTATGTATATATAACCATGTTTACATTTTCGTACCTTTGCTTATTGTGTTGTTCCGGGAGTTGTCTGCTGCTGTTGTTGTTATTTTTCGATTTTTCGGGCCCGGGAATGCCAGGTACCAGGCGTCATCTGACTTGGAGTGCCAGCAGCCGAGAACGGCCGCAGCACCCAAGTCCTCTTTCTAGGGCCTAAAGTAGCGGCTTGCCCCAGGAGCTCGGCCCCCGAGGGCAGTGAGCGTGACAGTTGCCCACCACGGGAACTCGGTCCCCGATGTCCCCGCCTGCAGCCGAGAACGGCCGTAGCACTGCAGCGCCTAAGTCCCCTTTCCGGGGGCCTGGGGTAGCAGCCTGCCCCGGGAGCTCAGTCCCCAAGGGCGGGGAGCGTGTGAGTTGCTTGCCTCGGGAACCCAGTCCCCGGTGACCACGAGCAACCGAGGGCGAGTCTTGCGGAACGATTAAGTCCGTGTTCCGGGCCCGGGGGCGCTCCGTGCTCCCAAGCCCTACCGGCCCCGGGAGCGCAGCGTGGCCGCAGCAAAAGACTGCTAGAAGAGATAGAAAAATATGAAAAATGCCCCACGTAGGTTAGGTATGGCCGTAGTGCTACGCTCGTACATTTTGGCTCGCCGGGAGCCCCTCGGGAATCGACCTTGACTGTGCGCGGGGGTCGCCAGACAGCGAAGCACCCGGCGCTTCGGCGGTGGTCGGGGAGGAGCTAGCTAGGCCGAGCACCGCTGCCCGCTCCAGGAATCTAGGCTAGCCCGATGGGGGGCTCTGCCCGAGACCCCGGGGCATCGACAGTGCCCGGGGCGCGGTCCACAACCTGGCCATCAGGCCTCAGCAACCGGGGCAGCACTAACCCGATGGCCCTCGCGCCCGGCCCCGGTAGGTTTTGCTTTGCCCCCGGGGCTGAGGAGAATGGAACACGTGGCCATACAAACAGGGAAAGAATAGAAATTGTGCAATGTTTAAAGCCGGATAAGATTACGTATCTGGATGTTGAAAAGGGTGATGTGGCTCTGCGAGCACAGTCCCGGGGGCAGGAGCGCTGCTAGCCCCCGGCCCAGAAATTTGCGCCGGAAATAAATCTGAGATGGGGCCTCCGGCCAGTGTCCAGGTTTGGAAAGAAAACCGGCGCTGGCCCGAGCACCCTTCTTAAGCCTGCTGAGGATGGGTCTAATCTACACACGATGAACCGTGAGAGTACTTGGCTCATTCCTTTGTCCATTCCATGCTACGAATCGTGGCGTCTACCACCTCCCAAGGGCCTCTTCGTGGTCGCGACCGTGCGGAGGAAAGGATTGCGCATAAGTATTTTGCCCCCTAGCAGCGGAAAAAACCGAGCCCAAAGCCAACCAGGCGGGACACCGCAAGCCTGCGGGGGCCCGGGGCGCCGCGCAGAGGGGCGCACCCATGGCCCCGTGGCTTGGACAATGTCCGGGGTTTAGCAGGATGGGATATGGTAGCTCACTAGTAGGGAACTAATAATTATGCGCAAAACCCAGCCGCCGCACAGGCGTGGCCCGATTATGCCCCCAGAGGGAGACCGCCACGAACGCAACACACAGAAAAGGACAAAGGGCATGAGAACATAAAGTATACTGAAAAAGCTGCTTAGGGGATGCATATGGGGGCCCCCAGCTAGTGCTGAGATTCGGAGAAAACCGGCGCTGGCCCGAGCACCCCGTAACTTACAGGATGTATTTACAGATAGAATTTGCGGAGATGCTCCTAGGCTTAGCGAGACCAGTCGGGAGACACCAATCACCAGGAAGGGGCCTTCCCACATGGGGGAAAGATTTTTCTTTCCGGCACGTGTGAGGACACGGCGGAGGACTAGGTCCCCGACCTGGAGTGATCGGGCCCGAACCTTACATTGATGATAGCGCTTGAGGCTCTGCTAGTAACGAGCGACGCGGAACGAGGCGCGCCGTTGTCGGTGATAATGCGACGCGATTTGGCATCATGGAGTACCTCACTGACGAAGTACACCGGCTTCTGTTGTGTGCGCCCCTACCCCGGCCTGACGGGGGCCGGGAGCACGGGCTCAGCTCCCTCGAGAGGGAGCGAGCTCTCGTGGTCGGGGACAGATATTGGCCCAGGACCAGGGGCCCCAGTTGGAATGTGATGGGTATGTGCTCGGGACCCGGGGGCCCGGGCTGAGATGTGGAATGAATCGGGATGACCTCCCTGGACCCGCTCTCGCTAGGACGATGCTGTCCGAGTTATCACGCCCTATCTGGTCGTGAAGTTGTTCCGAGTGCCACATCCCCAGACTCGCACTCGCCTTGGCGAGGCTGCCCGGGTTCGGGCTCCCCAGTGTCGGGCCCTGGGCGCGGATCCCGAGAGATAGACCCGGGACCCTGGCCTCGGCTTGAATGTGGTGGATATGTGCCCGGGACCCGGGGGCCCGGGCTGAGATGTGGAATGAATCGGGACGGCTTCCCTGGACCCGCTCTCGCCAAGGCGATGCTGTCCAGGTAATCACGCCCTGTTTGGTTGTGAAGTTGTTGAAGTTGTTCCGAGTGCCACGTCCCCGACTCGCACTCACCTTGGCGAGGCTGCCTGGGTTCGGGCTACCCAGTGTCGGGCCCGGGGCACGGATCTTGGGACATGGACTTGGGACCCTGGGCCCCGGCTCGAATGTGGTGGATATGTGCCCGGGACCCGGGGGCCCGAGCTAAGATGTGGAATGAAACGGGACGACCTCCCCAGACCCGCTCTCGCTAGGGCGATACTGTCCGAGTTATCGCGCCCTGTCTGGTTGTGAAAATGTTGAGGTTGTTTCGAGTGCCGCGTCCCTAGACTCGCACTCGCCTTGGAGAGGCAGCCCGGGTTCGGGCTACCCAGTGTCGGGCCCGGGGCGTGGATCTCGGGACATGGACCTGGGACCCTTGGCCCCGGCTTGAATGTGGTGGATATGTGCCCGGGACCCGGGGGCCCGGGCTGAGATGTGGAATGAATCGGGACGACCTCCCCGGACCCGCTCTCGGCAGGGCGATACTGTCTGGGTTATCGCGCCCTATCTGGTTGTGAAAATGTTGAGGTTGTTCCGGGTGCCGCGTCCCCAGACTCGCACTCGCCTTGGCGAGGCTGCCCGGCTTCGGGCTCCCCAGTACTGGGCCCGGGCGGCCGATCCCGGGCCACGCGTTTGTTGGGCAAGGGGCGCTCAACGACAAGCGCCGCGCTCACCACTTGCGGGGTTGCCGCTATGTAGAGCAATAGGGGCTCATCTTGAGCCGGTGCCACGAGGACAGGGGGAGTTGTCAGGCACCTCTTGAGCTCGTCGAGGGCTTGATCAGCCTCATCCGTCCAAGTGAACTACCCGGTCTTCTTGAGAAGCTTGAAGAGGGGGAGGGCACGCTCCCCTAGCTTTGAGATGAAGTGGCCGAGTGTAGGCACGCACCCGGTCAGCTTTTGAGCCTCCCTGAGCGAGCTGTCCCTCCCCGGGTACCCGGCCCGGATGGTCCTCGGGGCCGAAAGTTCTCTGGGTGTCTGTCCACTTCAGCCTCCAGGCTGCCGCTGGGCTTGGTGCCGCGGCCAGCAATTCGCGCTTCATGGCTTTGAAGCCACG
This sequence comes from Oryza meyeriana var. granulata, assembly GCA_003991445.1. Taxonomy (NCBI): domain Eukaryota; kingdom Viridiplantae; phylum Streptophyta; class Magnoliopsida; order Poales; family Poaceae; genus Oryza; species Oryza meyeriana. Next base: position 176,505 of record RYFJ01001809.1, read on the forward strand.
GCGCGAGGAGCGGGCGTGCGCCCCGCCATCGAGGGTGACGAGGACGTTCTCGGGTTCTTAGAACTCGAGAGGTTGCTCCGGATCGGGAGCGTGCCTGGCCTGCTGCCGCTCCTGCTGGAACTTCTTGAGGCGCTCGGCCGAGTTCTAGATGGCGCGGCACTCCGTGAGGTCGTGCCAGTCTGTCTCGTGGACGGTACACCACTGTCGGCCCGTTGCTGGCGGGGGCGGTGCACGTGCGGCCTTTTGCCACTTGCCGCTGTTGTCGTCCCCATGGGCAATGTCGCCCTGGGGGCTGCCCGTAGAAGCCAAGGCGAAGTTCTCGGCGACCTCCATGTCCTTCTGGCACTTCCTCCTATTCCGTGATGATGCCGAACGTGAGGGCTTGCCGTCCTCTCCAGGGCCCTGGTCAGGGGCCTCAGGGCGTGGCTTGTTCCACACTTGGGCCTCCTCCTTGCGGGCGTAGAGGTCGGCGAGGCTAAATAGCTAGGCCGCGGTCTGTATGTCGCGGGTGCCCAGCTTCTCGAGCAAGCGCTTGTCGCACACGCCCGAGTGAAACGCGTGAATAACCACGTGGTGAGCGATATGGGGGATGGTGTTGCGGACCTAGCTGAAGCGCTGCAGAAAACGCCTCAGCGACTCGTCCCTGCCCTGATGTAGGGCGTGGAGATCCGCCTTAGGCCCAGGGCGTGGGAAAGTGCCCTGGAAGTTCGCCACGAATTGGTGGCAAAGGCTCTCCTAGGAGTAGATCGAACTCTCGGGGAGGTTCATCATCCAGGAGCGAGCCTGGGCCTTAAGGGTGATGGGGAAGTAGTTCACCATCACCTTCTCATCGCCACCAGCCGCCTAGATGGCGGTGGTGTAGATCTGCAGGTATTCCGTGGGGTCGATGGAGCCGTCATATTTCTCTAGCAAGCCGGGCCAGAACTTGGCCGGCCAGTGCACCTGCTGGAGGCCTGGGGAGAGGGACAAGCAACCCGAGCCGTACTGAGCGGCCTCGGGCGACGGCTGACGGTTTCCTGCCGGGGGGTTAGAGCTGGAGGCCTGGGCCTCAGGACGCCCAACGGCATTTGCGCGCCGTTCGCGCTGTCGATCCAACGTGACCCAGGCGTCTTCGTGAATCCGCAACCGATTTAACCGGTCACGGAGATCGCCAGGGCCATTCTTGGTTAGGGGTGTGGCGCGAGGCGCTGTGCTCTGGGCTTGGTTCCGCTTCGGGGCGGGGGGCCGGCCCGCGCTAGATGCCGCGCGGTCGGCGCTCTCGGCCCCTGCATGACTATCGGTGGCTACCCGACGATGGCCACGCCCACAAGGTTGGCAACTTCGTTGAGCCACCGCCACTCCCGGCCTCCGCCCCTGGTAAATGCCGGGGGGTGGCGCAGGAGGGCTTCCGCCTCCATGAGGGCTCCCTGCGGTGGTGCTGAATGGAAGTCGAGATGGCGGCGCGCCGGGGAGCGGCGCCTCCGTTCGCGCCTTATGGATGAGGCCGCGGCAGACCCAGCAGGGCACTTGCCAGCTCCCTCCGCAAGGGAAGGGGCCAAGGCCGCACAACTAGGCCATTGCGGGGGGAGCTCGGCCCGCCGGGCACGCGCCGCACGCCCCCAAGAAGACGAGGAGGGGGAACATGGCGGGCTCGCCACAGGGCTAACATTGCCCGGCGGAGTGGAGCCGCCGGACCCCTCCTCGTCGGAGTCTCGTGGATGATGACCTCTTGCCATGGAGCGTCCCGGCGTTGGAGACGCCGGCATGCTGCCTGGAAGTGAAACTCGCCCTACCTAGCACGCCAGCTATCGAAGGAGGGAACTCCAACCGCGGGGAGTCTGGGGACCCCCCTTTGAGGTTCGGCCAGGGGAGTTGTTCACAAGACGGCTGCGGCATCTGGACGATGGCACGTAAGGGAGACAGAAGAAGTAGACAGGTTCGGGTCGCGCGGAGGCGTAATACCCTACTCCTATGTGTATCTACTATGTGGGAGGTGAATGTGGTTTGTTCTTACAAGGTGTTCTTCAGGGGTGCTCAGGAGCTAGCCCTAACTTGGGAACTCAGGCTCTCTCGAAGGCTGGGCTCAAGCCTCTGGAACCGAGATCCTTTTCTTGCTGGCATGGATCCTCCTTTCATAGTCCAAGGGGAGTCCACAGTGCCTAGCTCACATGCCAAGGGAAAGCTTTTCTATGTACGATATGTCTTGTCGCACATGTCCGCCTGCTGAGCCACACCGGAGTTGGTTCGGCACGTCTAGTCATCACGTTGCTCAGCTGCTGCGGGCGGCTAGGTCATGAAGATGTGACAGCACACGCCATCACTGCCAGAGCGTGGAAAAATGAAGCCCTCTTAGTCAAATATGTCTGACTGCATAGGGAGCGGGCCCACGGGGGGCCATCATGAGAGTCCACGCATGTCCGAGCGGGCGACAGGCACGATACGCCCCGTCGCCTCGTCATTAATGTGGGTAGTTGGGGAGTTGATCAGCTCTGGCCAGGGGCAGAGAGCTTATCGGGCCCTCCACGCGCAAAAGCGTTGAGTTCCCTAGGAACCGAGGCTATGAGTCCCGGGGCAGAGAGCTCATTGTGCCCTCCGCGCGAGTAATGTGTCCTGGGAACGCGCCCCGGGACCGAGACTGTTGGTCCTGGGACCGGGAGGCGAGACCCGGGCCCGGGAATATCCCAGCAATGTGCCCCGGGATCGCGCCCCGGGACCGATTCTATGAGTCCCATGCCCGGGTGGCGCGCCCTGGGCCCGGGAATGTCCCAGTAATACGCCTCGGGAACGCGCCCCGGGACCGAGACTGTGGGTCCCGGGACCGGGGGCGAGGCCCGGGAATATCCCCGGGCCACGGGGCCCGAGGCAGATGCGGGCGGTCATCGCGACATGCCCGGGGAAGGTGCACCCGAGCCCGGGCAGTGCTTGGGCCCCAAGTACTTGGTGGGAAAACGGTCGTAGCCGGCCATCACCGGTGCAGAAAGTGGGCCCCGGAGGAGCTGACGTGGCCGAAGATCCATGGGTCCCCAGGGTATGTGGGGCCCTGTCGATGCTTTGCACCGGCAATAATACTATGGGGCTACTCAGCGACCTGGAATTCGGTGGATTGCAGAGGAACACGGGAGAATTATACTGGTTCAGGCCCTCGGTGTGAGGTAATACCCTACGTCCAGTTGAGGTGTTATTCCTCTGAGGTAGATTTGTGATCAATGATCTGGTCTGCCCTCATGGGGCGCCCTGCCTCCCTTTATATACTAGGGGACAGGGGTACATGGTAAGGATCCCAGTCGGATACGACCAAGGGATTTCCTTATTAGGGATAGAATCCTATCCGACTAAGGCTATTTTTCCTTATTGTACAAGGCACAGCCTGCCGGGTGCTATCTTATCTCTAATTACATGATCTGGCCCATCCTCTATCCGAGTGGCCCATGTGCTTGTAGTGAGGTACCCGAGGCCCATGGCTCCCACAGTAGCCCCTGAGACCTTCATAGTTGAGTCACAGCTGATGCCGAGTGCTCATCCTCCATAGTGAAGGTTACCCGAGTGCGATGCCCCCGAGTACTCTTTGTCCGAGTAAGTCTTCCCGAGTCCTGCTTCATGTCAGCTGGCAGCGAGGCTATGAAGGGCTTCATGTAAATATATGAATAGTGTGCGCCGAATAGGCACACCTATTAGGTGTAGCCCCCGACTTTGTGCTTAATTGTGAAGACAATTAAACATAAAGTCAAAGATCTTTAACCTGGAAGTCTTTCCTGAGTAGATTACTACTGGTATATGAGACTCTTCGGTATCATGTCAACCGGAATATAATTTATAGTCTTGCCGAGTAGGAGACTACTCGTATATAGGACCCTTCGACTTTATGTCAGTCGGAATATGAGTTTATAGTCTTTTCCGAGTGGCGTCCCACTCAAAAGCTAGACTCTTCCGCATCATGTCAGCGGGGATAGATATTTATAGTCTCTCCCGAGTAGTGCACTACTCGAAAGTTAGACTCTTCAGCGTCATGTCGGCTGGAATAATGTTGCTCATGGCAACTGATGGCCATGCATGTAGGCCGAGTACCACTTTATGAAAATAAATCCATTACGTGGTCAGGTGTTCCCGAGAAAGATACCTGCATCCCCAATTTTAATGAAGACCAGCTTGTGATCCTTGTAAGGATATATCCTCGAGACCTGGTGGATAAAACAGATACCCAAACATATATGTTTAGCAGTGAGGCTTTCATGAAGCATATCTGTTTACCTCATCGATTCCTGTGGGTAGCACCAGCGCTATAATTTCAACTCAGCCTGCGGGCGGCCCACATGGAGCATGCTACTGTAGGAACTCATGTCTTGTCGGCCCAATACCAACTGTGCAGGCTTGGGCCCATCTAGTCGGTTCAGGCTATAAAAGGATGGGGAGAGAGAAAAAGATTCCATCGTCTTCCCCAAAGCAGCCAATCTCTTCGTCTTCCACCTTCGCGCCTAGCTTTTCGCCTCCCGCCCGGCTAGGGTTAGCAGCAGCCGTTCCCCACCCGGACTCGGGCGATTTCAATCCTCTTCGTTTATTCCAAGCCCCCGATTTGCTTTCCCCCAAATCTCAACACCTCCAGTCATGCCGAAGGCGACGAATCCTGCGGGTGCGCCAGGGAATTCTTGGCCGATCTCGGATTGCGGCTCGGTGAAGCTGAGACGGCTGGAGAGCGAGCTGAAGTTGCCCAGCCAAGAAGTGATCCGTTAGCGGTCGGCGAGGGATGAATCGAGCCCCAACCCCCGGCCTGGTGAAACGGTAGTTTTCGCCTCTTTCTTTGATCGGGGCTTGTGTCTTCCGTCGTCTGATTTCTTCCGCCGCATCCTTGATTTCTACGGGCTGGAGTTGGTGCATTTAAATCCCAACTCGATCCTTCAGATCTCCATATTCGTTACTCTTTGCGAGTGCTTTCTGGGTGTTGAGCCCCATTTCATCCTCTTCCGAAACTTGTTCCATGTCAAGCCCCAGCCTTCCAAGAGTAATATCAGTGTGATTGGGGGGGCTGGTCTTCAACTAAGGAGTGATGGGAAGAAAACATATATCGATTTGCCCTTGAAATCTTCTCTGAAGGGCTGGCACAAGGAGTGGTTTTACTGCGCCGATCTAGCTCCTTCCTTGCGCCCGTTTACTGGTATGCCGCCGGCAGTGTTGCCAAGCTGGTCTTCGGAGCCAACCTTTGAAGAACTGGGCCAAGCACATATATTGCTGACGAAGATAGATGACCTCAAGAGGGCCGGCTTGACGGGGCCCTGGGTGGCTCGTCGTTTCCTGACGAGGCGCGTCCAGCCGCTGAAGTTGAGAAGCGCTTTCGGCTGGGCCTTCAAAGGTAAACACGATCCCGACCGGGTGAGCAGCGAAACGGCGGACAAGGGGGCAGTGACCGATACCTTGTTTGGCTACTTCTCTGAAGGGGTCATTGCCACCGAAGATGATAACCGCCGAGTTGCTGCCTATAGCTTCATCCGGCCGCGGACCAAGGTAACCTTCTACCTTCTTCTGTGGTGAACGCCTGTGGCGCGGTGACTGTTCAACCTTGCGTGATGGTATCTTGTCGACTTGCTTGTAGTGGCATGAGGAATTTGATGAAGACTCTCGTCCATTGTCTGCGGTCGCGTCGAGGAAGAGGCCGAGGAGTCCCTCTGATGCCCAACCCGACTCCAAGAGAGCGGGGAAGAAACCGATTTTATATCGGGGCGAGGGGGCCATGACAGCGCGCGCCGTGAGTGGCAGCTTGAAGATAAAGGACACCGCTGCCACAACGCCCACGCGGTCGAGTCCCAGGCTGAGATCAGTAGGCTTGGGCTCGACGTTGCCGTACTCAGCAACAGCGCCACCAAGGGGCCAACCAGAGCAGAGGCCGATTGGGGCGAAGGAACCCGAACCAACCATACCAGAGCAGAGGCCGACTCAGGCCGGTATGCCTCTGCCATCGATGACACTGACCAGGGCGAGTGCCGGTGCTAGCGCTTCGCCGGGGAGCGGGCAGGCTGGCAGGAAGCTGAAGTTCTCCAAGAGGTGCGCTACCCTGAGCCTTCTGTAGTCGTTGTATGTTAAAATACAGTGCTGATGTCTTGCTTCGTTGTGCAGGAAGCGGGCCGATATCGACCTCAAAAAGGTTGACCCATCTGCTCCACTTGATGAGTCCGCCCCAGCCGAGCCAGCGGCAGCGAACACGCCTGCTGAGCCGGCGGCCAGCCCGGTCGCTGAGACCGAGGTGGCTCCGACTACAGGGCCACTACCACCACTCGACCAAGAGGTGGCTGTTGAAACTGAGGCCCCGGCCCCCGAGGCACCGTACGTCGCGGAAGCGGGGGACGGAACCCCCGAGCCGGTCCCCAATGTTGTAGGGGAAGGCGGTGCCGAGGCCAGGACCCCGTCGCCATCATGGTTATCGTCATCGCCATCGTCGCCGTTGCCGCCACCGCCGGAGATCCCACATTTGCCTCGGATCGAAGCTCCGCCACGTGTGATGCCCCGGACCTTCACGTGGACCACTCGTGACGGCACTATGAAAAGCTTCAGGCTCGATGAAGTCGTCGCAAGGAGAGAACGCGAGAGCCTGCTTCGTGCCGCCATCAGCGGGTCCCAGGGGGTCGCGGTATGATTCTTGTAGTGAAGCTCCAGCAATCTTCTTGTCTTTGATGTTTGACTCTGTCGTCGGTTTGTTCCTTGTCCTGAGCAGAAGCTCGTTGACCGCAACGAGGCGATGACGGAGATCCTGGTCGAGATGGCTCCCCACCTCACGGAATTGCAACAACTCCGGGCATTGAAGGCCGAGATGGAGGCGCGTCACACGAGAAGGGAGGCCTGGCTGAAGAGCGGCGCTGATCAGCTCAGGGCGGAGACATGGACCTTAGCCGAGAAGATCAGAGGTAAAATCCTCGAGCATATCTTCCCGACTGGACCGTTGATGTATTCATCCAGCTATGTCAATCCCGACTGCTCGGTGGTGTCATGACTGCACGATTGAGCTCTTGGCTAATCTGTGGTGCAGACCTCGAAGCGGAGTTAAAGACCCGAGCGGAGAGGGAGTCGCAGCTGAAGGAGGCCGAAGAAGCCAAGGCCGAGCTTGAAAGGGTCAAGGCCGACCTGACAAAGGCCAACACCGAGCTTGACCGGGAGAAGTCCGAGTTGGAGAAGGCCGTAGTCAAGCTCGGTAAGGAGAAAGCCGAACTGGAGAAGACCGTGGCCGGGTGGGAGGCCGACTACGAAAGTAAGTCCTCAACCCGACTGTGATCTCAGCCAATACATTAGTCACCCTGTGTGTAGCCGAATCTGACAAGCTTACTTGCCGGCCGATCTGGGCAGGCATGAGAGCCAACGTCCAGGCCCAGTACCGGTTCTACACGGAGGAGATAAGGTCAATCAGGGAGTCACGGGAGGCCCTCGTCGGGTCCGTGAAAGGGCTCCTTGACCTTGTAGATCCCCGCCCAGTGGGGACCAGCTGTAGCAGAATTCCTCAGATAATGGGGCGTCTCGAGGACGCGCCGAGTGCCCTGAAAAGGTACTCAGACGAGCTGGTTGCCGCCGGCGTGGCCCAGACCCTAGCAATGACCAAGTCCATCTACCCGAGGGCGGACATTGAGGCCATCGGGGAGGGATTTTTCGAGGAGACGACGCCCGAGGAAGCGCTGGAGCAGATCTCACAGGCGAAGCCGACTGCTGAAGCGATTACCCGAGACCTGGGTCTGTAAAGGCAATACATTTTGTAGTCGGTGTATATATATGCTTTCATATACGATCATGTGTAAATATATGTGTCGTGCCGCCAAACTTATTATTCGGTTGTCATTAGCTTTGCCCGACCATGTAGGATGCACCGAGTTAATTCGATAGAACTTGATAAAAAACGTTCGGAGTACGATGCTATACTCGGGCGAACGCATCAGTCGTGGCAAGGCTTCATAACCGGGGTGAAATAAGCTTGTATGTTATTGACAGAACACATATATACATGCAGCCCCCGACTCACTACTCGATTGGAACAAGCGGCGTAGTGAGTCAGGAAAAACTGCACACATGGAAAATGTAAAACTCAGGTATAGAAAGGACGTAGCTGTTCTATATTCCATGAGTTGGTGATGAGGACGCCGTCTTTGGTCTTCAGTCGGTAGGCGCCTGGCCGCGTGGCCTCGGCTATAATGAACGGCCCTTCCCAGATGGGGGATAGTTTGTGCCTGTCCTTGGTGGTTTGTATTTTCCTCAGAACGAGATCCCCGACCAAAAAGGCGCGGCCATGGACATTGCGATTGTGGTAGCGACGCAGGCCTTGAAGATACCTTGCCGACTGGATTGTTGTGGCGTCTCTTGCTTCTTCCAGCTGATCTAATTCGATCAGTCGGGTGCCGTTGGAGTCGTCCTCGGAGTAAGCCCGGACTCGCGGAGAGCCGAACTGTATCTCCGTCGGTAGCATGGCCTCGGTGCCGTAGACCAGGAAGAAAGGGGATTGCCCTGTTGCCCGACTAACCGTGGTTCTGAGAGACCAGAGAACGGATGGTAGTTCTTGTACCCACCGACCCGCATATGGTTGTAGTCGGTCATATATCCTGGCCTTGATGCCTTGCAGGACCATGCCGTTGGCTCGCTCAACCTGCCCGTTGCTCCGCGGGTGTGCCACAGATGCATAGCAGATCTTGATGCCGAAGTCGTCGCAGAAATCTTGGAATAGGCCCGCCGCGAACTGAGTGCCGTTGTCGGTTATGATGCGGTTAGGGACCCCAAACCGGTATAGTATACTCAGGATGAAGTCCTTTGCTCGAGCCGCTGTGATTGTTGCGACGGGTTTAGCCTCAATCCACTTGGTGAATTTATCCACTGCGACGAATAAATGCATGAACCCTCCTGGCGCTTTCTTGAATGGCCCGACCATGTCGAGCCCCCATACTGCGAATGGCCAGGAGATGGGGATAGTCTGGAGTTCCTAGGCGGGGAGATTTGTCTGTCTTGCGAAGAACTGGCAACCCTCGCACTTGCGAACGATGTCTTTGGCGTCTGTGACTACGGTGGGCCAGAAGAATCCCTGCCGGTAAGCCTTTCCGACTAACGTCCTGGATGCAGCGTGGTTGCCACATATGCCCGAGTGGATTGAATGCAGGATCTACTTGCCTTCCTTGGTGGTGACACAGCGCATGAGGACACCGGATGCGCTCCTTCGGTACAGGTCTTCTCCGACTAGCAGGAAGCTTTTGGTTCGACGCTTGATCTGCTCGGCTTGACTGCGATCTTCTGGGAGTTCATCGTCCAGGAGGAATTTGAGAACAGGACCCCTCCAGTCTTGACATATGTGCAGCACTTCGTCGGTGGTCAGGGTAGGCTCGCCTCCCGACTGTTCTTGTGCCGGTTTCTTCTTGACTGATGGCTCCATAAGTTGCTCGACAAAGATTCCAGTCGGAACCGCTTCTCGCTTGGATCCCATGTTTGCCAGCTCATCGGCCGCGTCGTTGTATTGACGCAGGACGTGTGTGATTTCCAGCCCGTCGAACTTGTTTTCCAACTTGCGGACCTCCTGACAGTATGCCGCCATTGTGTCGTCGAGACAGGTCCAGTCTTTCATGACTTGGTTGACCACGAGTTGGGAGTCTCCACGCACAACCAGTCGACGTATGCCGAGTGATATGGCGATGCGGAGCCCGTGAACAAGAGTCTCGTACTCGGCGACGTTGTGGGAAGCCGGGAAGTGGATTTGTAGTACGTACTTCAACTTTTCGCCAGTGGGGGATGTCAGTATGACTCCAGCCCCGGCACCGCCGATCCGTAGGGAACCGTCGAAGTACATTGTCCAGTACTCTAGCTTTGTTGTTGGTGTTGGGAGTTGAACTTCTGTCCACTCGGCCACGAAGTCGGCTAGAGCTTGAGATTTGATAGCTGTCCGTGGCTGAAAGGTGATGTCAAACGCCATCAGCTCGAGTGCCCATTTAGCGATCCGGCCGGTGGCCTCGCGATTATGAAGGACATCCCCGAGTGGAAACGCTGTGACCACCGTGACTTGATGTGCTTGAAAGTAGTGCACCAGCTTTCGGACTGTGATGAGTAGGCCGTATAGCAGCTTCTGGACCTGCGGGTATCTTGTTTTGGAGTCGGCAAGGACCTCGCTGACAAAATAGATTGGCCGTTGTATTTTCTGAAGATGACCCTGTTCGGATCGCTCCACTACCAGCACCGTGCTGACTACGTGAGTGGTTGCCGCCAGGTGTAGCATTAGCGGTTCCTGGGGTAAGGGTGATGCCAACACGGGAGGTGACGTGAGGAACTGTTTGAAGTGCCGCCATGCAGCCTGTCAGCTTCTGGACGTCTTTAAGGTTGGTCGGGGGCACCATGTTCTTGATGGCGTTGACTTTCTCCGGGTTAGCCTTGATGCCGCGATGCGAGACGATGAAGCCGAGTAACTTCCCAGACGGCACCCCGAAGGCGCACTTGTCCGGGTTCAACTTCATCTTGAATCTTCGAAGGTTTTGGAAGGTTTCTTCCAAGTCGGCAATGAGGTCTTTTCTGGACTTGGACTTGATCACCACGTCGTCGACGTAGGCTTCCACGTTGCGCCCGATCTGGGTGTGCAGACACCGCTGAATAGCCCTTTGGTAGGTTGCGCCTGCGTTTTTCAGACCGAACGGCATTGTGATATAGCAATACGCTCCAAACGGCGTGATGAAAGATGTTTTTAAATAGTCTTGTTCCCTCAAGCTAATTTGATGATATCCCGAGTAACAGTCGAGAAAACTGAGTAGGTCGCACCCCGCCGTGGAGTCAACCACCTAATCTATCCTGGGAAGACCAAATGGGTCCTTGGGGCACGCTTTGTTGAGGTCGGTGTAGTCAACACACATGCGCCATTTACCGTTTTTCTTCCGGACCAGGACTGGGTTGGCCAGCCAGTCCGGGTGGTAGACTTCCTTGATGAAGCCGGCTGCGAGGAGCTTGGTGATTTCCTCCCGGATAGCATCCTTGCGGTCTTGAGCGAAGCGCCGCAGCCGTTGCTTGACCGGCTTGGCGTCTGGCTTTACGTGTAGGGCGTGCTCGATCACCTCCCTTGGTACGCCCGGCATGTCGGACGGTTTCCATGCGAAGATATCTTTGTTGGCTTGGAGGAAGGTGACGAGCGCGTCTTCCTATTTGGGGTCGAGTCCGGTCCCGACTAAGGCAGTCTTGGAGAGGTCGGAAGGGTCCAGGGGGATCTTCTTCGTGTCAGAGTCCGCTGAAATTCCTGACTTCGCTGCTTTTTTCGCCGGAACTGGATCTTGATCGACTTCAGATGTAGCGGCTTGCCGGATGCTGTCGTGCCCGACTGCCGCTTCTTGTGTTTGAGCAGCTGTCGTGCCCGACTGCCGCTTCTTGTGTTTGAGCCAGCTCGCAGCTCTCCTTGTCACAGGTGAGGGCTTGCTTAGCGTCGCTGCGGAGGGAGAGGACTCCTGCTGGCCCGGGCATCTTCAGCACCATGTACGTGTAGTGCGGTATCGCCATGAATTTGGCGAGGGCGGGTCGTCCGAGTATCGCGTGATACGCGGTCTCGAAGTCGGCGACCTCGAAGGAGATGTTTTCTGTACGGAAGTTGTCCCGCGTGCCGAAGGTCACCGGCAAGGTTATTTGCCTGAGTGGGGTTGATGACAAGCCGGGGATTATCCCATGGAAGGACGCGGTTCTCGGCCGTAGTTCTGAACGAGGAATTCTCATCTCGTCCAAAGTCTTGGCGAACAGGATGTTGAGCGCACTGCCTCCGTCGATGAGGGTTTTCTTTAGCCTAATATTTCTGACGACCGGATCCAGGACGAGTGGGTATCGTCCCAGGTGGGAAACCCGATCTGGGTGATCTGCGCGGTTGAAGGTGATAGCCGTCTCTGACCAGCGCAAGTATTGGGGGGTATCCGTTGTGGAGACCGCGTTAATGTCCCACGCTGATAGCTTCTGCTTGCGCTTGGATTCGTACGCGAGTGGCCCCCCGAAGATGTGGTTGAGTTCGGCTTGGGGGTCCTGGAAATCATCAGCCGGACCTGAGTCTGGCTTGTCCTTGTCCTTGTCGGCGCCAGACGATGAAGCTTGCTCGGAGGCAAACTTCTTGAGCATGTGGCAGTCCTTGGCCGCGTGCCGGCCCTTGGGGTGAAAGGGGCAAGGCCCACTCATGACTTTCTGATAGTCGTTATTCCGCTGGGGCCGCGATCGACTGCGCTCCATGTTAGCCACCTCGTTGTCCGACTTCCGCTTGCGACTGCCAGGCTTGTTCTGAGGCGGCTCGTTGTCGGCTTTCGCCCTGTTGTCTTTTTGTCGGGGCTCCTTCTTCTCGTCGAAGGCCTCTGCGACGGCTTCAGCCGAGTCGGCGTATTTGTTGGCCATGTCGAAGAGAGTCCGGACAATGGATGGTGGCTTCCGAGTGAACTTCGCGATGAGCGGGGCGTCTTTTACTCCTTGCGGAAGGCGGCGATGATGACCTCGTCTTTGATGCTCGGGATTTGATTGCGCTTCTCGGAAAACCTTTTGATGAATTCACGTAGAGACTCATTCTTTTTCTGATGCAGCTGGTAAAGGTCGTGCTCGGAAGCCGGTCTCTCGTAGGTCCCCTGGAAGTTAGCAATGAACCGCTCCCTGAGTTGTCCCCAGGAACCGATCGACCGCCTTCGGAGGCCTGTCCGCCATGTCCTCGCCGAGTCGGATAACGCGACTGGGAGGTAGTTAGCCATGGCTCTGCTGTCGCCCCCAGCAGCTTGAACTGCTAGGATGTAAACGGTGAGCCAGGACTCTGGGTTGGTCTTGCCGTCGTACTTTTCGATTCTGGTAGGTTTAAAGCCGACTGGCCAGCGGACGTCCTGTAACTCCCGAGTAAAGGCTGGAATGCCTTCATTATCGTGAGGACTTGGGCTTCGGTTTTGGCAGTGTAGCCGCTCGTAGTGGAGACCGAAGCGCTCGTGTTCATCCTCCAGTCGGCGGCGTTCGTCCTCTTCGCGTTCTTCGCGCCGGGCCCTTAGGGTGTGGCGAAGATCGCGTTGTAATCGCAATCGGAGGTCTTGATTGGGTCGGCGGTCGTATTGGTGATGCCGCCGGTTGTCGTAGTTGGTATTGCCGAGTGTTGTTTGGCGGGACTCTTCGTGCTGCCGGGTGGAGCCGGCCGCGCGTCGTCGTGCTGATGCAGATGACTCCGCCGCTGGAGAGCCTGTTCGATGGGTCGGTATGTGAGTGTTGCCTGACTGTTCTTGCTGCTGGCAGGCGGCAGCAGTAATCATCGCCTTGATCTTGGCGATAGTTGGTGTGGCCTGATGATCCGGCCCAAGCTGGAGCGTGTCCAGCAGAGTTGTGGCGGCCATGACGTTCTGTTGTGGCGTGACGAAGACATCGTGGTCGCTGACTTTGGTTTGGAGGATTCGCTGCTGGGCGGTTCGCCCAGCCTGTCGAAGCCCGTCATTGCGAGCTTGTCGGTTGGCCTCCTCTTGTTGTTGTAGTCGGCGCGCCTCCTCTTGCTGCTCCTCTTGCAGTCGGCGCACCTCGGAAGGTGGCGTTGAAGCCATGAAGATCTCGCGGGGGAGGAGGAAGCTTGCCAAGGTGGAGTCCGAGTTGATGCTCGAACCACCATCCGACTTAGTGTCGGACTCCGAGTAGTTTATCGGAGTTAGGACGACTCCGACCTCCCTAGATCCAATCTAAAACGGTGCATGACCGTGTCCAAACTGAATCGCTGGAGGTCGGGTCTGCTGCGTGGGTTGTAGATGCACAGCGTCGCCGAATCCGTACGGGAGATTGATGATCTCTCCCCCTCTCGGCCTAACCCGCGCTGGCTCAAGGCCTAGCGCGAGTCGGACGCCGAAGGAGAGAGTTGTCCCAATGTCCGGCGATGTGAGGGACTGTCGTAGTAGATCGTCGAAGGAGATGGCGACGTCCCTGGGGCCGACTGGTGCAACGTCGGCTAGCTCCTCAGCTGGCAAGATCGGATCTGCCTCAGCCAAGGAAAGGTTGCCGAGTTGATCGGCGACGAAATCAAGGCTCCCGAAGGTTATGGTGTCTCCATTGGAGAACCTGTCGCCCTTGACTCCGTTGATGGGATCCATCGAATCTGTTGATGAAGAATTCGCCGGGCCCCTACCTGGCGCGCCAACTGTCGATGCTTTGCACCGGCAATAATACTATGGGGCTACTCAGCGACCTGGAATTCGGTGGATTGCAGAGGAACACGGGAGAATTATACTGGTTCAGGCTCTCGGTGTGAGGTAATACCCTACGTCCAGTTGAGGTGTTATTCCTCTGAGGTGGATTTGTGATCAATGATCTGGTCTGCCCTCATGGGGCGCCCTGCCTCCCTTTATATACTAGGGGACAGGGGTACATGGTAAGGATCCCAGTCGGATACGACCAAGGGATTTCCTTATTAGAGATAGAATCCTATCCGACTAAGGCTATTTTTCCTTATTGTACAAGGCACAGCCTGCCGGGTGCTATCTTATCTCTAATTACATGATCTGGCCCATCCTCTATCCGAGTGGCCCATGTGCTTGTAGTGAGGTACCCGGGGCCCATGGCTCCCACAGGCCCCTAGTCCCATTTCGCCGGCAGGCGGCACTTAGCTGGTTTATTTCTCGAATAGGTGAATGGGGCATGCCCTTTTTCAAGCTATTAAAGAAAGCAGACAATTTACAATGGACTCCCAAAGCCTAGCAAGCCTTCGAAGACTTCAAAAAATTTCTCACATCACCACTTGTGTTGGCGTCACCAATGCCCCAAGAACCATAAATGTTGTATCTGGCGGCAACCACTCAGGTAGTCAGCACGGTGCTGGTGGTCGAGCGATCCGAACTGGGTCACATATAGAAGATTCAACGGCCAGCCTACTTTCTCAGCGAGGTCCTTGCCAACTCGAAGATGACATATCCGCAGGTCCAGAAGCTGTTGTATGGCCTACTCATCACTGTCCGGAAGCTGGTGCACTATTTCCAAGCAGATCAAGTCACGGTGGTCACATCGTATCCACTTGGGGACGTCCTGCATAACCGCAAGGCCACCGGCCGAATCGCTAAATGGGCGCTCGAGTTGGTGGCGTTCGACATCACCTTTCAGCCATGGACAGCAATCAAATCACAAGCTCTAGTCGACTTCGTGGCCGAGTGGACAGAAGTTCAAATGCCTATATCAACAGTGAAGCTAGAGTACTGGACAATATACTTCAACGGTTCTCTACGGATCGACAGTGCCGGGGCCGGCGTCGTACTGACATCCCCCACCGGTGAAAAACTCAAGTACGTTCTCTAGATCCACTTCCCGGCTTCCCACAACTGGTGGTGCGAGGAGGCTCTCAACTCGAGCTTCGCATTGCTATATCACTCGGCATCCACCGACTGGTTGTGCGAGGAGGCTCTCAACTCGTGGTGAACCAAGTAATGAAAGACTGGACATGTCTCGGTGACACAATGTCGGCGTACTGTCAGGAGGTCCGAAAGCTAGAAAACAAGTTCAATGGGCTGGAGATAACACATGTCCAACGACAATACAACGATGCTGCAGACGAATTGGCAAACATGGGATCCAAGAGAGAAGCGGTCCCGATAGGGATCTTTGTCGAGCAACTTATGGGGCCATCAGTCAAGAAGAAACCAGTGCCAGAGTAGTTGGGAGGCGAGCCTACCCCGGCAATAGACGAAGTACTGAACATATGTCAAGACTAGCGGACTCCTGTTCTCAAATTCCTCCTAGACGACGAAATCCCAGAAGATCGCAGTCAAGCCGAACAAATTAACTGTCGAAGCAAGAGTTTCCTAGTCGTCAGAGAAGACCTGTACCGAAGAAGTGCATCCGGTGTCCTCATACGCTGCGTCACCACCGAGGAGGGCAAGCAGATTCTGCAGTCGATCCACTCGGGCATATGTGGCAACCTTGCCACATCCAGCACGTTAGTCGAAAAGGCTTACCGCTAGGGATTTTTCTGGCCAACAGCAGTAACAGACGCCAAAGACATTGTTCGCACATGTGAGGGTTGCCAGTTCTATGCAAGATAAACCAATCTCCTAGCCCAAGAGCTCCAAACAATCCCAATCTCTTGGCCCTTTGCAGTATGGGGGCTTGACATGGTCGGGCCTTTCAAAAAAGCACCAGGAGGGTCACACACTTGTTCATCGCAGTGGATAAATTCACGAAGTGGATTGAGGCTAAACCCGTTGCTACCATAACAGCGGCACGAGCAAAGGACTTCATCATGAGTATATTATACCGATTTGGGGTCCCTAACCGCATCATCACGAACAACGGTACTCAGTTCATAGGCGGCGTGTTCCAAGATTTCTGTGACGACTTCAGCATCAAGATCTGCTATGTGTCTGTGGCACACCCGCGGAGCCATGGGCAGGTTGAATGCGCCAATGGTATGGTCTTACAAGGTATCAAGGCCAGGATATTCGACGGACTACAACCATACACGGGCCGGTGGGTACAAGAGCTCCCATCTGTTCTCTGGTCTCTCAGAACCACAGTTAGTCGGGCAACAGGGCAACCCCCTTTCTTTCTGGTCTACGGTGCCAAGGCTATGCTACCAACCAAGTTAGAGTTTGGCTCTCCGCGAGTTCGGACTTACTTAGAAGACACCTCAAATGATACCCGATTGGTTGAACTAGATCAGTTGGAAGAAGTGAGGGACATTGCAATAATCCAGTTGGCAAGGTAACTTCAAAGCCTACATCGCTACCACAATCGCAATGTTCGTGGCTGCGCCTTTTTGGTCAGAGATCTCGTCTTGAGAAAAATACAAACCACCAAAGACAGGCATAAACTATCCCCAATATGGGAAGGGCCGTTCATTATAGCCGAGGTCACGCGGCCAGGCGCCTACCGACTGAAGACCGAAGATGGTGTCCTCACCAGCAACTCATGGAATATAGAATAGCTACGTCCTTTCTATACCTGAGTTTTATACTTTCCCATGTATATAGATTTTCTCTGACTCACTACGCCGCTTGTTCCAACCGAGTAGTGAGTCAGGGGTTGCATGTATTATATGCGCTTTGTCAATAATATACGAGCCTATTTTACTTAAGTTATGAAGCTTTACAATGACTTTGTTATGTTTGCCTGAGTACAGCTTTCTGCGGTGAACGATTTTATTAAGTTCCTATAGAATAACTCAGCGTAGACTATATAGTCGGGTAAAGCTAATGACAACTAAGTAATAATTCAGAGCTTGGCGGCATTGCACATATATTTACACATGTCTTTACAAAAATTCATACACACCGACTGCATGATGGATTGTTCTTACATACCTAGGTCTCGGGTGATCACCTCTACAGTCAGCCTCGCCTTGGCTATCAGCTCCAGCGCCTCCTCAGGAGTCGTCTCCTCGGTGAACCCCCCTTCGATGGCCTCAATATCTGCCCTTGGGTAGATTGACTTGGTCATCGCCAGGGTTTAGGCCACGTCGACAACAACATGCTCATCCGAGTACCTCTTCAGGGCACTTGGTGCTTCGTTAAGGCGCACCTGCACTTGGGAGATCATGTTGGAGCTGGTTCCCACGTAGTGTGGATCCATGATGTCAAGGAGCCCTTTCACAGACTCGGCAAGGATCTCCGGTGACTCCTTGACAACGTTTATCTCCTCTGCAAAAGACTGAAATTGGACTTGGGCCTTGGCTCTAGCAGCTGCCCGGGTTGACCAACAAGTAAACTTGTTAGGCAAAACTGCAGACGAAGTACTTAATGGATTGGTTAAGATCATTGTCAGAGCGGAGACTTACTTTCGTAGTCGGCCTCCCACCTGGCTTTGGCCTTCTCCAGTTCAATCTTTTCCTTCTCGAGCTTGGCGTTGGCCTTCTTCAAGTCGGCCTTCTCTTTCTCATGCTTGGCCTTGGCCCTTGTCAAGTTGGCCTTGTCTTTTTCAAGCCCGGCCTTGGCTCTCTCGGCCTCCTTCAGCTAGACTTCTCCCTCTATTCGGGTCTTCAGCTCGGCTTCGAGGGCTGCACATCAGAATAGTCAAGTACTCAACATTGCAGTCAAGACACAACTGGGCAGTCGGGAAACAACACAGCTGGAGAAATATACTAAGGGTTCAGTCAGGAAGACGTTCAGGAGCCTTACTTCCAATCTTCTTGGCTTGGTCCCAATTTTTGTCTCTAAGCTGATTAACGGCTCCCTTCAACCAAGACTCCCTCCCCTGGTGGCGCTGTTCCAATTCGGTCTTCAATGACCAGAGCTGGTCCAATTCTTGGAGCTAGGGGCCAAGCTGGGTCAGGACCTCATTCATCCTCTCCGAGCGGTCAACAATTTTCTGCTCGGGGAGAAATAGTGCAAAGCAGAGTCAAGCATCAGAACACTCGTGCAAGGAGGACTACCAAGACTCCAATACGGCGAAAGTCATACCTGAATCCCCTGGGACGCGGTGATTGTGGCACGAAGCAAGTCTTCACGCTCCTTCTCCACCACAACCTCGTCATGCTTGTAACTCCTCGCAGTTCCGTCGAGTGCCACCCAGCGGAATGCCCTCGGGAACTTGCGGGGAGGAGCTTCGAGCTTGGGGAGGTTTGGTCTTTCTGAAGACGGCGACCATGACGACGATGATGACGACGGCGACAAGGATGGTGACGGGGTCCTGGCCCTCAACTCGGCGGCCTCTGGGGCCTCGGGGGTTGGCTCAGGGGCTAGAGCGATAGCTTCGACAACCGCCCCTTGGTCGGATGGTGTCGGCAGCCCTGCAGTCGGGATGATCTCAATTTCTGCAACTAAGACCATCGCCGGCTTAGCAGGTGTGCTCGCTGGTGCTGGCTCAGCTGGGGCTGACTCGACAACGGGGGAAGCCGGAGCGGTCTCCTTGAGATCAATGTCAGCTCGCTTCCTGCGTAACGAGTCAAACATCAATATGCTACCATGCCGAACAAGATTTTCAGAAGACCCAGAGTAACTTACCTCTTGGAGAACTTAAGCCTCTGTCCAGGGGATCCAGAGGTCGGCACTGGAGGGCCGCTGGCTGTCGGGCCTGAGGGCATGGTAGTCGGCGGCGACGTTTCTGTCTTGGTCAGCCCCGCTCTCAGTGTGGCCGGCTAGGGTGCCCGGGTACTCGGCGGCGCCATTCTTGGGCTCAATGTTGCTGAGCCTGGCAGCGCTGGACTTGACCTTGTACTCGGCGGCGCTCTTCTTGGGCTCGATGATGCTGAGCCTGACTGTGTTGGTCCTGGTCTGGGGCTTGATGGCCTAGGGGTTGTGCTAGTGGTGTCTCTAATCTTGAGGCTCCTAGCTGCGGCACTCAGCTTGATAACCTTCTTCTTGCCCTCATCTACGACAGGCCTTTTCCCCGCTCTCTTGGAGTCGGGCTGGGCGACAGAAGGACTTCTCGGCCTCTTCTTTGATTTCATGGCCGATAATTTTTGGGAGTCGTCATCAAACTCCTCACATGTCTGCAAGCAGTTCAACAGTACATGTTACACATTGTGGAGCCAACCTGGGCATATATCTACAAGTACTCATCACAGATGAACTACAAGACAACATCAACAAAAGTTACCTTTGGGCGCGGCCTCTTCCGGCTATAAGCCGCCACAGATCGCTCTGCATCTTCAGTTTCAACCACCCCGCTGGCAAAGAAATCTAGTAGGATGTTGGTCACCTTGTACTTGTCCATCAGGTCGGAGTATTCCTGGCTGGGATCACCTTTGCCCTTGTAGTCCCAGCCGTAGGGACACCTCAACTTCAGCGGCCTGATGCACCGAGTCAAGAAATGTCTGGCCACCCATGGACCAGTGAACCCGGCTCTCTTCAGCTTGTCAATCCTGCCAACAAGTTTGTGAACCTGCCCCATTTCCTTAGAGGTGGGCAAAGACGACCACTTGGCATAACCACCGGGGGTAAACCGATCAAAAGGGGAAGGCTTGGCTCAAGATCGGAGCAGTAAAACCATTTCCTATGCCAGCCTTTGAGAGAAGATTTCAGGGGAATATTGAAATAGATCCTCTTCATCTCGCTCCTGAGTTGGATACCGGCCCCCCCTAATCACTTGGATTTTGCTCCTGGAGGGCTAGGGCTTGATATGGAACAAATGTCTGAACAGATTCAGATGGGGTTCCACACCCAGGAAGCACTCACAAAGAGTCACAAAGATGGAGATTTGCAAGATTGAGTTGGGATTCAGATTCACCAACTCGAGTTCATAAAAAGCAAGAAGCTGGCAGAAGAACTCGGAAGATGGAAGAGAAAGACCCCGGTTGAAAAAAGAGGCGAAAACGACGGTCTCACCGACCTGGGGCTCCAGAACTGATTCACCTTCAGCTGGACACCAGTTGATGACATCGTGGCTCTGCAACCTCAGCTGCTTCTCTAGAAGCTTCAGCTTAGCCGACCCGCATTCCGAAGTCGGCCAGACCTGGTCCGACACATCCTGATGGCAACGGGGTGCCCGATCTTCCGTTAGGCAAAGATAACTGTCGATTTGGTGGAAATTTGATACTCACGATCCGGCTTCTGATCACCAAGACCCGAACCCTGCAATCGTAGTACCACGTCTCCTCTCGTTATCAACCATGCGCTGCTCGGTTGACCTCGCCACGAAGGCTAATCCCTGCATGCGAATCGAAGAACACAAGCAAGAACAAGAAAGATTGCAACTCAATTGCAGATGAATGATTATACTCTCGAGTTGGGGTCTCACAAACCAATAAACAGCGAAACTGTTCAAGGATAGAATAATCTAAGCAAAACCCACCTTAAACAGTGGCGGCTGTGGAATATATACGAGTTAGGACGTCCTAGCGTGAGGGTTTGCCCTGTGAGGGGCGCACTCCTCATGGGTTTAGCCCACGACACAATTACAAGGCCCAAGGCCCAAAACAGACTTGGACTGGAAGAGTTACGTGTCTTGTTTTGACGATTCTGGACAGCTCAAGAGGAATTTTGATGTGAAAGAAAAACCACCTGAAAGTAGACTTCGTAAGCTTTCCAACAAGTACTTGTAGGCCCTGTAACTCCTTCTGGATCAAAAGTTACGACCGTTTGAAATTGACGTTGTCTCCCAGCCCGAAACTGAAACGGTCTCGGGAATAGGAGTTTACTTGCACTTGTTGTCTTCACTTCAATATGTGGTTTCTTGAGCTATTCTCCATGGTCTTCTCCCAGGTTCCTGAGAACAATAAAATCATCACAAGAATTAAATAGCATGCCATTCGTAGAAATATTCTTATGTAAGCTTAGGAACGCATTCACCTGGCGATTAAGTTGACGAGCACGTGCACGAGTAATTGGTCCTTGGATCGGTTGCACATCTTGTCCATCATGAAGTGTATCTAAAGACATGATGTCCTCATCACATCCACGAAATCTGAAGCCCTCGGCATGGTTGGGGATGAGAAGATTGGGGGGAAATGTTGCTGGAGGTTTGGAATGGAGGAGGAAGAGCGGAATCGCCCGAGTTCCAATGGGGAAGAGCAAGCATTGGCGAACCCAAGCGGAGCGGGAGGTGAAATTTCAGCGCGGAAGCTAGAAGGCGAAACGATTGGTGGATTGGAGAAGATGAAGAATCTTTTCTCTCTCCCCACCTTTTATAGAGCCGTTTCTGATTCGTGGGCTTGGGTCTACAAAGTCAGTACTGGGCCACCAAGATATGAGTTTCTACAGTAGCACGCTCAATGTGGGCCGTTCGCTGGCTGTGTTAAAATCACAGTGCTGGTGCTACTAACAAGAACTGATGAGGTAAACAGATATGTTTCATGAAGGCCTAATTGCTAAACACATGTGTTTGGGTATCTATCTTATCCACTAGGTATTGAGGATGTATCCTTATAAGGATCACAAGCTGGTCTTCATCAATTGGGGATGCAAGTATCTCTCAAGAACACCTGACCATGTAATGGATTTAATTTCATAAAGTGGTACTCGGCCTACATGCTTGGCCAACAGTTGCCATGAGCAATATCTTTCCAGCCGACATGACGCTAAAGAGTCTAATTTTTGAGTAGTGCACTACTCGGGAAAGACTATTAATATTTCTTCCAGCTGACTTGATGCTAAGGAGTCTAACTTCCGAGTGGGACGCTACTCGGGAAAGACTATAAACACCCTTTCCAGCTGACATGAAGCTGAAGAGTCCCATATACGAGTGGCATGCTTCTCGGAAAAGACTATAAATTATATTTGGTTGAACATGATACCGAAGAGTCTCATATACTAGTAGTATACTACTCGGGAAAGACTACAAGGATAAAGATCTTTGACTTTATGTTTAATTATTTTCACAATTAAGCACAAAGTCGGGGGCTACACCTAATAGGTGCACCTATTCGGCGCATACTATTCATACATCTACATGGAGCCCTTCATAGCCTCGCTGCCAGCTGACATGAAGCAGGACTCGGGAAGAAGATGCACTCGGACAAAGAGTACTCGGGAGCAATGCACTTGGGCAAACTTCACCGTGGAGGATGAGCACTCGGCATCAGTTGTGAATCAACTATGAAGGTCTCAGGGGCTGCTGTGGAGGCCATGGGCCCCGGGTACCTCATCACAAGCATATGGGCCACTCGGATAGAGGATGGGCCTAGTCTTGTAATTAGAGATATAGTAGCACCCGGTAGACTTTGCCTTGTACAATATGGAATATACAGTCCTAATCGGGCAAGTTATATCTCTAAGAGGAAATCCCATGGCCGTAGTCCGGCTGGGATTCCTACCTTGTACCCCTGTCCTGTAGTATATAAGGGAGGCAGGGCGCCCCAATGAGGCAGAACAACACAAATCCTCAAAGGAATAACACCACAACTGAACGTAGGGTATTACCTCACATCGAGGGCCTGAACCAATATAAACCTCTCCGTGTTCCTTTGCAATCCACCAAGTTGCCCCATATTCATATTGCCGGTGTAAAACATCGACACACTCGGCATCCACCGACTGGTTGTACGCGGGGATTCTCAACTCATGGTGAACCAAGTCATGAAAGACTGGACATGTCTCAACAATACTATGGCATTGTACTGTCAGGAGGTCAGAAAGCTAGAAAACAAGTTCGATGGGCTAGAGATAACTCACGTCCTACGACAATACAACGGTGCAGCAGATGAATTGGCTAACATGGGATCCAAGAGAGAAGTGGTCCCGACTAAGATTTTCGTCGAACAACTAATGGAGCCATCAGTCAAGAAGAAACCAGTACCAGAGCAGTCGGGGGCTCAACCTACCCCGGCAACAGATGAAGTACTGATCATATCTCATGATTGGCGGACTCCTATTCTCAAATTCCTCTCAGATGATGAACTCCCAGAAGATCGCAGCAAAGTCAAATGAATCAAACATCGAAGCAAAAGTTTCCTAGTAGTCGGAGAAGACCTATACCGAAGAAGTGCATCCGGAGTCCTCATGCACTGCGTCGCACCCAAGGAGGGCAAGTAGATTCTGCAATTGATCCACTCGGGTATATGTGGCAACCATGCCGCATCTAGGACGTTAGTTGGAAAGGCTTACAGGCAAGGATTTTTCTGGCCAACAGTAGTAACAGATGTTAAAGACATAGTTCGCACATGCGAGGGTTGTCAATTCTATGCAAGACAAACAAATCTTCTAGCCCAAGAACTTCAAACATCCCGATCTCTTGGCCCTTGCTGCAGTATGTGGGCCTTGACATGGTTGGGCCTTTCAAGGAAGCAACTAGGAGGGGTTCACACACTTGTTCGTCGCAAAAAAACTATGTGGATAAATTCACAAAGTGGATTGAGGCAAAACCTGTTGCTACCATAACAGTGGCACACAATGAGCAAAGGACTTCATGAGCATACTATGACCGATTCGGTGGTTCCTAACCGCATCATAATGGACAACGGTACTCAGTTCACGAGCGCGTGTATTCAAGATTTCTGTATGACTTCGGCCATTAAGATATATGTTATGCTCTTGGACACACCGCGGAGCAACGGGCAGGTCGAGCTTGCTAATGGCATGGTCTTACAAGGTAGCAAGCAAAAAAAAAATAACAAAAAACAAACAAAACAGGCGCCAGGAATTATTTCGACAACTACAGCCATAGGCAGGGCAGGTGGGACAAGAACTCCCATCTGTTCTCTAGTCTCTGAGAACCATGGTTAGTTGAGCAATAGGGCAATCCCTTTCTCCTGGTCTATGGTTGCTGAGGCTGTGTTTACCAACCGAGTTAGAGTTCGGCTCTCCGTGAGTTTGGCCTACTCAAAAGATAAAATCCAACGACAACAGACTGGTTCAACTCGATCAGTTGGAGGAAGCTAGGGACATCGCAATTATCTAGTCGGCAAGGTATCTTCAACGGCCTGCGTCGCTATCACAGGTCGAAATGTCCTGGCCGACACCTTTTTTTGGTCGGCAATCTCGTCTTTAGAAAAATACAAACCACCAAAGACAAGCATAAACTATCCCCCTTGTGGGAAGGGCCGTTCATTATCGCTGAGGATACTCGGCCAGGCACCTACCGACTGAAGACCGAAGACGGTGCCCTAGTCAGCAACACATGGAATATAGAATAGCTACGTCCTTTCTATACCTAAGTTTTGTACTTTCTCACATACATATGTATAAAGATTTTCTCTGACTCACTACGTCGCTTGTTCCAACCGAGTAGTGAGTCAGGGGCTGCATGTGTATTATATGTGCTTTAAGTCAACAACATACGAGCTTGTTTTATCTAGTTATGAAGGTTTTACAACGGACTATGTTATGTTTGCCGAGTATCAGCTATTACCCGAGTAGCACGACAGTTTATCAATTCTATTGTAGAGGCCATGGCCCGGTACCTCATCGCAAGCATATGGGCCACTCGATAAGATGGCCGGTCGGTAGTAGATTATATAGCACCCGGCAGCTTTCCTTGTAAAGAAGGAATATATAGTCTAGATCGTAGTAGATGTATCTCTAAGAAGGAAATCCTTGGCCGTACCCCGGCTGGACTCCACCTTGTACGCCCTGTCCGTGGTGCCATGGCCCGGTTACCTCATGACAAGCATATGGCCCCTCGGATACAGGATGCCCCTGCCTTGTAAATTAGGCAATCCTCTAACTT